>JASPKZ010009819.1:1847500-2447500 GCA_030220185.1 Diploptera punctata
TTATTTTTTTCTAAATTTGTTTCCACATATTTTTGATTATGAAACTGTGATATATTACACTGCTCAAAACAATTAGAGGAACACTTGTAATAAATTGAATAAGTAATTGTTTTTTAAAGCTGTGATGCTGAAAGTTGGACAATATGTAAATTGAATTATTAATTTTATCATTGGATACAAATTTTAAAGATCCATGGCCTAAATACAGACAAATAACAAATATAGATATTTTTTTTTATTTTGGAAGGCACTGGCCACTTCTAATTGGTAAGCTTCCTGATGTTGCTATAGTGACTAATGTTGATTATTGCCTTGTTTATTGAAGTCTCTGACAAAACGAGGCATTTAAATGAGTTTGAAGTGTATCATGCTCTACATCTTTTACGACAAGGTCAATCTCTGTGACAAGTGGCTAGAGAGCTTGGGGTTTCACCTTCCGTGGTGTCCAGGTTACGCAACAGGCACAGAGAGACAGGTCAGTATTATAGAAGATGTGGCCAGGGCCGTAAATTTAAAGCAAGCCCCCAGGATGACATACGTTGTTCTTTCTGTTCTACGACAGCGTACAAAAACTGCAAAAGACCTACAGAATGACCTTCATATGGCTTCCGGAATCCGGGTTTCAGACCAAACCATAATGAACAGATTAAGGAAAGAGAATATTCGTCCAAAAAGGCCCGTTAAAAAAACCACGCTTAACAAATGGGCATAAGGCAGCAAGACATACATATGCTGAAAACCATGGTGATTGGAACCTGAACCAGTGGGAGTCTGTGCTCTTCTCGGACGAATCCAGGTATCGTCTTACACGTTGTGATGGTCGATTGAGGGTGTGGGGACAGCCAGGAGAAAGATTTTCTGCAGAGGCTGTACAGGAAATTGATAGATTCGGAGGAAGTTCCATAATGGTGTGGGCCGGAGTTATGTACAACAATCGTACGGACCTTGTACTTGTTCCTCAGCGACTGAATGCTGTCCGGTATATCGAGCACGTTCTGGAAGAGCATGTAGTACCTGCTGCCATTGGAGTAGGCCCTGGATTTCTGTTTATGCAGGATAATGCCAGGGCACATTCTGCGGCTGTCACCAGGGATTTCCTGAGGAGGAATGAAATTGAGGTAATGGAGTGGCCAGCGGTCAGCCCAGACCTCAAACCTATTGAACACTTGTGGGATCTTCTAGACAGGAAGGTCAGGAACCGACATCAAGCTCCACAAACTCTGCAGCAACTTGGAGATGCTCTGAAGGAGGAATGGGGGAATATCCCGCAAGAGGAAATAAAGAATCTTATTGGGAGCATGCCACGAAGGTGCCAAACTGTCATCGAATGTCGTGGAGGCCATACACGATACTAACTCTATATGACGAGTGTTTAACTTTGAAAAATAAGCACAAGATTCAATTGCTTACATAGCGGAATTATTTGAAAAGTTAATTGTCAGCGTTATTCATTTGTTTTTACTGACATGAGCAGTAAATAAATAACCACAAATAATGTACTTTATTAATTTCATGTTTATACCTTTATCCAATGAAAAAATATTTCCATATTTCATAGTGTTCCTCTAATTGTTTTGAGCAGTGTATTACCTAAATAATTAAAGTGTGTTACTTGTTCTATTGGTTTATTATTTATTATTATTTTTACTCTCGAAAGTCCCTTTCCAGTGATTGCCATGGATTTGGTTTTATTTTCAGATATTTTCATGTTGTATTTTTCTAGGGTATTCTGCAATTTAAACACTGATCTCTGCAAATCATCTTCTTTTGCTATGAATATCAAGTTGTATGGGCCAAAAGACAGTCAGATATTTTCTGCATTATATGTGATGTATGCTTATCCTACAAACTTTTATGCAGTTGAAATATCAACATAATTTATGTTGTTGTTTTCTAATGGCAAGATTTGATGCTTGTCATTTTCTCTCTGGCTTCCCAGTACAAGCGAACAAGGTCCTTAGAGTGTTGTGCAGTTGGATTTAAACCTGGACAGACTAGAAGATGGTGTTTGTCCATGATCTGGTCCGGGTCTTTGCATATGACACATCTGTCTGATTGGAAAACGTTTATTCTGTGGAGATGGTGAGCCAGGCAGTCGTGTCCTGACATCAGTCTGAATTTTGCTACTGCTTCCTTGCGGCCTTTATATTTTATTTCTGTGTATAGCTCATCAGTTTTTTCCCATGATTTCCCTTTGGCTGTTGCAATGTTTTCTTTCATGTTTTCCATTTGGAATGCTTTCTTAATCCCTTCAATCTTTCTGTGGAGGTTCGAATTGGGGTGGGTTGTTATCTGTATTTTGGTACCCTTTTTGGTAAGTCCATCAGCTATTTCATTGCCAACTATTCCGATGTGTGAGGGTATCCACTGGAAGGATATTAATTTATTTTGGTTGTTAAGGTATTTCAGAAGTTTACGGCATTCCAAGATGGTTTCATTTTCTGGTGTTTGGTTGGAGGTTATTGCTTGTATAGCGGCCTTAGAGTCTGCCAGAATAACAGCTTTTGTAAACATTTTTATTCGGAATAGGAGGTTCTGGAGTGCTCAACATAATTTATTGCAATCAATTTTATTGTGTAGTGAAAAGCTGAAATTTGGTATAATACTATGTTTTCATAGGCATGTATTATATTTTGACAGTTCAGCACTGACTTACAATCTTGTGCTTGTATTGTAGAGGGAGGTTAGTTTTACTGTGGCAAGCCCATGCCTCATGTAGCCTTTGACTGATTTAATAAAACCTTCACTTACTCATTTTACTGTGTAGCCACACTTTAAAAAAGATTAATAGAAGTGTAACTAACCAAACATATCGGGGAAGTCTAGTTTTTTAGCTTATCAATTTGTAAGAATCAAGGAGAACTAAGTATTGGCCGCATTGAGAGAAGCAATGTCTGTTCCCAGATTGGGCGACTGAAAACTTTGTACAGTTTAAACGGCTTTTTCGGTGGAAAAGGAGTTTTAATTCCCAATGACTTTTAGGCAGAAGAGGAGTTTAATTCCCAATGGCTTTTTAGGCAGAAGAGGAGTTTAGTTCCAATTGGTTAATGAGACAAAGGAGACATATAGACCATACCCTCAGTTGTAGGGGTTGATGCACCAGGCAGCTCCCTGTTCATCAGAAAAAAGTACAGTGGTGAAAACACTAATTGAATACACAAGGCAGGATTTAATAGAAGATGACAAATACTATGAAAACAGACCAAGAATATAGTGATTTATGATATAGTTATTTATTATTTCTGCATTTTATTTCTTATTCACTGAATATTCTAAATTCAGCGAATAAGAAATAAAATGCAGAAATAATTGATTAAATACAGAGGTTTAGTCAAGGCATCATATTAACAGAAACCAAAATGAAAGAATGTGGTTCAGATATCCAAAGACCTTACATGCACTTTTACTGTGGGGTACCAAAGCGCAAAAAGAGGAATTTCAATATTGATTAAGAAGAAATAAAAGAAGTAGATAATTAACTGTTATGCTGTTAATGAGAACATAATTAAAATTAACATACACTCCAGGAGTATATTAAATAGATGGAAAAGTTACTTTAATCAGCTATTAAATGTACATACAGGACATTGAGGAGGATAATTTACAGAAAGCACAAATGCTAGTTGCAGAACCAAGTGCATTAGAGGTTGAAATGGCGATAGAAAAATTGAAGATGTATAAAGCATCAGGTTCAGATGAGATCTCAGGAGAACTGATAAAATCGGGGGGGGGGGGAATTGATGGCTAAGATATGACGGTTGCTTAGTATGATATGGGGAAAAGAAGCTCTTTCAGATGAATGGAAAGAATTGATTATCGTACCAATTTATAAGAAAGGAGATAAAACTGATTGCAGCAACTACAGGGACATCTCGTTACTCTCAACTTCGTACAAAATTCTAACAAATATATTAGTAAGCAGACTTACTCCTTATATTGATGACATTCTAGGAGATCATCAGTGTGGATTTAGAAGAAACAGATGTACAACAGATCAGATTTTTAGCTTAAGACAGATTTTAGAAAAGAAATGGGAATATAATGGTACTAATATTTAATTTTAGGAAGTTATATTTCGAGGATATTTTAATTATATTATTTTTTGTCTGGACATCTTACCTCAATATTAATGTTGATTTGTTCTTGAACATGTTTCAAAACAATTCTGTTTTATCGTCAGCTTTTCCAGATTGGTTTTATTTATGTTGCACAGCCTGGATGTCGATGTCAGCTCCATCCTGTGGTTGGCCAAAGAACCTCCAAACAAGGTCACGCTCCATCGGTATATCAAAATTCATAACTCTGTTTCTGTTCTTCTGAATGTAATTTTTTCCCAAATAGCTCTTTTGTATTTTCTAACTGTTTTAATAATTTAATGTCTGAATTTATATTATGTTTTTCAGACCGAACATGAGCAGCAACTGCAGATTTTTCAATTTCCCCATTTTTAATATTTCTTATGTGTTCTTTGGTTCTAATTTTTAGATTTCTTTTTGTTTTTCCTATATATATATCTTTTCACAACCCATGCATTCAATTTGATATATTCCTGACTTTTTATTTTTGTTGGTTTTTATTAGTTTATTTAATCTGTAGTTATTTTTTGGTGCTAATTTAATATTAAACTTCTCAAATATTTTTTATAAAATCAACAGGGTTCAATCCAATTGGACATAAATTAGCAGCCTTTAATAGTTTAACTCATAGATTGGTAAACTTACCCTTAAACAAAGAAGATTTCAAACATGAGAAAAAACACATAATCAAAGTAGCAAGAGAAAACGGGTTTGATGAAAAAATGGTACATAAAAGGATAGAAAAGTATAAAAAAACAAAAAATGATAAACAGAAGTACTCTTGAAAAAGAAGAACCACCTATGAAAAAATATAGGAAATTCACATATCACCCTTGGGTACATAATAAATTTCAAAAGATATTTGAGAAGTTTAATATTAAATTAGCACCAAAAAATAACTACAGTTTAAATAAACTAATAAAAACCAACAAAAATGAAAAAACTGATAAAAATAAAAAGTCAGTAATATATCAAATTGAATGCATGGGTTGTGAAAAGATATATATAGGAAAAACAAAAAGAAACCTAAAAATTAGAACCAAAGAACACATAAGAAATATTAAAAATGGGGAAATTGAAAAATCTGCAGTTGCTGCTCATGTTTGGTCTGAAAAACATAATATAAATTCAGACACTAAATTATTAAAACAGTTAGAAAATACAAAAGAGCTATTTGGGAAAAAATTTATATTCAGAAGAACAGAAACAGAGTTATGAATTTTGATATACCGATGGAGTGTGACCTTGTTTGGAGGTTCTTTGGCCAACCACAGGATGGAGCTGACATCAACATCCAGATTGTGCAACATAATGCAACATAAATAAAACCAGTTTGGAAAAGCTGACGATAAAACAATTGTTTTGAAACATGTTCAAGAACAAATCAACATTAATATTGAGGTAAGATGTCCAGACAAAAAATAATATAATATAATGGTACTGTACATCAATTATACATAGACTTCAAAAAAGCATACGATTCAATTAAGAGGGAGAAGTTATATAGTATCCTGCTGGAGCTGTAATGTAGCCTTTCCAGAAATATTTGATTTTCTTTGGTGTGTTACAAGGAAGACACCTGAAACTACTGTGATAAGTTCACAAGGATAACCCTTTCTGCACATATACAACTGATGGACTGTGATGCAAACAGTGGTGCCACTGTAACAATTTAATATCATCCCCAGAGATCGACAACCCTCTGTATTGCCATTCTTAGATGTTTTGGTGGTTACTTGCAAATCTTGCATGCATTTCTCACTTTCATTATCTAAATTTCTTGTTAAAAGTGATCTACATATTTTGGGAGCATTCCAGTTGTTTTAATCTGTTTAGTTGTTGAAGGGTAATTTCCTATCTAGATTTAAACAAACAGAAGCCCTTAAAAAAATAAAAATCAAATGAATTGTGAATTTTTCTTACCTCGTGCATCTGTGTTTTTTAACACAGAACTGCGGTATCGGGAGTCATCATTCCCATCATCAGCTGTTGTCATGACTGTCAATTCTTCTTTATTATATGAATAAGCCCTTAACATTTCTGGCAGAGTAAATTATTAAATCTGATGATCAGCAGGAAGTGTAATATTTTGTTTAAAGTTAGTTTTATCATTACCACATAAAAATTTGAGTCATATCATCTCTAAAGGTATTGTTTAAAATTGATAAAGGGGAACATACTTATGAATTAATTATTTATAATTTTTGGCAGAATATACAGAAGTATGATAGTGAGAATGAATGTATTAATAAATAATAGTTTTAAAAACTATAAAACATGCTTTATTAGAAAACCAAACTAAAAAATGAAAAATA
This sequence comes from Diploptera punctata, assembly GCA_030220185.1. Taxonomy (NCBI): domain Eukaryota; kingdom Metazoa; phylum Arthropoda; class Insecta; order Blattodea; family Blaberidae; genus Diploptera; species Diploptera punctata. The sequence continues at coordinate 1,853,892 of JASPKZ010009819.1, forward strand.
ATTTTAATTTCCAACACACTTGGGATAAATAATTTTACCATCAAAAGCGTGGGATGCTCTTTATGATTTTTACATTTTCTTCTTAGAGACTTTACTTTTACCAATATCTGTTTATTATCAAATATATTAATTGATAAAGAGCACCCCACACTTTTGATGGTAAAATTATTTATCCCAAGCGTGTTGGAAATTAAAATTATTTTTCATTTTTTTAGTTCGGTTTTCTAATAAAGCGTGTTGTTATAGTTTTTAAAACTATTTTTTATTTTTTAGTTTTAATATTTTACAGAATAAGATAAAAATGTAAATATCTTTAAATTCGATACTATTTTAGTATGAGCTGAAAGTAATATTCTTCTAAAAAGATCCTCCCAGCGACCTATGGATTACTAAAATTATATACCACTAACAGTTCACCGCTCTACCAACTGAGCTCTTACAACGATTGACTAAAAAATCGACAAGTCCGCAACCTATTATACCAGTTTTCATTTTTTTTATATTTTGATGATTCTGGCCAGGATTTTACAAACAAAATATGAAATTATTGTATTGTCACGGGTCCTTTACAAGTATACAAAGTTTCAAGTCGATCCAATGTTTATAAGTGGGTGAAAATCGGGTTCAAAGATTCCATTACATAGATACAAAGACACTTTTTTGATTTTCTGATGATTCTGGCCAGGATTTTAGAAACAAATATGAAATTATTGTATTGTCACGGGTCCTTTGCAAGTATACGAAGTTTCAAGTCGGTTCATTGTTTCTAAGTGGGTGAAAATCGTGTTAAAAAATTCTGTTACATAGATACAAAGACACTTTTTTTTATTTTCTGATGATTGTGGCAGGATTTTAGAAAATAAATATGAAATTGTTGTATTGTCACAGGTACTTTATACGTATACAAAATTTCAAGTCGATCCAGTGTTTCTAAGTGGGTGAAAATTGTGTTAAAAAATTCCGTTACATAGATACAAAAACACTTTTTTTGATTTTCTGATGATTCTTGCCATGATTTTAGAAACAAAATATGAAATTATTGTATTGTCATGGGTCTTTTAGAAGTATACAAAGTTTCAAGTCGATCCAATGATTTTAAGTGGGTGAAAATCGCGTTGAAAGATTCCGTTACATAGATAGATAGATACAGGTCAAGCTAATATAAAGCGTGTAAAAAAGAACCAATTGGAATAAATTATAAATTTCTCTTTTTATTACAGATTTAATTTCATCTACATGTGAGATGAAGCGTCATGCGGAGAGCTGAGGGAGCTGTTTTAAGTATTGTGTATGAAGACATTATATATGTCAGAAAAGAGATTCGTCATTTGAAAATTGGAATAAACATTTGAGAAATAGCTCAATTGTAGAAGGAGATAAATAAAAGAAAGTGTTCCTGGACAAGAACTTAATTTTATCATGACTATTTTCGTCAAAGCACTGTTGTATTTTTATAGAATTCTCATCTACTGATTTCAGTGCTTAAAATGAATGCAAGGAAGAAGAAATAAAACATACAAGCTGTATGAATTGTTCAATCGGGCCAATATTGCAAGCAGTAATTATGAAGTTTGTATGATAATGATTCAGTTATTTGGTACTGAAGAAATAGAGTAGAAAAATAGCCAGAAGTGTGCAGCTGAAAAATCATATAAAAGTCAAATGTTCAATTTTTGCACGTGGGATATTAGATGCATTGATGAACAAATAAAAAACAACACAATTTTAGATCTCTCTATGTTTATCATCATTGCTTGATGAATTCATTGTAAATCAATATTATATCTTCTTTAGAATCTCTACATCTCCTTATGTTTATCCATGTAAAAAATTTGTGACATTTATTTTGCCCCTTGTCTTCCAATTACAGCAAACTCCCGATTATCCGTGTTAATTGGGACCGAGATATGCACGGAAAATTAAAAAACATTGGTAATCCAACTATGTTATTCTAACAATAAATATGCAATATAGTATTGTTTATTTTTTATTATTTCACTCACCTCATACTTCATAATTCATAGCAGACCCTGGGTTTCTTCACATAATTTGTGACGCAGCATTGACAATGTCACAAATTATGTGAAGAAACCCAGGGTCTGCTATGAATTATGAAGTATGAGGTGAGTGAAATAATAAAAAATAAACAATATTAAAGAACCTCATAGTGTTATTTCCTATCTACATAACTTAATGCAATATAGTATTTATTACAGTACTGTAATTCGAAAATTGTTGTACTTAAACAAAATTTGTGTCTAGGAACCACAAATCTCTGATGAAACGACGTGTTTTACACCAAGAAGTCTGATATTTACCTCTGCTTCAATTTATCATTTACACTCTTTCTGATTACAGTTCTTATTTTCCTAACACTTAGGACACCAACGTAATCAATTTATTTTTGTCCCATATATTCTAATAAGACGTGTATACATTTTGATGCTTCTGTATGGCTAATTTTGTTTTCAAAGGTCGTTGCATTTTCATCTTCACTTTTCCTTCTCCTCCCTCTCGCACTTCGTTGACTTTTGAAGCCAGGTTCACACATGTCACTCAGCAACCACTCAACCACATTCTCTTCATCCGTTTTCACAAGTCTTCTTTATTCTTAGGTGGCATGAGTTTATTAGACGATGTTCTATTATGGTTGGTTTCACTTTTTCCATGCCATACAAATTCCATAATTGGCATTAACACATTTAAAGATTTCTAAAATGTGACATCAGTTCCCTCATGTATTAGGCTTTCTACAAGGTCGGTGCGATATGTTTACACTAGCAATCGCACGTTGGTCCATGGGTTGAATCAGAGATGTGACACATGGTGCAGATATTTCACAATAATCTGACCATCATCAGATATAAGCTCACTTGAACTTGGGTAGCAGGGTACATTGTCTAGAAGTAGGACAGCCATAACAGGTAGCTTTCCTTCTCAAAATATACCATAGGTCGTTAGATGCATCAGGGGAGGGGGTTATGCATGAAGTTATCTTTATTGTGCGAGTTTTTAAGCGCAGTTCACAGTAGCGCATTTTTTTCATAACAGTAAAAAATACAGTACAGTATTTATCTTCATTTTTAAAAATACAATAGGAAGAACCATGCCCGGATAATATGCGCACAGATAATCGAGAGTTTGCTATATTGTAAAGTAATCATTTTTAGTAATTTTCGATGTTCTTATTATTAATTTCATACATCTCAATGATGGATAAATCATATTTGAAGAGAAAAATTATACGCTCAGACCGGGACTTGAACCCGGGACCCTTGGTTTTCTAGTCCAAGTGCTCTACCATTTGAGCTACCTGAGCAAATGGTAGAGCACTTGGACTAGAAAACCAGGGGTCCCAGGTTCAAGTCCCGGTCTGAGCGTATAATTTTTATCTTCAAATATGATTTAATAATTTTGTTTGGTAAATTTAAACATCAGCAGCATACGTTTAACAATATGGTAGAATACTCCTTATCTGAATGTTGATCAAATGAAACATTTCAAATGTTCAAAATTTGTAGGAAGTAACACTATGTGGTTTAATAATTAAATATTATTAAATTACACCTCGCTTCATATATTGTTGTCTTTGTAGATAGGTTTCAGAGACTAATGATCCTATATCATCAGTTTGTATTTGACAAAATATGAGGTGAGAATAATAATAATTAATTTTGAATGTTACTTATTCATTTGAACAGTACATTCTTCTTCAAAAAGATCTTCTTCTACATCATAGAGTTAGGCCATAAACCTGTTTCTGTATCAAGAGACCGTATCCCTCCATGATGAGAAATGTAAATAGTTTTCCATTATATTTTATTTATCCCATTTTAAAGAGCAAACCGTTCATAAACTTGAGATTTTGTTAACACTAAAACACATTTAAAAAATGATAATCTTAAAATCTTTGAAATATCTGCTATTCTTTTTTTTTATTTGTTTATTCTAAAGAGTCGTGTTACTTTAATTATAAAAATATAATGAAAATTTAATGCACACAAAAGCTTAATATATTGTGATACCAAGAAATAGCATCCTTTCTTTATTGTGGCAGTAATTTTACCTTATTGCCTCAAATGAGATATTATATCTGCATACTAACAACAATGTTCAGAAAGTGAGGCAGCCATTTAATATTTTATGTTTGCATAAAAGCTCCTTATTCGCAGATTAAAAAATTGCGACACAATTCCTGTATTCGCGGCTAAAAATTTCTTTATTTGCTGTTCCTGTCGGTATATTAGAAGGATTAGTATCCTTTATTAAACTCATCGGCAACTCTTTTTTTAGTGCAGGCACAAGACGAGGCAGCTTTTACAAAGAGTCATTCAAACCAAATGGACAAATTAATATCAAACTAAAACAAACCTTATCGTCACTAAGCCTCAAGTTCATTGTTAAAAGCCACCGCCACCATATTTCATGTGCTGCTATGTCCGCTGATAAAATCTACCCTCGCCATAATCGGAGTATTATTGTTTCAACTTGTCATTTGTTGCAATAATTTTTATTGAATAATACGTGTCTCTTTTGCTTTATTGCCAATTTATAATGTCGAGTAAAATGAAAGAAAATTAGTTCTAAAGCGGAAAAAGTTTTGTTGTCACTTAAAGTAAAAGTAAAAATGGTTGACCGTTTATGCGTTGGCGAGTCGTTTGCATCTAATATCATGCTGTTTCTATGCTAATGAATCGACTGTAATATTCATCAAGAAATCTGAAGACAAAATAAGGAATTCTATTGCTGAATTCACAGCTGATATCAATCTGAATTGAAAGACCTTATAAGAGTGGCAAAACAGGAAAAAATTACTAAGTAATAATTAATAGAAATTGTTCAAAATCTCTCATTAATTGATTTTATTTTGATAATTTTTATTTTATTTTGGAACCTTGGAACATATCCCCTATGTGCCAAACAAATTACCATTCCATATTTGTGGAAATATATCCCCCGCAAATAAGGTGCTTTTACTGTAGATAATATAGTATTACTACATAGTAATTCTTCTTCAATCTGTGCACTGTTATGTCTTTAGTTGAAGTAGAAATTCCACTAATTACTCTATGACAGTAGCTAATATGATAGTATCCAAAATAAAAAAATAAAATCTCTGTCCATCAGAAAGAAGAGAAGAGTTCAATAACTACTCTTTCCATGAGAACCTAGAACTGATCCATTAAAACAATTCATAGTTAAGAGTACCTTTTTTCATGATGTTGTACATATTAATGCAATGATGATGGAAAAATGCATGAATGACATTTACAGGACATTAAATTGCAATATGTGAAGAAATTTGAATTAAAGCTGTATCAGATATTGTAACATTAGGTTAATCCGGTGATATCTATGTGGTTAGGCACCAGTATTGAATATCATAATATTGTGCAACAGTAAAGAAAATGTCTGCTTACAATATTTATGATATTAAGATTTAGAGTTGGTTAGATTAGGAAAGTATTTCACAATTATATAGAAATTAGTCGGAAATTTCACATCTCACTTCATAAAATATAATTTTCCAGCAACATGTTTTGAAAACTTTTACTTTCATCCTCAGCTATACTCCGAGGTGAGGTATGAAATTTTTAATTCATATTTATATAATATTGATAATTTACCTCATAATGCCACTTCCCATTAAAAAATATTATCAAGTATTTTACTCAAATTATTTTGAGTCTATATTATCTTACCTCAATGTTAATGTTGATTTGTTCTTGAACATATTTCGATTAGACAGTCTGGCCATGATGCTGAGGATGATTAGAAGACTAATCGAAACATGTTCAAGAACAAATCAACATTAAATATTGAGGTAAGATAAACAGACTCCAAATAATATAAAGAAAAGTAAGATTTAGTTTGGTGATTAGCAAAATCGAATCATTAGGAGGGGGTTAACCAGAAAACTAAATTTTAAAGAGAACATTTTCAATTCTTTAGTGACTGCAGTTTGTTTTCTTTCAACAAAACTTGGTATACACATTTTAATTACCAAAAGGAAGACACATTCCATAAACTAGGACCGTTAGGAGTGGAGGTTTACCGGAACCCAAAATTTTAAATTTAGTCTTATAGCTATAATTTCTGTTTTCTCATAACGGAACTAGCTTTCGTGAAACTGGAACGAGTCAATGGCTTAATCCTTGGATGATGATGAAGAAGAAGTTAGATATATTCCATAAACCAGCAAAATAGGACAATAAATTTGACTTACTGAGGAATTAACCTTGTTTATGCAGCTCCTGTATGACAAACATTTTATTTTTCTATTTCGTCAGTCATACATCAATTGACAAAATGTTAATAGTAGATAAATCATAGAGTAAAAAAAATTAATAGAACATAATTAACCGCTGAGAAATAAAGACTTAATTAAATATTAACTAACTATATGGTGTGACAGGCCTAGAAGGCCCTATATTGTTTCAGATAAGCTGAGTTCTGCTGTATTTGTAATAGGCTATGATATACATTTGGTGAGTTACATTATTAAAGCACATTAGACTGAATTACATTGCATTTAAGTTACTATGTAAGTTGAAATAGACACAGATAAAAAAAAGAAATGTATTTTATGCCTCCTCAAAAACCATGTACAGTACAAATTATTAACTTTAAAGAGAAGACGTAAAATATTATCTTTTTTTATATCTGTAATCACAGAGAACAAGTAAAAAAAAAGTCAGTATGAGTTGTGTGTACTGCAATCATCTCCCAAGTTTTCTGCACACTGTGAAGAAGTTGGTAACTAGAACTCTAATAATTTTCAATTTATAAAGATGTAGGTTTGTTATAAAAGAATGCATGTTCTCAGTTTAAAAAAATTGGTTGCCTGAAAATTTGCAATTTGATGCTTAACTTACAGTATTCCCTGTGACCACAGATATTTGATGCACTATTTGTTGTATTTACCCAAATATAAGGCAAAGTTTTTTTATATTTATACTTTAAAACGGGAATCTAATTAGCATATTAAAAATATTTATGTCTGTGTCAGAGTTTTTATCACTTTACAATAGATAGATTAATTTATACTGAGAACTTTTATAATAGTTTCATAAAAGATAATATACTGATTTACTGAATTTGCTCAGTTTCATTCATAGTGAACCCAAATCGGCAAAGTGCAAGACACCATCTCTGGTATTGGTATAATGATTAGTATGTCTAACTAGGATTCTGGGTTCAATATTTTTTATTATACCTAGACTTTTTTTTAGAAATAGGATCAATTCAACTCAATGAAAACAGCTATGTATGATTAGTAGTAAAATCTAAAGAAAGTTGAAACCAAATGACTTCCTATACTGTCTACTGTCATCTGTTTGTGAGTGACATTCAGTCATGGGCTTTGGAGCTGTTGTGCCGAAGATTTGATTTGTTTTTAACTTAAAGCAGTAATTCCCAAACTTTTTTGATCACAGATCCTTTTGGACTAAAAATAGACATTTACAATTGTCAATATATTTCTCTAATATAGTCTGCATACAATACTGTGTAGAAGGCATAAAAAACTCAGTAGTTTAATATATTTATTTAAAGAATACATGACACCTGTGGATCTCCTAATTATTGTTTGGGGATCCACTGAGCACACTTTGGGAATCGCTGACCTAAACATGCAATTATGGTAAAAAAATACTCTAGTCTGGACATTAGTTCCACTTTACAATACTGTCAAAATTTATTGATTTAAGACTAAAGTTATAAGCTTTCATATATTTATGTTTGGTTAGAATTTTTATTGTCAGGTGTCACCATATCGGAAAGTTTTTAACTGACATTTCTGGCATACTCTTTTTCACAGGTGATGGCAGAAATGCTATTTAAAAATTCTCAGCTGTGGCGACACCCAAACAACAACTATAATGAAGACATGAACTGCATAAGTCTGCAAACTTTTTGTAAATTCGTAAATTGAGTCATTTTTTACATCTTACCTCATATTTCATGTTTTCTTTAAACACAGGAACTGGTTTTCAAGAGAAACATCTCTCTCATTTTTAACCGACATTATGACATTATTTAACTATGAACCGCAAACTTTTATTTAACCTTGGTAGGAGAGTATGATATTTTTCTTACACCTAGCTGTACAAATGTATAAGATAGTATACAAAAGTGAAAAATACACAATACATCCAGGTTTATGGAGCAAATTATCTTGAAAATTCATGCTTCTATTGTCGTGTACTTCTGTTTCAGTTTATATTCGTCTTTAAAACTGTAACCTGGTATGGGTCTCATCATTCTGCCATATTTTCTTGTAAGATTATATATTTCTGAAAGCTGATTTTAATTTCTCACACCAAGTTTCCTTATATTATAAATTCTAAAATCATTAATCTTAATCTGTTTGCTGGTTGACTATCTTTGTACTAGTCTAGTTTTGTTCCCTTTGACTTCATGTATATGTGTTTTTATGGGATACAGTTGTAAACTTTATGCCCAACTGGGTACAGAATATCTCTCGTCATCAACTTTGACATGTTCATCCTAGGGGATTCTAACCAAAGTGAGTGGATTATTTCATGGCAGATAAAGTAACACCATAACAGTGAAAGCCCCATGTTTTTGAAGTCCTATTGTTACCTAGATATAATTTTATTTTTTAATTAAAAATGGCTATTGCATTAGGCATATTATGTCCTGCACCTTACCGAGTGGTTAAGGCAAGAAGCCTTGGCACAGGGCTGCGGGATTTACGCTGGTTCGAGTCCCTATGGGGGAAGAAATTTTCTCATGGAATTTCTTCCAGTATGGGACCGGTGCCTACCCAGCATCGTGAGGCATTTGGGTAGTTACAATAAGTAACGACTCCAGGTTGAGAAGACCAGCTATAATGGCTGGGGGACCCGACATGCTGACCACATGTCACCCCTACAGTGATCATCTACCTCTGTGATTGACACATGTGGATGTGAGGCCAGCTGGTAGGCCAAGGGCCTTCTAGGTCTGTTGCGCTTGGAGTTTTTTTTTTTTATATTATGTTATACAGTAGGAGAAAGTTAGTTGAAGTATCAAATAAATTTACTATAAAATTAAAATAGATAAGTCTTCATCTTATGGTTAATTTAATATTGAACTTCTATAGGAAAAGCCACTATGAAATTTAATTTAAAATGTTTAACTATAAGATAGCAGAAGAATTCTGGTAACAATGGGAATGTTCACGATTGTCAATGTTGTATCTACCTTTAAATATATATTTACTATATCAGCAGTAGAGCTCTCAGGATCATTTTGATTATGCAAAATAGTTAACCTTTGGGAGAGAGGGCCAGTTTGCATTACTATTTTTTATATATCCTATAGAATAACAGTTAATAATAACATAAACACACTTAAAAATTGAGTTTTGCAAGAATGGATTCTTAAACCAACCAATCTTTCCTATTTGTCAAGACAAATGTCATGTTCCATTTTAAAATGTTAAAGTTCATTATCAGTGAATGAGCACAAATACATGTGACATGCAAAGGTCCTTGATGTGATCTGATCTCAGATGTTGAAGAATCTCAAAATTTAAATAAAAAATAATTTCAGCTATAGATTGAATGCAGGCTTTCAGGGCCAGTAATCACTCAACATCAACTATAGATTGTCTTATATTGGGGTAAATAAGATATGTGTGTATCTGTTTACCATATTTGATTGTACTTGTTTTACCTTCTATGTTATATGCTGTAGCTATCTCCAGATTTTGGAATTAGCAGCTAGAATGTGCTCATAGTTGTATCTTGATTTTACTGTATGTTTCAATTCAATATGAGCATTAAATATGATTATAAAAGAGTTTTATGAAGTCAATAAAATAAAAATAGTTTTGTTTGTAATTAAAATGTGTAGTACACATGTAAAATTTGATATTGGCATGTAAAGAGATAATTCACTCTAAATCTTTAATAAATAAGCAAGATAATATATGTACAGTAAATGTAATTATTTATAATATATTTTCACTTTATAATTTATACAGTTTAAATATTTTTGAGGTAAATTAAATTTGAAGAGAAAAATATGCACCTAAATTGGGATTTGAACCCAATATCTTTGGTCCTGTACACCGCTCTTAACGATTTATTAGGCTTCCCATTTACTCATAGATTTTTCTCTGTACTAATACTAATATGGTTTCTGCATGCCAGATAGCTGTGAACATTTGTTGCATTAACTTTGTCTAGCGGCTTCTTAAAAAAGAAGACTTTAAATGGGAATTTGTAGCCAGTAAAGGTTAGATTTTATGTTTAATATTAAATTTATCACTTCTCGAAGCGAATGACAAATTACATTTGAAGTGAAAAATGTACACCTAAATTGGGATTTGAACCCAATATCTCTGTTCCTGTACACCAGCACTCTTAATGATTTAGGTTACTAGGCTTCTGATTTACTCAAAGATTTTTCTCTATGCTAATGATTCCCGTATGCCAGATAGAAGTGAACATTATTTTCACTAACGTCATTTTAGTGTTTCTGAAACAAGAAGAATCTAGGAGTAAATCGGAAGCCTAATAGCTTAAATCGAGAGAGCTGGTTTTAATTGATTATTCTTCAGTAGCACATAGAGAGAAAGTAATTGGTGGATTGATGACATTAATCTCAGACCAAAGATATTGAATTCAAATTCCAATTTAGGCATATATTTTTCTCTTCAAATTTAATTTGCCATTCTGTGAGAAGTGATAAGTTTATTATTAAACATTTAATGTAAACATCACTGGCTGTTAATTCCCATTTAAAGTCGTCTTGTTCAAGTAGCCACTAGATTATGTTAGTGGAACTGATACCTGACGCGCGGAAATCTTTAGTATAGAGAAAAATGTAAGAGTTCCATAACCTAAGATATGGACTATTGCAGAGCTTGTATATAGTTTACATAGGAAAAATCACCAATCAACTCTTCAAGTAGTGTAACTATGCAATGGATTCACATCATCAGCTATGGCTGGAAATGTGTAATAAAGAATGAAAAATCTATGAGTGAATTGGAAACCTAATAGCTTATATTGTTAAGAGTGCTGGTGTACAGGACCAGAGATATTGAGTCAAATCCCAATTTAGACATATTTTTCTTAATATTGAATGGAGAACATATTTTTAATAACTCACCTCATACAATTTCAAATTCATTCGAAACCAGTGGTCTCAAATAAATTTGAAATTAATAATAATTAAATGAATCGTGATTTCTTCTTACCTCATACTTCTATGTTTTTTTAAACACAGCACTGCAGTATCGGCGACACGTTTGTCGTTTGAAATTGACTGAAGATGAATGAAAAATTCATTTGAAACCAATGGTCTCAAATAAATTTGAAATTGTTTGAGGTGAGTTATTAAAAATATGTTCTCCACTTAATATTGATGATATAACCTCATAATGTTTACTTTCCAACTTTAATTATAATATATATATATATATATATATATATATATATATATATATTTTTCTCTCCAAATTTAATTTGTCATTCGATCAATATTAAACATTAAATTTTTTAGGTAATTTAACCAGTGGCGGATTTTCCTCCTTGCCTATACCAGTTTATCGGAATACCAACAAAGTAATCTCAATGTTACAGTATTTGTTCCAGTTTTCATGAGTTACATTAAAATGTCCAGGCTCATAATAAAGTTTTTTTTTTTTTTGTTTTACTAGTGCACTAGTGACAGAAAGTGAGAACTAGTGGTAATAGAATTACTCAACAGATGGTACTGCATTAGGTAGTCCAGACAAACTCCTTGTTGCTATGGAACAACAGCTCCACCAATAAAAAAGCTGGATTATTCTGTTGTGTTATTCAGTATAACATTTTTGTAAGTCAATTTGTGTGAAACCTACTCGAGCTAGTTATATACAAGTGAGAACATTGTTGTTTCTTTGTAAAAAAAGATTGTCAAGTGAATTTGCTATAAAGATTATAGTATGAGTATTTATCATGTAATGCAACCCTTTATCACATTATAACCTCCCCAATTTTGAAATGCAGTATCTGCCACTGAATTTAATTTTTGTTAACTTATTTTGTGCTACCATTTTCTGAGTTACTTTCATGTATATTTCTAGTCTAGCTCACAGCTATTTTCTGTGAAAAATAGTAATTGTGCTTTAAGTGAAGTTGGTACTACAGTGTATATCAGTAATGCAGCTATAAGTTGTGGGGTTATTTGAAGCAGAATGTTTATTCTCAGAAACTGCAAGATGTCAACATTATAAAAATAACAATTTTAAAAATTCACGCTATTCCAATAGAAATGTGTTATAAAGAAATTAAAGTGTTGCCAATTATGTTTACATTTAAATGATGAACAGTTTGATACAATAAATTGAGTTGGTTAGTATTGTTGTAAGCAATTCAATTTGTTAAATTTGAAGAATTGCTTTTCCAGTGGTAATCTTAATAATATCGCATGAAGTATTAAAACAAATAGCGGTATTTCTGATAACTAGTTGAGAATGTTTGAAGAGAAAAATTTTCGCCTAGACTGAGACTCGAACCCGGGATCCTTGGCTTTCTGGGCCAAGTACTCTACCAACTGAGCTACCAAGGCGAGTTGCGATCTAGATGCAAATTTTTCTCTTATATACATTGTAATTCCCTCGTGCCAAATGCTTGAAACCGTAGCTTCTATCTTTACAAATGGCAGCTTCTTATTTAAGAAGACATTTATTGGGAATTTAACACTACTTTATAAAGTCAGTAGGGCTTCTATTGACGATTTTATTATTGATTTAACACTTCTCATTGAAGTTGAGAATGGTTTACATCTGATTATAAAGCCTAGTATTCAGTACTGTTAATTCTAACAGGTTCAATTTATGAATTCCATTTTTTTTCTCCGCTCTTCTGTTTTATATAATACAAATATTATTTATTTGCATTATTTTTACATGAGTTCATATCAGGGAATGCACTCAGTGGTAGTATGCATGTTTTCTGACTAGGAGGCCTAGGTTTGGTACATGGTGGGGTTGGGAATTTAATTCTACAATTTTCAATCTCTGTGTTAGAAGAGGTGGTTGACGAACAATTTTTAAACACTATATTGCGTACCATATGCCTGGATTAAATCCCAAACCCTTCTACAGTACATCTGTTGAGAAAATGTATGGTAATATTGATGGGACGTATAGGGATATTACACTGGTGGTTCCCTTGGTGCTTTTTCAACAGGACTAGGCTATGTTTCAGCTTCTCCCTTCTCTTTATCATCATTATCTGTCATACAACATACATTACATACACATAATCATATTAATAAAAATTAATTAAATGAGTCGTATCTTACCTCATACTTTGTGTTCTTCAAGCATGGAAACTACAGTTTTCAAGAGGAATCCCTCCCATCTTCAGCCATCATCATGACTGTTGAATTTTGGTCTACATCTTCAAAGTTGACATCTGCTGTTGATTTAATGAACCTTGAGATCAAATCCCACTCACCGGGAACTTCAAAATCTCAAGGTTCATCAAATTAACACCAATTGGCAACTTTGAAGATGTAGACCAAAATTCAACAGGCTTGATGATGGGAGAGATTCCTCTTGAAAACTGCAGTTTCCATGCTTGAAGAACTGAAGTATGAGATGAGATATGACTCAATTAATTAATTTTTATTAATTGAAAACATCACAATGTTATTTCCCATAATTAATTTATGAACTAATCATATATTCATCCTACACTCCTCTCTTCCTGTTTCCTGCTTTATCCTAATTGTATGGCCAGTCCTTCTCCATTTCACCCATTTCATTTGGATATCAATGGATACTTCATTCTTGTTTCCATAGATTTTATTGGAAATAACATTTGGTGAAAAAATGTGAACTCAAATACCTGTTTAACCCGTCGGTGATGCACCCTTTTACTTGCTTTCCTACTGCATGGACGGAGGCCATTTTAACATTTTAGTATTCCTAGAACACTGATTTGTATAAACGATCATAACTTTTTAAAATATCGATGGATTTGAACGAAATTTATACTTGTTAGCTCAGAAATAAATGAGAAATTTAATACATACCGTATGGAGTTCAGTAGCCTTTATAAACTATTAAAAAAAATTTTGAAATCTGAATTTCTCTCTCATGATACACATTTTTACTAGATAATTTGATTTGCTCACATTGGACATCCCTGTTTCTTTCTGTGAGACACTAAATATATTGTGTGGCATAGTGCTGATTCATGTGTAACTTGTATATACAAAAGCAGCTGACATAACCAAAATCAGAATGAATATTTAGAAGAGTGAACTCAAGCTCAATCTTGTGTCAAACCACTAGCAATGTTTATACTTAGAATCTGAATTATTGCTTGGATTCGTATAAAAATTCTACAGCAGTTATTTACAACTACACAGACCATAAAAATAATTTTCTCTTATTTAGTACTATTCATTTTAGAAATAAAAAATCACATAACCTTAGTAGTTGAGCTTGGTGTGATACAGCTCGAAACACTCTTCAATACACAGACCTACATCACATTCCTGGCAGCAATAAACAGATGTCTTTCTTCTCCCATGTTTAGTACAAACAACACACCTCCTTTGAGGTTTCAATTTATCACTTTTAGGGGTAATTTTTCTGATGAAGTGTCTTTTAGGTTACGACTGGCCATAATTACGTATATAACGCACGACACCGCGCCTCAGACTGATTCCTTGTAAGTAACATCTATTTGAAAGAGGCAAAATAAATCAGGTATTCCCCTAAACAGGTCAATTTATATATCAATCGATAGCTTGTATATCATTTTATCGACCTGAAAAATTAGATTGTGTATAAGTTTATTAGAAGCCCTGCAGAAAGCAGCACATAGCTAGGTCTGTGTGCCATCGAGTGTAGAAGTAAGAAACTACTTCAACCTCAATACCACATGCACAAAATGTGATCACAGCTGATTCATACACTTAGAAAGAAAGCTAAGATCTTAGGCTTCAAAATTATATTGTTCATACGCAAATATAAGATTATACAGCAGTAAAAAAAACAAATGAAAAGGTCGCGCGCATTTAGAGAAAATTACGATTACTTCAATCTCATCTGATTTTTAAAAAAATAATATGAAATTAAATTTTAAACAAATATTATTTTTATTCATATGTCCAGAAAGCTTATAATTTCTACTTTAAACACAAATAAATTACATATTTGTAGCTTCAAAAATGTACGATCCAGAACAAAAAGATAACACGCCTGCATAGGTCTATACCACGTATAGATGTCGGCAATAAGTGAAGAAGAGAGGGTCTATACCACGTATGGATGTCGGCGCTGACGGGTTAAGAAGACCTGCTGGCTCCTTGTTACCTCAGCAGTCACTTTCCATGTTTCACTACCTTCTGTCTTAAGATTAATTTTCTCATCTGGACACATTTCATAGACCATCATTCCCATTTCTACCAGATTCCAACTTATCCACATTAAGAATGGAGATGATCGTCTTAAAACCCCTTCAAATGAAGAAAATGATCTTATGAGGTGAATATTTCCAATTCAGTTTTATTGTTTATAACTTCATGCATTGCTGTCCTAGGCCATGCCGGGGTCCCTGGGCACACAAGAATTTGGGGCCCTGTTGGAAAGTAAAAAAAATTGAATGACTAAATAGTTTGTTGCTATGATCTTATATTTATTATGGTTCATTGGCACAAATTATATATATATATATTTTTTTTTTTTTAATATTTAATTTTAGGAAGTGATATTTTGAGGTTATTTAAATTAAATTATTTTCAGTCTGATCATCGTTATCAGTTTTTTTTTATTTTTGTTGGTTTTTATTAGTTTATCTAAACTGTAGTTATTTTTTGGTGCTAATTTAATATTAAACTTCTCAAATACGAGGGCGGATCGGAAAGTAATGCACAATAATTTTTTTTTTAAAAAGTTTAATAGTAAAAAAAAAGGGAAAAAATCACAAATGAATTACCTACTTTTCGACATAGTCACCAACTTTCTCAACACATTTTTCCCATCGTGTTACCAGTTTCAATATGCCCTGTTCGTAGAAGTCCATTTGGTTGGAGTGTAGCCATCTGCGCACTGCTGATTTCACTTCCACATCTGTCTCAAAGCGTTTGCCGGCCAGGAATTTCTTCATGGGACTATACAGATGAAAGTCCGATGGTGCAAGATCCGGACTGTATGGTGGATGCTGGAGCACCTCCCAACCAAATTCGGCAATTTTCTGACGAACGACAGCAGCAACATGGGGGCGAGCATTGTCATGAAGAAGTTTAACGTTAATGTTGTGACGTTTGTCACGAATGGCACGACGCGACTTCACCAAAGTTTTAATGTAGGCCGCAGCATTCACAGTGGTCTCGTGTTCAGCAAAGTCCACCAATAAAACACCATGCATATCCCAGAACACTGTCACAAGCACTTTCCTGGCAGATTGAGTCACTTTGAATTTTTTCTTTACTGGGGAACCAGCATGTTTCCACTCCATTGATGCCTGCTTTGTTTCGGGCGTGTAGGGGTATGCCCACGACTCATCACCTGTGACGATTCCTTCCAGAAACAGAAAGTCCTTGTCCTTGTGCGGTGTACCGCGTTAAGTGGTCCAAGCTTGCCATCATTCGCTGGCCCTTGTGGTCGTCTGTCAGGTTCTTAGGCACCCAGCGAGCACTAACTTTACGGAATTTCAAATTTTCATGAACAATATCGTACACCGCACCATAGGAAATGTTGAACTTCTGCGATAAGGCTCGCAGTTGCACATGCCGGTCGTTCAGAATTGCCGCCTCAATGCCTCTGACATTCTGCGGGATTGCTGCTGTTGTCGGCCGGCTGGAGCGTGGCGAATCACTAAGGTTCACGCGTCCCTCTTGGAAGAATGTGCACCACCTGGAGACATTGCTACGGTCCATACAATCATCCCCATACACGCCACGCATGTCCCTGTGAATTTCACTGGGTTTATGCCCTTTGGCCCACAAAAATCGAACAACACTTATCTGTTCCTCACAGGTGGACGACTGTAGCATCCGCGCGATCTTTGTTGCATAGTTCAAGCTTCTCTCGCAAGAGGTGCACCTGAGAAAAAAATACCATCTGTAGTTAAAACTTCAAACTATATCTCTGTGAAATTTCAACATTCTAGCTGCAATACCAAGGCAGAAAAAAATTATTGTGCGTTACTTTCCGATCCGCCCTCGTATCTTTTGGAATTTAGGCTGCGGAAAGGCTACTGTTTTTAACAGAGAGGAGACCCTTTAATTCCTTCCATCGAAGGCTTAAAGGAACCGACCTGGACAGTAACCTAGTGTCCAATCCCTCACCTTCTCATGGTGCAGCTGTTAGTAATCATGCTTATGCATGATGAACGAAAGGGAAGGACTACTCACCAACAAGCACTGGTCAGCTTGGTGAGTTTTTCTTTTTTGACCGAATTGGTATTACTTCTCCTCCCCATACCAATTCCCTCTTTCAACTTTTCTATCCAGTCTCCCTTGACTGACCTCTTGTTTCTTTCGACCCTGATGGTATTAGAGTACTCGAGGCCTAGGGGTTCATTTCTCCTTCCTTCCTATACCTACTTTCTCTCTATGGGTGACGTAACCACCACATGTGGTGCCTACTACTAAACGGTTACAACTAGTTTATTGTACTCCAATACAAACATGAAGCCTTGGAAATATGGAAAGAAACCATCTCCTCCGTTGTCCAGCTTTTGTACAAGACACCAGCATTTCTGCTAAATATTGGAGTGCAAGAGAGCGAATGATTTCATTATCAAGTGCTCGACATTAGATACCAACCAACCAACCAATCTTTTGGAATTTATTGTGTACCCAAGGGTGATATGAGATATATGAAAAAATATAGGAAATTCACATATCACCCTTGGGTACACAATACAGGGCAAGTCAAAATGTTGTGCAGGTTTTCAGAAATTTATTATGTGAAATGTAATGAACATATAATATTGTGAGACATATTGTATGAAAGGTAAACTCTCAAAGTTTTTTTTTTAAATATTCACAGATGTTCTATGTGAGCGCCTTTTGTTACACAACAGATGTCAAGCCGATATTCAATCTCCTGCCAAACTTTCTGTAGCAGTCCGCGGTCGATATCAGCAATGGCTGCTGTGATGCGGGCACGCAGTTCATGCAGTGTTGTTGGAAGTGGTGGTACGTAAACATGATCCTTTACAAGACCCCACATGAAGAAATCACACGGGGTTAGATCTGGTGAACGAGGTGGCCAATGAATGAGTTGTTGATCACCCTGAGATGCACGGCCTATCCTGCGTTGTGGTAAAGCCGTATTCAAATGGTCTCGAACACTGCCATGGTAATGTGGAGGGGCACCATCCAACTGCAGAATGAAATCTGGACTATCCGCTTCAAGCTGCGGAAGGAGCCATTGTTGTAGCATATCAAGGAAAACATGTCCGTTCACAGTACGTTCATGAAAGAAAAAGGGCCCATAAACCTTTGCATGGGAAATGGCACAAAAGACATTCACTTTCGGAGAATCCGCGTTGATGTTCCAGAGTTGCATGGGGGTTACCAGTTCCCCAAATCCTTACATTGTGTCTATTCACTTTTCCTGAAAGGTGGAAAGTCGCTTCATCACTGTAAACTACCCTCTCATGGAACTCATTCTCTTCCATTAATGCGAGAAAATCAACACAGAAGGACGCTCGCAAAGCATAATCAGCGGGTTTTAAGGCTTGAACCAGTTGAAAGTGGTAGGGTTTCATCTGTAAACGTTTCCGGAGAATCCGCCATACAGTTTTTTGTGGTAGTTGAAGTTCTGTCGCTCCCCGGTAGGTGGATTTCTGTGGACTCCGCACGAAGCATGTGCGAACGCGTTCGACTGTCTCTTCACTCGTCGATGGACGGCCAGTCGATTTTCGTTTACAGATACAGCCTGAATCCCTAAATTGTGTGTACCACTTACGAATGGATCTCCCATCCGGCGGGTCTTTATCGTATCTGGTACGGAAATGTCGTTGAACACTAGTCACAGAGTTGTTTACATGGTAATCAAGCACACAGAAAGACTTCTGATCCCCAGTCAACGCCATTTTCCTTTACTGCTCTGCTGTTGACATCTTGCGGGTGAACGCGGAACTTTAGAAGTGGACAACTAAACTTTGAGAGTTTACCTTTCATACAATATGTCTCACGATATTATATGTTCATTACATTTCACATAATAAATTTCTGAAAACCTGCACAACATTTTGACTTGCCCTGTACATTCCAAAAGATATTTGAGAAGTTTAATATTAAATTAGCACCGAAAAATAACTACAGTTTAAATAAACTAAGAAAATATAGGAAATGAAGGTCAATTGGTCAACGTGGGAAAGATCCGGCGTAGAATCCACGCTAATACAGTAGTATTTTTGCTGATTTTAGTCCGTTGACAATTGTTTTTAAAACTTACTGTCCCATTATATTAATAAATTCATTACAAATATTTGTAGACGAATATGATGTACTTCCTTTTCCACGATTTCTGCAGTCTCATATATGATCAGCAAAAAAAGATCAAATTCACTAATTGGTTCTAAACATCCCAAATAATTCTTGTTATTTTGAGACCCCAACATCTCATTATCACCACAAAAAGCAAGGAAGCCAAAAATTTCACTATTGGAACAACAACTCGTCCAGTAGTTTTGCTTCTTGCAACATAATTCATCATTAACTGTGCTGCAAATGTTTCTCATGCTCCCATCAATCAATTAGTTACTTATTTGCTTCTAATCTTTACATCCATTCAGAGAACTCAAATTATGTCCAATAAAAGGAAGCAATAACAGTACACAGATTTCTTCGACAGTGAATAAAAGAGCCATTTTCTTTCTAAAGACTCGCCATTCATCAATTTACGGGTGAAACTATTTTAGTCAAGTATCTATTTTTTTTATTTAGGTATTTTGTTTTACCACTTGAATCTTTAAAACTTGTAAAAGTTTCGAAGAAGTCACAGTTTTTATTTTGGACAAACTCTGGCCCTTTTTGAATCCAAATATTGGTACTATTTCCGTTAAAATTTCATCACAGTAGTTATCAGGTTCAGGAGATATATTTTCCAAGCTTGTAGTTATTACTTATTTTAGGAATTCTCACTATGAGGTATATTCATTAAGGTAGAATATTTTTATCACTCACCTCATATTGTTCTTCTTATTTGATTATAAACTAGTTTTGGAACATAGTTTCTGTTCCATCCTCAGTATCGTCACGACCGTTATTCTGTCGTCTTGAAGAGCTGTCCTTCTCTCCTTCTGTCCTAATAAGAATGAGAAAATTAAAGAAGAAAACAAATCTGGGATTTATCAAATTAAATGTGAAGAATGTGAGAAATTCTACATAGGAAAAACTAAAAGAAATTTGAAAACTAGAGTGAAAGAACATCTCAGGAATGTCAAGAAAGGGGAAGTAGAAACATCTGCAGTGGCTGCCCATGCATGGTCTGAAAAACATCTTATCGAGAAAGAAGCTAAATTATTAAAACAAATAGAAAAACCTAAAGAACTTACTGTTTGGGAAAAGATCTACATTCAAAAGAGCGAAAAGAAGAAAATGTTCCGAAACTAGTTTATAATCAAATAAGAACAACAATATGAGGTGAGTGATAAAAATATTCTACCTTGTAGTTATTAACTCACAGTAGCTTGAAGTGGAAAGTTCAACATCTGATGTGTGTTTGTCATACGTAAGCTCTTTTTTCCGTTGATATTCTTCTGAAGTATTTTGATCTTGGGGTGATGAGGGCGAAGAATCCTTCAGCCAATTTGTTTCTTCAACCGTAATAAGTGAAGTGAGTTTTTTGGTTATTTCCTTTTGAGCTTTAACTTTTTTTTTGTGAATCACTTAAATTAAATATTTTTTTCGACATAAATTATTTATAAACAAACATGTCAGCACCTCCATTATCTTAATTAATTTATATTAAACAAAACAAAATCTATGTATAGGCATTGTATAGACTGTGCAAGCTCGACTTTGTAATCGGAGTGGTTTGTGTAGGTGACCGGTAGATGGTGTAATTTAGCTATTTATGCTACAAGACACAAATGGCCAGTTATGGCATGGGTGAGTTCCAGAACTGCCAGTGGGCTATGTCACAGGAGAACGAATGAAGATTAATTATCATTCTGAGTGTAGTGTAAGCGAATATATTGACCGTGGGCACGGGCCTCCTGTGCCCTTATGGTAAAGATGGCAATAACTTCATGTCAATCCTACTATTTATCCATGCATAATTTTGTTTGCTGCTTTGCAGCTATTGATTATGATGTCTGGAATTATATTTATTGTTTGTTATATCTATTTTCAAATTATTTCTGTAGAGAAACTAAGGTAACTTACTTTCTGGTGTCAGTAGCAAATAATAAAATTAAACTCCATGGTAAGACAGACCGAGAAGGCCCTTTGTCTACCAGACTCATGCTGACCTCACATCCACAAGGACAACTTACAGATATGTATAATTATTTAGCCAGTGGAAATTAAAAATAGAATTGCTCAAACAAAACATGCAGTAAATGCTTTAAACTCTGTTTGGTGGAGCAAAAATATTTCAAAAAATAGAAAATTACAAATATATCAAACCATAAATCAGAGCATTTTAACATATGGTGTTTAAGTCTGGCAAATTCCTACCAGGGAAATGAAAAGAATTTAAGTACACAAATGGATGTTTTAAGAAGATCAGCTGGAAAATCTAGAATGGATAGAATGCGAAATAAAGAAATAAGGGCAATTATGGGTGTACAAGAGGAGCCGGACATCATAGACATTATAGAAAAGAAAAGATTACAGTGGTATGGCCACGTCAAAAGAATGCCAGAGCAAAGATTGCCTAAAATTGTTATGGAATGGATCCCAATAGAAAGGAGGAAGACCAAAGAAAACTTTGATAGAATGGATACAAGCAGCTATGAATATCAGAGGATTGGAGAAAGATAAATGGATGGACAGAGAGAAATGGTGTTTGGTTTCTGGAAGACGGCGGCAGCTGCCATGATACCGGATGATGATGATAATCTAGCCAATGTAGAGGTATCATGTGGTCAGCCTATCGGTCCTCCAACTGTCATAGTTTGTTTTCTCAACCTGGAGCCACTACTTTTTGTAGCTACCTGATTCTAGTGGACACTGTTCCAAACTGACTGAAATTCTATGAAAAATGTTTTCCCCCATAGGAACCTCAAATCAGTTCATGCCCTGTAGCTCTGTGCCAAGGCATGTTGCCTTAGCAAGGTTTCCTAAAAAATTTTATAAACCAATCCTCGACTACAGAACAAGACCTGGTAGTCAATAAAATTTAGTATGAAATACATTTACTTTTTCTTCCATAAGTGGAACTTAAACATTGAGCCCTCTTAACCAGCTATATGGGACTGAACCCCCATCCAAATAAACATTTGAATGGATAATACATTTACAGCAAACTCCCGATTATCCATGTTAATTGGGACCGAGATATGCACGGATACTCCAATTAAGTTATTCGGCACCGTGGAAGTTGACCAAAAATTTATTTACCCACTTTATCACTACTTAAATACAACAAATATAAAATGTTATATTAAATGTATTTAGGTGTGAGTCATAATAATCATTAATTTATTTTACTCGTAAATATGAAAAAAAAAGTGGGACTATTTCCTGTCATGACCACTCTGGTTACAACAGTTATTCAAACTGGCCATCGTAACCAGTGATAATCACACTACTAACCAGCAATAAACCTAGTGCCACAGCATATCTGTGGTTTCAATCTGTGACAACAAACTTTCAGTGATTCACACAACGGAAATTTCCAAAATTGTATTGTATTCTCAGAATGTTGGTTGGTATCGTTGAATGCATCAGAGGAGGGGGTTGTGAGTGAAGGTTACTCTATTGTGCTAGTTTCTAAGCGCAGTTCACAGAAGCACATTTAAAAAGTAAATAATTTTTTCATAACAATTCAAAATACAGAACAGTATTCATCTTCATTTTTAAAAAAAATGGTCCGGATAATATGCGCACGGATAATCGGAGTTTGCTGTATATTATGTTTTACTTAAGCAGTACAAGAAAATAACTTTTGCAAGTATTACTTACAATAACCAAATTAACATTTTATACACAGATTTAGTATCTTATTCTGTTGTGATTATTAAGAAAACATTGATGAACACATTATAAGTAGGCACAGATACACACTATTGCAAAAAGCAACTTATGTAAGACTCGCAGATGTGAGTAGTAAGTAGTCCTGGTCACACTGGGAAGCATAGGGCCTTGATGGAAGCTTGCCAACGAACTCTGTTGTTTCCCAATACCTTAATTTAATTCCAACTCATCTCTGATGGTATTACTCCATGTCGCCCTAGGTCTTCCTCTTCATCTTCTCAATCCTTAGGGGTTCCAATCAAATGCCATTTTTGTGATGTTACCATTCTCTCAACCCATTTCCATTTTCTGAATTTAGTTTCATTACAAATTTCATTTTGATTCGTTCTTCTCCAATGCAGCATAGGAATAATCACCAGTTGTACAATAACCGGGCTGGTCAGTTAAGAAAGTTTTTGCTGTAATAGCATAATTACTATAGCGGAATGAAAACTAACCACTATTTTACAAAGATGTATAGATGTAACAGAGACAGAGTTAAGAAAGAACATATAGAGTATTTTAGAATTCGTATTCGTGCATGCATGATTCAATTACATTCAAATGATACTAACCCAAAATATAAAGCAGATAGGCTCACAAAAACTGATATCTAGTTGCTTATATACTTACTTGTACAAGGCCATTTTTCTCGTTAAAAGATTACATGCAAATTATATCTTGTGTATATTATAAATTATGGTTACATTAATTTTTAGTAACTTGGCAAATCACATTTATCAGTATCATCATATAATTGTATTTTATGTTGTTTCTTTGTGTCTTGTAAAAATATAACTGGCATAAAATATTATTTCGAAAGATTCCATTGCTGAGGTACTGGTTCGTTCCAAATCAAGTTTCTTGTCTCACATCAACCAATACCTTTTTTTGACTTAGGCTTTCACGGCCGGAGTTATTATGATGATCTTGTAGAAGATTTCCGGGCTGTTGGCCATGGTCTTGAGGCTTGTAGTTCCCCGATATTTTGCCAGAGACTGCGTCTGGCATCCTCAACGGTTGTCTTGAGACTGGCAGGTAGTCGACAAAATTGCCAATCTCAAGACAACCCTTGAGGATGCCGGACACAGTCTCTGGCGAAACGTCGAGGAACTACAAGACCATGGCCAACAGCTCGGAAATCATCATAATACCTTTTTTGTCAAAGGAATGCTTCATGAATCGATAGGTTGAAACTTCATTCTACCCATAGTTATTAATTGTACACTTTTATGAGTTGTGACGTACGCCAGATACAGCTAGCTGGTAATCAACAAAAATTTTATGATTTTAAACTCAATCTTCATCTGGTGCAGTTTATCACTGATCATAGCAGGCACCATATCAAATATATTATATGCATATGCGCGAACATATCTGTAATGTAGTACCTGGTGTTAGTCGGGATAACATATAACAAACACTATATGGAAAATAAGAATGCTATAGATGTCTGCTGGCGTGGCGAGAAATTTGAATTTTAATGTTCACATGTAATTGATTTGATTGAAATTTGTATTATTTTATTTTAACCCAAAATTATGAATATACTAATTACCCCAGCAGTTGCTGGGGTTGAATACACGCCACTGATATTTAGTTTAACATTTCCAGTCCTTGACCTAAGAGAAGTGTATAAGAGGAAAGAAAATCTGACTATTGTATTGGGTCTTCAATGGTGTAACAGAATGCACGCTGACGCATAGAGTCAGATCCAGGGGTTCGATTCTCGGTTCAAACATTAATTTTTCTTTTAAAAAAAATAATTTGTCCAGGGCGGAATATGTTAAACTAAATATAACATCAAAATATTATGATTTACCACTTAAAAGTAAAGTAAAATTCTCATTTTAAAAAATTTTGAATAAAAGTCGTCTGATGGCATCGTTAAATAGGATCTGTCTTCAGATCTAAGAGAATTGTACATGAGGAAAGAAAATTTGATGATTGTATTGGGTCTTGAATGGTGTAATGACTCCACTCTGATGCATAGAGTTCGTTGTTCAATTCCTGGTTCAAGCATTAATTTTTCTTTTCAAGAAACAAATTTCCAGGACTGGAATATGCTAAACTAAATATATCATCAAAAATTTAAGCTTTACCCCTTGAAAGTATTGTAAAATTGTCATTAAAAATAATTTGAATAGAAGTCATCTGATAGCGTTAATTAACCCTCTACATGCCAGTGGTAAAATCTCTTGTGTCAGAGATTTAAATCGCATCTGCCATGTGATCGGCTTTACAAATAGTTTAAGTATATTGTCTGGCAGGTAATGGATAGAAGCATCAGAGTCGATCTAATCAGCTCACGGCACCTAAAGGGTTAATAATATTGGCTTCTGTCTTAGGACGTAGAGAATTGTATAAGAGGAAAAAGAATTTGACAGTTGTATCGGGTCTTGAATGGTGTAATAGACTGCAACGCTGACAAGTAGAGTCAGAGGCCCAGGGTTCAATTCAAATCGTTAATTTTTTCTTTAAAAAAAGCATATAATAAAATTGTGTATTAAAATGGTACCTGCTGTAAACAATAACCGGTCGATAATGTGAATATATCTTATGTAAAGAAGGCTTAAATTAGATGTTAAATTTTTATAGAATTTTTGGAAATATTTGTTTCAATCGTGTTAGATTCAACACATTGGAATAAGACTCAGCATTTGTAATATATATACAATATTCCTGTTATTCATAATAAAGTATGAATAGGCGAACATGTCAACTAGGTTCTCCTTTAAGTATGGATTGAAACAAGAAAATGCATTTAACTTTTATAGGAATTAATCACTATGAGGTTTAATTTATGGTGAAATTAAATGTATCTTATCTGTCCTCATAAATATTTTCTAAGTTGATTGCGATTTCGAGACTATAACTGTCTCATCATCAGAACTTTGTTGGCGACTGGTGTTATGTCGATCGGAAGAAACTCTTCTTCTTCCCTCCGTTGGTGGACCGATGAACCTCTGGATCAGGTCAAAATTTGCAGGAATTTCGAAGTTTATAAGTTTTCTTTTGTTTTTCTGAATGTAGATCTTTTCCCAAACCGTGAGTTCCTTTTGTTTGTCTATTTGTTTAATTAGACTGGCTTTTAGAATTTGGGAATTTATAGAAAGAACACACATATTGACAACTATATTAAAGCTTCAGGATTGAACCATTTTTCTCACAAAGAGGCAGTATTCAATAGTTTGACACATAGATTGGTAAATATACCTATGAGCAAAGAAAACTATGAAAAAGAAAAAGAACACATAATTAATGTTGCAATAGATAACGGTTATGAAGAAAATAAATAAATTCAAAAGACAAACAATAAATGAAAGCACACTTATAAAAGAAACAGAAAAAATAAAATTCAAGAAATTCACTTACCATCCATTGAAACACTATAAATTTCAAAAAGTTTAATATAAGAATAGCACCAAATAATGAATACAGCGTTAATAGGATTATTAAAACCAATAAAAATGAAAAAATTGAAAACGAAAGCAAATCAGGAATTTATAAGATCAAATGCAGTGATTGTGACAAAATTTATATTGGAAAAACGAAAAGAAATTTGAAAACAAGGAAAGAACATCTTAGAAACATCAAAAATGGAGAAGTGGAAAAGTCAGCAGTAGCTGCTCATGCTTGGTCCGAAAAACATTTAATTGAATCAAAAGCCAGTCTAATTAAACAAATAGACAAACAAAAGGAACTCACGGTTTGGGAAAAGATCTACATTCAGAAAAACAAAAGAAAACTTATGAACTTCGAAATTCCCGCAAATTTTGACCTTGATCCAGAGGTTCATCGGTCCACCAACAGAGGGAAGAAGAAAAGTTTCTTCCGATCGACATAACACCAGTCGCCAACAAAGTTCTGATGATAAGACAGTTATAGTCTCAAAATCGTGATCAACTTAGAAAATATTTATGAGGAGAGGTAAGATACATTTAATTTCACCATAAGAAAATGCATGTTACTTAACTGAATTTACATTATTTAGGGCCGAACTAATGAAAAAGACAGGTTGATATAAAGGAATTGTTTTCCAGGACAATGAAAATATTGTAGCAGAGACTAGGCCAATAATTAAGTATCCTACAAAAGTGACAATACAACCTATTTACAAAACTTAAAACATTAAATTAATAATATAAAAATTAAGTTATGAAGGTAGTAAATAACACTATGAGGTTTATTTTAATTTATGTTGAGTTGTTTTTGACTCACCTCATACTTCTTAACTCCATCGCAGACTCGAGTTTCTTCACTGCATTCGTGACATTCTCAATGCTGTATCACGTTCACAACTGATGTCCAATGGCCTCCTCTCCTGCAGACTGACCTCTGCACCACCTGATGGAATTCATAGTTCAGTTTTTATTCTTGCATATGTAAATGAAAAGATTGAAGACTGCAATAAATCAGGAATTTATCAAATTAATTGTAAAGATTGTGAAAGGCTATACATAGGAAAAACAAGAAAGGAATTTAAATACAAGATTAAAGGAACACCTTAGAAATGTTAAAAATGGAGAAACAGAAAATCTGCAATAGCTGCACATGCCTGGTCAGAAAAAACACAATAGAAACCAAAACAAAATTACTTAAACAATTGGAAAAACCGAAAGAACTCAGAATTTGGGAAAAAAATTTACATGTTCAAGAATAAAAACATAACTATGAATTTTGAAGTACCCGGTGAAAAGGAGAGGGGGTTGATTTGGAAGTTCATTGGTCAGTCATCAGATGGTGGAGAGGTCAGTCTGCAGGAGATGAGGCCATTGGACGTCAGTTGTGAACGTGATACAGCATTTAGAATATCACAAATGCAGTGAAGAAACTCGAGTCTATGAGTGAGTTAATAAGTATGAGGTGAGTCGAAAACAACTCAACATAAAAAAAAAGAAATATATAATATAGTGAAATGATAGCTTTGTAGCACAAAATAAAAACATATAACTTTATTGAACCAAGGCAACTCATTAGCTACTTGTACTAAGTACCGGTATTTACAAAGTTTATGGCCAGATTTATCAATGTTTTAAAATACTTCTAATACTGTGAGCCTTTTTATTAATATAGTAATCCAACTTAAGCCAAGCTGTGTCGTCTGCAAGCTAGATATATTCCAACTTAAATTCTACCCCCCTTAAAGATAAAACTTTTATAGAAATTTAAGGCCAACCGGAACCTTTATGAATATTATAATAATTACACATATATTATAGGAACATTAGGGTGTGCTTTCAGGGCACATAGCCCCCGCCCTCGGGACTACTGACAATTGACTCGTTTAAAATAATTAGGTTGATTTTATATATGATATTTCATAGTTGCCTAGCATTGTGTTTAGACTAGGGGAAGATATATGTCTTACTTTCACTTTTACTAAATGGTATAACGACTTGGAAAAATATTCTGAACAAACACATACTGAAAAATATTTTTGCAAGAAATTTAGGAAATATCCAGTATCTACATTTTATTATTTGAATGATTCTGATTATACTTTAATAATAAATAAAATACATTAATGACTTCTGATTAAGCCTATCAATGCAGGGGTCATAACAATGATTTATCAATTTCATCCTTGAAACCAATAGGCAAGAGGAGTAGAAATAATGGACATTAACCATGTACAAAAAATTATGGAAGGATAGAGATGTTTGGTGGAAGCTAAATCGGATTACCCATATGAAAAATAGAATCATCCTATAGAAGAAGTATCTTGTTAGGAAAATCTGGATTTTGATATGAATAGCATTTGCCATGTTTTGGGCTCTGCCAATGAATTAACCTGATAGATGGTGATGTTAGCAAGAAATGCAGAAGTATTTTTAAATTCCTGTAAAAAAAAAGTTTAGGTACATGGAAATATACCCTGAACTAAATATAGCAGATTATGACACTAACTAATGGGTACAAATTTTATGGAAAAGTGAAAGCATATATGTATATATGACATGAAAAGAAGAATAAATGCCTGAACCGGGATTTGAACCCAGGACCTCTAACATGATACAATAATAGTTACCAGTTATGCTATCCACGCATCCTAGCTCAAATATTTATTTTTCATGAGAGGTAGCGGAAACTCGGCCTCACTACCCTCTCGTGGCTACTATAACATGTAAGCAAATTAAAGAGATTTTTTTTACTTTATAACAGTGATGCTTAGATAATTATATACATACCTAAATTTAAGAGTTCACAATCATACATATGCAGAAATTAAATTGTGATTTATAGAAGCATCTTTGAGTTATTTAGTTCAGTGTCTCCTCTTTTCTGTTTTGTCCAAGAATCTAAAAAGTAAAGTTAGTGATGACAGTAATGATAATCTTGTCTGTGGTACAGGTGTGAAACATCGTATCTTACATTAAGGAAAAAATCTGAAAGTATTTGAAAATACGATCCAAGTACAAATATTTGGTCCCATGAAAGAACTAAATTTCTATTTAATTGTAGGCTTTCACGTCCGGCGTCTTGATCCATATTTGGTTCGTCTTCCGGGCTTATAGGCCGTGGTCTGGTTGTCTTCTTACTCGACGTTTCGTCTACTGCTGCGATAGACCTCATCAGGAGATACTGCGTACTCTCTGTGAACTCCTCAACAGTCGGCTGCAGACTGGCTGGTGGTTGGAAACTGTCTCTCTATTTATAGCTAAACCCCGGGTGGTGGGGGGGTTTTCTGCGCGGACCGAGTTTTTTGCTGTTGTGCCGATTGCAGAAGTCATAGGCTTCGTTGTCGTGTTATGCAGTGCTGGGATCCAAATTTTGTTTATGGTTTCTTCTTTTTTGTTGAAGGAATTTTTATGTTTATATATTTCAATGGCTTCTCTGTATAGTCTGGTGTAGTAATGTGGTGTTTGTGATAATACCTGAGTATCTTCGAATCTTATATGTTGTTGGTTGTTCATCAAGTGTTCCGCTACGGCCGATTTTTCATTTTGTTTTGTTTGCAGTGTCTCATGTGTTCTTGTAATCTAGTGTTGATCATTCTTTTTGTTGTACCGATGTACACCTCTCCACAACTGCACGGGATACGATATATACCGGCATGACTTAAAGGATCTCTAGTGTCTTTGGCTGGGCGAAGTATATTGCTGATTTTTTTTTGTTGGTTTGTAGGTTATTGATATGTTGTATTTCTTTAATAGTCGTCCAATTTTCTCTGTTGTTGTTTTGATATAAGGTAGGTAAACCTTACCATTTGTCTCTTCCTTGTTTTCGGACCTATATTTCTTGGGATTTATGGCTCGACGAAAATCTGTTTTGCTGGTTAGAAAAGCTGCATGGAGATGATTGATTTCTTCTTCCTTTTGGCTCGTTCAACCAGGGTTTTTATTATCCCGCGTTTTTGTCTCGGATGGTGGTTAGACTGTTTATGTAGGTATCTGTCTGTGTGTGTATTTTTCCTGTAAACCTTGTATCCAAGTGTCATGTCTTGGTTTCGGATTACCAAAACATCCAAAAACGGTAGACTGTTGTTTTGTTCTTTTTCCAGGGTGAATTGGATGCTGGGACAAATCCCATTTATGTGTTTCTTGAAGTTATCTAGTTCCTCCTCACCGTGCTCCCAAATGACGAAGGTGTCATCCACATATCTCAGCCAAACTGTGGGTCTTAAGGTAGCATTCTCCAAAGCCTGTTTTTTCAAATTTTTCCATGTAGAAATTTGCTATTACGGGACTTAATGGACTTCCCATGGCCACGCCATCTATTTGTTCGTAGAATATACCTCTCCATTGAAAATAAGATTCTGTGAGACATACGTTGTAGAGCGCTGTTATGTCTGGAGGAATTAGTCTGTATTTTAATATCTTAAAATTGTAATATGTACGTAATTTTTGTATAATTTTACTATTCGCTGGTTGAGTGGAAGAGAAGGCCTTATGGCCTTAACTCTGCCAGCTAAAATAAATCATTATTATTATTATTATTATTCTTGTAAGTATGACATAGTATTTCCGATAGGTACCTTAGTGAATAATGCAACCACATCGAAACTTAGTATTATGTCATTCGGCTTGAGTTTCAGAGTGCCTATCTTTTCTATGAAGTACGTGGAGTCTCTTACAAAAGTGTCGGATTTACCAATATATGGTTTCAGCAGTGAGGCGAGATATTTGACGAGTTCATATGTAGGTGAACCAATGGCCGAAACAGTAGGTCTGAGTGGTGTTCCTTCCTTGTGTATCTTAGGTAACCCATACAATATAGGTGGCAATGCTTCTGATTTGCACAATCTTTGTTTAATGTTTTCATCCAGTGAGGAACTCTTGATAAGTTTATTAGATTTACGTAGAACTCTTGCTGTGGGATCATTTTTAAGAATCTTGTATGTCCCTAAAAGCTCCTGTATTTTCTGGTTGTATTGCTCGGTTTCCATGATGACGGTAGCATTTCCTTTGTCTGCAGGGAGAATGATGATATCTTTGTCTGAGTTTAAAGTTAGTAAAGATTCTTTTTCTTTTCTTGTTAAATTGCTCGTAGGTGGTTTGCTTTTCCGGAGAATGCGGGACTCTTCGCCCCTTATTTCCTCACTCTGATGAAGAGGCAGCTGTCTTATTCCGGCTTCAACATTGGCTATGTCTTCAATAGGCACTGTTTTAGGTGTTACAGCAAAATTTCCTCCTTTGGCAAGAACCGAAATTTCATCTTCATTGAGTTGAAAAACAGGCTTTGGAGAATGCTACCTTAAGACCCACAGTTTGGCTGAGATATGTGGATGACACCTTCGTCATTTGGGAGCACGGTGAGGAGGAACTAGATAACTTCAAGAAACACATAAATGGGATTTGTCCCAGCATCCAATTCACCCTGGAAAAAGAACAAAACAACAGTCTACCGTTTTTGGATGTTTTGGTAATCCGAAACCAAGACATGACACTTGGACACAAGGTTTACAGGAAAAATACACACACAGACAGATACCTACATAAACAGTCTAACCACCATCCGAGACAAAAACGCGGGATAATAAAAACCCTGGTTGAACGAGCCAAAAGGATTTCGGAACCACAGTATCTGCAAGAAGAAATCAATCATCTCCATGCAGCTTTTCTAACCAGCAAAACAGATTTTCGTCGAGCCATAAATCCCAAGAAATATAGGTCCGAAAACAAGGAAGAGACAAATGGCAAGGTTTACCTACCTTATATCAAAACAACAACAGAGAAAATTGGACGACTATTAAAGAAATACAACATAACAACCTACAAACCAACACAAAAAATCAGCAATATACTACGCCCAGCCAAAGACACTAGAGATCCTTTAAGTCGTGCCGGTATATATCGTATCCCGTGCAGTTGTGGAGAGGTGTACATCGGTACAACAAAAAGAATGATCAACACACGATTACAAGAACACATGAGACACTGCAGGTTAAAACAAAATGAAAAATCGGCCGTAGCGGAACACTTGATGAACAACCAACAACATATTATAAGATTCGAAGATACCCAGGTATTATCAAACATCACATTACTACACCAGACTATACAGACAAGCCATTGAAATATATAAACATAAAAATTCCTTCAACAAAAAAGAAGAAACCATGAACAAAATTTGGATCCCAGCACTGCATAACACGACAACGAAGCCTATGACTTCTGCAATCGGCACAACAGCAAAAAAACTCGGTCCGCGCAGAAAACCCCCCCACCACCCGGGGTTTAGCTATAAATAGAGACAGTTTCCAACCACCAGCCAGTCTGCAGCCGACTGTTGAGGAGTTCACAGAGAGTACGCAGTATCTCCTGATGAGGTCTACCGCAGCAGTAGACGAAACGTCGAGTAAGAAGACAACCAGACCACGGCCTATAAGCCCGGAAGACGAACCAAATATAAATTTCTATTGTCCTAATACTGTGAGTGTTATTACGATTGAGATAATTCAATGCATGGCAGTGTAAGTTCATTTGGAAGGTGTGAATATAAGAGAATTTTAGAACTAGATTCAGTTATCTGAAGATACGAGCTGTTTTTAAAAAAATTCTCACCTATTCATCTATGCTGTCATTGAATTATTGTTAATATTATAATTGTAATTCCTACAAATATTAATATCTTGATTAGTTTCTATACCTTAAAGTTATGGTAATGGTTTTTTAATTCCTACAAAATAATGTGGAGAGTCGTAGTGAATGTGACATTAAATGTCTGCTGGATTCCATAAATTATACACTGCTCAAAACAATTAGAGGAACACTATGGAATATGCAAATATTTTTTCATTGGATAAAGGTACAAACATGAAATTAATAAAGTGCATTATTTGTGGTTATTTATTTATTTATTGCTCATGTCAGTAAAAACAAATGAATAACGCTGACAATTAACTTTTCAAATAATTCCGCTATGTAAGCAATTGAATCTTGTGCTTATTTTTCAAAGTTAAACACTCGTTATATAGAGTTAGTATCGTGTATGGCCTCCACGACATTCGATGACACTTTGGCACCTTCGTGGCATGCTCCCAATAAGATTCTGGATTTCCTCTTGCGGGATATTCTCCCATTCCTCCTTCAGAGCATCTCCAAGTTGCTGCAGAGTTTGTGGAGCTTGATGTCGGTTCCTGACCTTCCTGTCTAGAAGATCCCACAAGTGTTCAATAGGGTTGAGGTCTGGGCTGACCGCTGGCCACTCCATTACCTCAATTTCATTCCTCCTCAGGAAATCCCTGGTGACAGCCGCAGAATGTGCCCTGGCATTATCCTGCATAAACAGAAATCCAGGGCCTACTCCAATGGCAGCAGGTACTACATGCTCTTCCAGAACGTGCTCGATATACCGGACAGCATTCAGTCGCTGGGGAACAAGTACAAGGTCCGTACGATTGTTGTACATAACTCCGGCCCACACCATTATGGAACCTCCTCCGAAGCTATCAATTTCCTGTACAGCCTCTGCAGAAAATCTTTCTCCTGGCCGTCCCCACACCCTCAATCGACCATCACAACGTGTAAGACGATACCTGGATTCGTCCGAGAAGAGCACAGACTCCCACTGGTTCAGGTTCCAATCACCATGGTTTTCAGCATACGTACGTCTTGCTGCCTTATGCCCATTTGTTAAGCGTGGTTTTTTAACGGGCCTTTTTGGACGAATATTCTCTTTCCTTAATCTGTTCCTTATGGTTTGGCCTGAAACCCGGATTCCGGAAGCCATATGAAGGTCATTCTGCAGGTCTTTTGCAGTTTTTGTACGCTGTCGAAGAGCAGAAAGAACAACGTATCTGTCATCCTGGGGGCTTGTTTTAAATTTACGGCCCTGGCCACGTCTTCTACAATACTGACCTGTCTCTCTGTGCCTGTTGCGTAACCTGGACACCACGGAAGGAGAAACCCCAAGCTCTCTAGCCACTTGCCGCAGAGATTGACCTTGTCGTAAAAGATGTAGAGCATGATACACTTCAAACTCATTTAAATGCCTCATTTTGTCAGAGACTTCAATAAACAAGGCAATAATCAACATTCGTCACTAGAGCAACATCAGGAAGCTTACCAATTAGAAGTGGCCAGTGCCTTCGAAAATTAAAAAAAATCTCTATATTTGTTATTTGAGGTAATTTCTCTGTATTTAGGCCATGGATCTTTAAAATTTGTATCCAATGATAAAATTAATAATTCAATTTACATATTGTCCAACTTTCAGCATCACAGCTTTAAAAAACAATTACTTATTCAATTTATTAACAAGTGTTCCTCTAATTGTTTTGAGCAGTGTAGAATGTATTTGTATATGGACATATTTTAGCTTTATTGATGTTTACTTCCAGTCCCAATTTCTTAGCGTTACTCAATAGAGTGTGCGTGACGCCTTTAGTATCGCCTTGCTCTCGCCTAACAATACTACATATCGTAATCAGCATAAACTAACATCTTATTAATACCGTTGAGTTGTAGGCCATCATCAGCCTCTAAAGATTTGATGACACTGTTCTAGTACAATATTGAATAGTAGATGAGATAGTGCATCTCCTTGTTTTAACCCACTGTGAATTTAAAAAGTATCCGAAAACTATATATCTATATATATATATATATATATATATTCTCAAGAATTATCTTCACACGGTTAAAAATATTAGAGATAGAGTCAAATAATGACAAAAATTATATAAAAATGCCATTAGCATTGTTATTCTTTTATATTGTTAATACACTTGTATCAGTTGACAGTTGGTTCAGTTGATATTAAAATGTTATGCAACTAATAAGTAAACACCTAAGATATAGAACACTTCTTCAAGGACAATCACGAGAGAAAAATTACATAGGCCTACTCATTGACTTTCAACATCACGATGGCTTTTGAGGCTTTGTATTGGTTTTCAAAAGGCGAACCAAGCAATAAAATAGAAAGAAGAAAGTTTATGCCATGTCTGGAGTAACCCAAGAACTAATTTTTAAATATTTAATTCCGTGAGAACGAATTAAAAATTCAGCAA
The DNA here is from genome assembly GCA_030220185.1 of Diploptera punctata. Classification (NCBI taxonomy): domain Eukaryota; kingdom Metazoa; phylum Arthropoda; class Insecta; order Blattodea; family Blaberidae; genus Diploptera; species Diploptera punctata. The sequence goes on from JASPKZ010009819.1 coordinate 1,889,506, forward strand.
GGAAATAGGGATATCACGAAAGTATGTATCTTTAGCTTACTTAAGTGTAGGCCCTACAGATAACATTTTACACCTTATAAAATATTAAATTCCAAGCTGTTTACAAAGTTGATAAAATGTTAACTGTATGTGTTCATTAAACTGATTACTGTAACTGACGATGACATTTAAGCCCAGGTTTGACCCAAAACAACCCTAGGGAGGGTTGATAGGTGGTGACATGTACAAATATTTAAAAAAACTATATTAGTGTTGATCCATCGTTTTTACAGTCGCTAATATGACTTCCTATGCTTTTTAAATCTAAGTTCAATCCTCTCATGGGGAGGTGAAAACTAATTTAATAGCCGAGGTTAGTGTCGAATCCACAGTTTTCGTGATCGTAAAGATAATTGGTGGCAGTCCTGGTAAAATTTAAGCCAAATTTTGATACCTTGCACCTCTTGGGTGATATTTCGGCCAGTATAGTGAGGAATTTGTATAGCTACCATAAGTAGCGGCTCCATGTTTCGAAATTAGTTATAACTACACGATATGGTGACCCGAGTTATCTCTGTGATTGACACATATGGATATGAGGCCAGCAAACGTTCTTCTAAGCAGGTTATCGTTGCTTCTAGGTCTGAGCGGTAGCCCTATAAAGATTCACTGGCCTGGTAGTTAGTTCATAGCATGAAAATGTGTAAGTTGTAATTCAGGCACGTATCCAGGGTGGGGAAATGTAAATTTGTTTTCAGATTAATCAAAACATCACTGTGTACAACGCAGTCCACATAAAAGTTAATTTTTATTTGTTCTATTTTAATACATAACTGAATAAAGGTAGCTGTATATCATTTTTATTTATTCACTTAAATGGATCCATATCACTAAGCCAAGAACTAAATAAAGAGAGCTGCCCTGCGAATGGCTTTTTGTTTTGTCATAGACGTGAGGTTGGCAGCTATGGTTCTTGCCTTTGCTCTTTACGAAGCCGCATCTACCCATAGAAAAACTGTGGCATCTACCAATAACAGAGCAGTAATCCCTGGGTTCGCCAACCAGACCGTCACAACAGAACAGCTGAGATTAATTGTCTAGATGTAAACAGCCTGCGCGCAACGTTTCATTACCCAACCACAAGAAAACTAGGAATTCGCGTGTACAGGTGACGGCAATGACTGTGACTCTATTTGTTTAAATCGTTTGGTGTTTAGGTTGTAAAAGAGATGATTTTGACTGAAATCTTGCTCTATACTTTTCATTATTGAAAAAATTTTACAATATTAGTCATGTCTTTGATTACTTAGTATTCCTATCAAGAAGTCAAACGAGCATAACCTCATTCTTAAAAAAACCTAGAGAGGAAGATATTTTATCTGCAGATAAGTTTTACTCGGAACAATAATAATGTAGGCCTATTGTTTTTTAAATAGGCTACATGGTTGTAAGTTTACGATGAAAAACTGTACAGTAAGTTTTGAAAACGTTTACTAAAAGTTTCCTTATATTTATACTGCCCTTTTTTGATGTACTGTTTACACCATTAACATTCTCTGGAAATCCTTTGTTATTTTCTGTAAGTACTTTATTTTAACTATACATTTTTAAATAAATTGTTTCATGTTCATGTAAAAACACATGAACATAAAAAAAAAGATTATATACTGTATGTTTATTTTAAAAACTCCATAGCTCATTTATATTGCACCTGGTCAAACTTATAGCTCATTTCTATTGTACTTTGTAAAATTTTAAGTACAATCTTGAATAATAGAACTTTCTAGCCCGGCTTATTAAAAAGAACAACACAAGTACATTTTTTCGAACTGATTTTGTATCCATATATTTAAAAAAATATATTGTGTTGGTCGTAAGATATGCAATTTACTATCCCTCACTCTTTCCCGTTTGTTTATTGTCCATTAGAAAACTAATTCATTTGTTTGGATTTCAGGTGCGGATTATTCTACTTCTTCCAAAAACAGTACAATAACTGCATCAGATGCACAATGCTCAATTCAAGAAAAAGTAGTGAAATCCGTAAACAGTGATAAAATCTCAGATATCTCTACAACTTGTGTGTTTACATGACACACAGAGTCTTTTGACATAGGGGACATTCAAAGAGACTGTCTAGATGACAACACAAAGAAAAACATTCTTCAGTCAGTGCTTCTTTCAAAACAGCCCTACGACTTTCCTTCAACCGAAGGTAAAAATAAAAAAAGACGGTTCCAGGAAAATTGGATTACAGACCCTACTTCAGGATTTGCTTTCCTTGCCCATTCCAAAAAAAATGCAGTTGATTGCAAACCGTGTTTTTTGTTTTTTTCATGAAGGTGTTGGAAAAGGAGCTCACGAGGCTCCTGGAAAATGAGTAAGTTGTGGTTTTAGAGATTGGAAGAAAGCTAAACAAACATTCATGAAGCACTCCACTACAGAGTATCATAAGGCTTGTGTTGTTTATGCAGAACAGTTCAATAAGATCATGTCAGGGAAAAAATGGATGTTGTTTCTCAGATTGGCACTCAACATGCAAGGGAAAAGGAGGAAAACAGATCTGCACTAATACCGATAATTGAAACAATACTCTTTTATGCTGAGCAAGAGCTGCCTTTTAGAGGAGATATAGATTGTGGGCCCATCTCCTTAGAAAAACCAGACAAAAAAGATGGGAAATGTCGTGCTTTGCTACGGTTCAGAGCATGTTCTGGAGACGAAAATCTGAGAAGGTATGTCAATTGCCCCGAGATACAGAATGAGATCATTCAAATCTGCTCAAATTTAGTTACAGAAGAGATTGTTTCTAGAGTCAACAAGTCTGATTGCTTCGCAATACTTTCTGATGAAACTATGGATGTTTCGGCAACGGAGTATTATATCTTCGCTATGTAGACTTAAAAGACGGCTTATAGTCCGAGAAGATTTTGTAGGATTTGTACCAATATACAACCAATCAGCAGAAAATGTCACAAAAGTTATCTTGGAAAAATGTAACAAGTTGAAATTGGATATGAAAAAATGTGTAGGGCAAGGCTACGGAGTTTCCACTATGGCTGGCCATCTAACTGGAGTTAAAACTAGGATTCAAGAAAAATATGCCAAAGCAAGGTACTTCCATTGTGCTAGCCATCGACTGAACCTTGCTGATTAATAGGGTAAAATTGAATTCCTCGAAAGTTGGAGCTGAAGAAATTGCCTCGGAACAATACATTTTTTTTTTTCAGAAATAATACAAATGCTAACAATGTTTTGCAGGTAAACATCAGCGTTCATGTGCCAGAAACTAAGTAAAAAAAGGCTGACACGATTATCTGAGACTCGTTTACTTGAAAGACATGGCAGTGTATTGACATTTGTTGAGCTATTTCACCCAATTGTAGTTAGCTTAGAAGAAATTGCGGAGAAACCACTTAAAATCTCTTCTTCAACTTCAAACTTTTTGGCTGCAATTGAAAAAAGGTGATTTTATTGTCTGTTTGTGAAAAACTCTTTAGCCTTATTTTGCCCCTGGCAATCTTTCTTCAGGAAAAAAAGTTTGGACATGGCGTCAGCTATGAACCACGCCAAAACATTGTTGAAATATCTGGAAATTTTGAGAAAAGATGCAAAAAATAAGTTTGCAGAACTATTTGCCTCATCAAAATCACTGTCTGAAGAAATATTTCATTGTGGCTTGACAGTTTCTCAGTTAAGTTCAAGACAGATGAATCGAGCAAATCGAGATACTAACTCGGTAGAAGATTATTTTAGAGAAACAGTATATATACCATGTGTTGAATCACTTCTACAGAACATAATAGGCAGATTCATATCTAATGAAGATATTTTAGCCAGTTTCCAAGTTCTCCTTCCTGGATTCATAGATCCCGACAAAGTAAACCATTTCGAAAAACTTTGATGATAATATATCATTTGCTGCTATTAAAGCTGAATACACATTGTGATGTAATATAACACCATCAATTAAGAAAGGTAGCGAAGTACTTAACGTTTTGGAAATGTGTGGCAAAACATATTATCGGTAAATCAAATTTTCCTGTGACAGTAACAACATGCAGCGTGGAAAGGTCTTTTTAATCCATGAAAAGTGTGTCTAGAAGTTTGATGACAGATCAAAGACTGAGTGCTCTAGCGATGATTTCCATTCATCGGGACATCACTATCAAACCAGATAAAGTGATCGATAAAATGACTGGGGAGAAGAAAAGAAGACGTTGCTTTAAACTAAAATGAGGTTACAAAAAGAACAAAACTATCTAATAAACAATGTTTACTACTTTATTTTTCAATTTATTAGTAATCTGCCAATTTTTTAAAAAATGTAAATAAATAAACTGAAATGTTTATTTCAATTATTATTGTTATTCATTCCATTATACTCATCTTTTTTATACACATTGGGTTTTATTAGGGTGGACTCTCTCTCACTCCGTCTCAGCCCCCTCCCCCAAATGAAAATTCTGGCTACGTGCCTGTTCTAATTGCATATGTACTTACTTACTTACTCACTGGCACTATCAACCCGTAGGTTCATGGACGCGCGGACATAAGCTCTCCATACATCCCTATCCTGTGCTAATGTTTTCCAATCATTCCCTGTATAATCTACTTCCCTCAAATCATAGGTAATGTTATTATCCCAACTCATTCTTGGTCTACAACTGGGCGTTTTCCCTCTGGCTTTCCTACAAGAAGCTTCCATGCAAGTCTTTCATTCCCCATACGTGCAACATGTCCTGCCCATCGCAGTCTACGAGACTTAACTGTTCTTATTATATCTGGCTTCCTATAAAGACCATGTAGTTCATTGTTAAGTAGTCTTCTCCATTCACATTGCATATGTATAAGGATAATTATTTGCAGTTCCTCTAAGATATGTGACACTGTCATCTAAACAAAGATCATAGCATTTATCCAACAATTTCCCAGGCTCGCCAATGTCTACAACATCAAATTACCTTATACCTGGTAATCACTTATCAACGATATATTACATTTTACATACTTGCCGGTCTGTGAAATAGACAACCTGTTCTTATTTTGCAAATTTTGACAAGTGGATACTTCAAATGATATAATGACAAAACGTAAATGTTCTATAATATCTGAGGTAACTTGAATTTAATTTTTTAGTTATGACGAGAGATCAGCTTCTAGGTCTATCATTTATTTGGTAAGCGAAACTTAAATTCGATTTTATGCCTCTATAACCTACAGATTATTAATTTCTATGCACATTTCGAGAGTTAAAACGAAACCATTTTTATTTTAACGCTTATAATTATGTGAAATGATGACCATTTATTATTCACTTTAATTTATCATAAATATATAAATCTTGTAGGACCGATCCAGTGGTACAGTTTATCATAGTATACAGATTGTTCAAATTTTTGCCATATGTTATTTCAATTCACGTTGAAGAATGAGTAATGCATATTTTGGCTTCCCATATTTTTCATTGTAAATATACAGATTTTAGGTTAAAATTACCTTAACTTCATATTCAATTTTGTTTTTTTTTAATCAGAATGTAAGTTTTCTCAGATAATTATTAACATACTGCATCAATAATTTGTACATTTTTTTGTTTTATTTCAGTTGGTTGCCTTTTATGTAAAAGGAACCAAGTACCATTTTTGGCATTTCTTTGATATAAACTGCACAAGAAACTTTGAACTATATTCTATTTAAATAGAACCAACATCTGATTTATTTGAATATTAATGGAGGTTGGAGGTCAACCATATCATCTTTTGACTCCTGAATTGGATATAAGTTATTGATATTTTCTACAGCCTTTTCTTATAATAAAATGAATAAAACAAATTTGTATATTTATTGAATATACAAATATATACTGTGTGCCACTGTAATTAAATTTAAAAAATGCTTCATACTTTTAATAAAGATATATTAGAAAAGGTTTTGGCTGTTCTAGCCCATTCTGCCACCATCATGATTACTTCGAGTATTCGATTGGAGAACAAATGATGCTGGATCATCATTGCCAATGTGAAAACAAACATTGCCACAATAATCAATTGCCACACTTAAACACTATTTTAATTAAACAAATATTAATAAAACTATATAAATGTTTCATTTGTTTGGTGCTTGGTTACTTTTATGTAAAAGCCATCCAATTTATGTAGGTGGACTCCTGGCATAGAAACCCCAGTGGCTCAACTTTAGAATATAACATTCTGTGATTTTCCATTAACATTCTTATGACACTATTACCACTACATACTTTTACCATTTTTAGTAACATTTCATTGTATTTTAAACATATTTTATGATTATTAAATATTTATCTTTGTATGCAAATTGTATCTACAGAATCACAGTATGCATGCTTAATGTAACTTTCACCAGATGGCAGATATACCAGTGAAATTTGTGTGACCAACATTTGGTATTAATCTCAAATAATATTTTAAGAAATTCATTTTGTTAGGTTCTGATGGGGCAAGTATACATTGCTGCTGGAAGGGTTTAACCATGCCGGACAAGTCAAAGGTGATAAGCCAGTTTAAAAAAGTACACCAATACATATATTTTTCTCCAAAAGCCAAGAAAATGTCTGAAATATTCTAAATAAATTCCGTATTAAAACATTGAATTATATAATTTCTATTGTCATTGCTAAAACAGAATACCCAACTTTTGAAAAACCAAGGTACTTGCTGAGATTATTATTATATACTAGCTAATACTTGGCGTGTGCTGCTACGCCTAAATAAATGATAATTAATGTGCTTCTATAATATAAATTTATATTTTTAAATACCCCATGTTGATTACCCGGGGTTGCCTGGGAATCTACTTATCCCAATCTTCTTGACATAAATGAACTAAAATACGAAATTAATGTGTTTTATGTTTAGTTAAATAAGTAAGAGGAAAAATTTAGGAATTCTCCACTTTAATTTACCTGATATATTTTCAAAGTTCTATAGAAGAACAGTGTGCATGTGTCAGAGTTTATGGAGCCAACGATAACTCACCATCAAACCACATATAGATTATTATCGTTGTTTCGATTATTATCATTATTTTGTTTTATGTATTTAGACACATTTAAAATGTAACAAACCTAAAAGCTAACTAACTAATTAACTCACACTTAACCTAATTCAATTACTCTAACCTAGGGTGGATCCCATGAAATGCCATTTTTTTCACTCCTTAATAATTGCAACCATTGATAACCCACTGGTTCCAACTATATAATATACTCTCTGGAGAAAATAGCAAGTCACCATCACAATATGTGTATTTGAATAAATACTTAAAAATTCTAAAATAAAGTTATAAAAATTGTTTTAAATATTTTAAAATATTAAAAAATGTTACTAAATACAGAAGAAGAGTTATAATTTATAATAATAAACTGAAGAATCAAGGGTAAATCATTCTAAAGAATAGCCAAAATTTGTATTGTAATTATTTTTAGATACTCCATGCTGTTTACCTGGCATTGTCCGGAATCTACTCATCCTGATCTTCTTGGCATAAATGAGCTGAAAGATGAAAATTAATGTACTTCTTATGATTAATTGAATAAGTAAAATGAAAAATAATTATAAATGTATATCGTAATTGTTTTAAGATTCTCTATGCTGATTACGTGGTGTTGCCCAAGAATCTACTTATCTCGATCTTCTTGGCATAAATGAGCTAAAAGACAGAATTCATTATTGTGAGTTATCCACCATGTACTACTATGCTTGCACTGGAATCTACGTACTTGTCTCGATCTTCTTGGCATCAATGAAAGACAAAAATGGTTATTGTGAGTTATCCGTAAGAGATAAACATATGTTGTCTCAGACTTTTTTTAGAGCTTTTTGAGATATTCAATTCTGTGTACATTAATTTTGTGTATTTGTTATGGTTTAGGCAGCATAAGACATTTATGTGTCCAAAGACCTACTTTTTTCGCGTTTTCCACTACAAAGGGCGATTTTTAAGGGTGTAGGAGTTGAGTATCACAACTCTCTTATAGCCTATGTTTATCCCGGGAATCTCCTGAACATTTTGCAAAAACCCCATCACAATCGGATCAATGGTATGGCTGCACATAAATTACGAACAAACAAACAAACATTCCTTTTTATATATTAGATTACACACATACCGGCAGTTCTATAATAATTTTTACATTTTTTTATTATTAGAATCTATATAAACTAATACACAACATAACCCTCTGTGGTATCTTTACTTTGTCATGGTGGAGTGGCTTGCATGCTTAAATGACCGTGAGAGCTATGCTGGTGGTAGCATTGCAGCTGGAAAGGGTTAACCATGACGGACATGTCAAAGGTGATAAATAAATAAAATAAATAAAGCCTGATATGTCCCTTTAGGGCAAAGGCCTCCCTGTACAGGGGTTAAGCTCTATTTGAGAGTGTCACCCGGTGAGCTACTCCGTGGTGAGAAGTTGACTTGGATGTAGCACTTGGTTTGTATACACTGTCTGTTCTGTGATTAGTTAATACACAGTTGGCTCTCCATCGTTCTCCAGCTTTTCCTGCATCTGGCGACTCTGGACCATTGCGCCCCTGCTCGTTCTTTGAAGATGTCAGCCCATCGTCGTCTTGGTCTTCTGCGCTGTCTCTTGCCTGTGTACGGGTCCCACATGGTTGTTTTTATTGTCCACCTGTCGTCCTGTATTCTTGCGACGTGGCCTCCCCACTTCCATTTTTTCCTGATGGCTTGTTGTGCGGGATCAGTTGTTGAGGATATCGCTTGAAGTGTTGTATTCGAGATTCTGTCCTTCAGAGTTATGCCTAAGATTTTCCTCTCCATTTTCCTTTGGCATACTTGGAGTGTGTACTTCAGTTTGGCAGTAAGATTCCAAGTTTGGCAGCCATATAACAGTGTTGGAAGAACACAGGTTTGTAGTGTTTCCATTTTGAGTTTCCGGTTGAGTGACTTGTCCAGCAGTATAAATTTCAGTGACCAGAACGCCTTCCAGGCGAGAGCTATTCTTCTGCTTATTTCCTTCTCTACTTTCTGATGGAAGGAGAGTAGTTGTCCTAAGTATATGTACTCGCTTACATATTGAAGATCCATTCCATCGACTTTGATTGGGTTTTCCGGACCATTAGACATAATTTGCATCTTGCTTTTTGTTCATCGAAAGGCCTGCAATTTTGCTAGTTTCTGAGAGCTCTTGTAGCAAAGGTGATAAGTCAGATGAAAAAGATGCTTTGGTCGAAAGAATGATAATCTTTCACCATAAAAATACATTAATAAAAAATGCAGACATGGTTCCACTGGGGTAAAATTTCCAGAGATAAAATAGTAGCCTATTTATTCAGTTCACTGGGCAGGAACTATTTCAGGGATTCCATGGCAAAGACTTAAACATAAGGACATGTTTCTAAGAACATGGAATGTTTGGACATTATATATTAGTGAGGCACTAGAAATATAACATGAAATTAGATAAATCCACCCTTGGATATAGATATAGATTTAGATTTATTTAGCCTGGTGGAGTTAAGGCCATATGGCCTTCTCTTCCACTAACCAGGACAAACATATATTACATCAGAATATAACAATCTTAATTAACTCTAATATTAAACACTAAGTAAAAATTTGATCAAAAGATAATATCTAATATACGAATTACGATCTATAATACAACCAGTTAATTTTAGTTAAAATTAAAGACTAAAACTAATAATAAAATGTATACAAGCAAGGCATATTAAATTGTCCCTGTCTAGTGTATATAAAAAAACAAAGGAAAATAATGAGATATAGAAAACTAATTTTACGATTATACAATATTTAAAACAAAACAAATAAAAATATTTGTTATTCTTAATATTATTTTCATAAATAATTAAATATATTAATATTGCTAAAAGAATATTATCAGTGAGGTGTATAAGTTAGTTTGTTATTAAATAATTCTTTAGTTTGTTTTTGAAGGATGTTATAGTTTGACAGTCTCTGACAGGACGGAAGGGAATTCCATGTTTTGGTAAGTGACACCGTAAAAGATAATGAATAATATACAGTGCGATGAGGCGGGATATAAAGGACAATGTGCTGATGGGATCGAGTGTCAAGATTATGTGTGTCAGATAGTCTGATGAAGTGGCGTGATAAATAATTAGGCGATGATGTGTGAAGTATTTTATAGAGAAGGGATAAGGAATGGACAGTTCTACGATCTCTTAGACGAAGCCACAATAATTGTTACAGGGACGGTGTAACATGGTCAAATTTGCGAAAACCACAAATAAAACGTGCGCAAGAATTATGAACACGTTGAAGTCTTTGAGTGGAAATAATATTTAAGTCTGTAAAAAGAGTGTCACAATAATCAAAATGGGGCATTGCAAGTGTTTCTACTAACATTTTCCTAAGGGCGAATGGCAAATAATTTCATACACGATTTAATGAATGTATTATTGAGAAGACTGTTTTGCATGTATGGTTTATTTGTATATTCCAATTCAAGTTTTTGTCAATAAATAATCCTAGAATTTTTACTGTCTCACTATAAGGGATTTGAACTCCATTTAGTGACACATGCGAAACTGTGTTTAGGTTAATTGTAGATAATAGTCTCTGGTGACCCATAATGATTGATTGTGACTTTCTAGGATTTAATTGCAGTCCATATTTAACTGTCCAAGTCATTAGTGAGTCAAGATCCTCGTTAATTTTGGCAACAGCGTCATTTAGTGAATATTTGTCTGTGTGGATGTAGATTTGCATGTCGTCTGCAAATAAATTATGTTTGCAATGCTTTAGGGAGTTAGATATGTCATTTATGTAGATTGAAAAAAGCAAAGGTCCAAGTACCGAACCCTGTGGAACCCCAGCTTTACGGAAGGACCAAGAAGAACATAATGTATGATTTCCTACAATAGATTGCTGGCGCTCATGAAGGTAGGAATTGAACCATTTCGTGGCACTATCAGAGAGTAAGAGGTTTTTAAGTTTATGCAACAATAAGTCCAAGTCTACCGTGTCGAATGCTTTACTAAAGTCCAGTAATGTAAGAATGGTAAGTTTTCGATTATCAGCAGCTTCGCGTATGTCTTCGCAAATATTTAGTAGAGCAGTATTTGTATTGTGTCCTGTCCTGAAGCCTGACTGAAATTGATCTAGAAGGTTGTGTTCATTTAGGTAGTCAGTCAGTCGTTTATGGACTAATTGTTCCAGAGCTTTTGAAAGGGTAGGTAAAATGCTAATGGGTCGAAAGTCGTTCGGGGTTGAGGGCATTTTAACTTTAGGCAGTGGGCATACGAGGGCTTGTTTCCACAATGAGGGATATGTAGAAGTTTGTAGTGAGGAGTTAAAAATACGAGTTATAGTATGTAGTATAGCTTCGATTATTTTATTCAGTAAAGTAATATTTATACGGTCAGTTCCTTCTGCTTTGGTTTTTATTCGCATGATGGCTTTCTTTACGTCATAATCTGTAACATATGAGAAGTGGAAATGTTCTCTGTCGGGTTGATTTGTCAGTGATAATTCATTTATTGTTTGTTCTTTATCCTTTGGAGTAGTAGTTATACCTGTGAAGTGATTATTGAGTGTGTCCAGGGAAACAGGTAATTTGTCTACCTGTGTGTCTTTTCTCCCAATTCCCATTCTATTCAAGTTTTTCCAGATTTCTGAAGTATTGGTATCTGTTAGGCTGTATAAATGTCTAAGTTTGGCGTTTCTTATAGCTTGATTTGTCTTGTTACGTAACTGTTTATATTGATTGAGATTTGTGTCTGTTTTGTCGAGTCTATATTTCTTATGTGCTGCGTCTCTATCAGCCATCAAGTTACGAATTGAAAGAGTCATCCAGGGTGCAGGGCGTCGTTTCACATGTTTAGTTTTTAGTGGGGTGTGTCTGTGTTGTATAATTGTAGTATAAAGTCATTTAGTGTCTCAACTTTTTCATCTACAGAATGCAGCGTCCATATTGAATGCCACGGCATCTGCATAGCTTCTTCAATTAGGGCTGCATTGTCTATATGTTTTAAGTCTCTAAACATAATAGTCTTTCGAGTCAGTTTAGGGCACTGCAGTGAATAAGCTAAGAATATAATATCATGTGCTGATATTCCCGGGGCTGGCAGTTGCCCGTGAGTAAGTACTCTGTCTGGATTATTAATTGCAATTAAGTCAAGTAACGTCTCAGAGTGATGAGTGTGATGTGTAGGCCGTAGGGGTAGGAGAGTCATATCACAAGCCTGGAACGTAGCCATCAGTTGTTGTGTATGTCTGTTATCAGTGTCTAGTATATTTATATTAAAGTCGCCCATAACGATAACATGTTCATATTGTATTCGCGCGTTTTGTAAAGTGGACTCAATTTCAGCGATGCCTTTTATTTTAGGAGGTTGGTATACTACACAGAGAAGACATTTTTTGAAACTGACAAATATTTCTATGAACATAATTTCGGCAGATGGTTCGTTATTAGATAGATACACAATTTTAGGAGTAAGGTCTGTTCTAACGAAGGCTCCAATACCGCCCCCGTGACTGTAAACACGATCGTGTCTAAGAAAAGTATAACCATCCATGTTAATTAAAGAAGAGGTAATGGTGGGACTTAGCCACGTTTCAGATATGAGAAGAGCATGAATATTTAAAGAGAAGAAAATTGTTCTGATTTCATCTATATGTGCAGTAATACTTTGAGCATTGAAATGGGCTACCTGCAAGGAAGTAGGGTATGTGTGGATAAAGCTATTTCTAAAGCATTCCTTGAAATAGTGGTGTCGAGAAGGGGTGTGGGAAGGTTATTGTCCTGTAGCCTGTCAAAGACTGTCAAAGGAAAATCATCATTTAAACGAAAAATGGTCGTAAAATATTTCAACAAACTTACAAACTAAACTTGATATCACGTCACTAAGAATATCTTAATTTTATATACTATTAATAAAATGTGTAAAGTGATAACTGTTGGTTATTCACTGGCCATGTTCGCACTAATTATATTTCTGAGGCCCGGAGAATGATGCGTTTGTTATCTCCTTCTTTAACATGGATTGCTCCGTCAATTGTTCACACATTTGTTACACCATATTTGGAGATGCATTCTTTTAATAGCTTATACCTCATTTGAGTTAAGTCTTCCCTAATTGTTACCGCCCCCTTTCAGCTGTTTTTTGTTCTGGAAAACTTCTCTCCTTTTCCTATAGCTTACGAATTTGATGATAACCGGCCGAGGCCGGTCCGCCTTTCTCCCCACACGATGGCTCCTATCAATATCAATTGTTTCTAATTTAATACCTATTTTAGACGCCACATCGACAGCTATTTTGTCTGTATCCTCAGCGTCCATCTCAGGGGATGCCAAAGATACGTAAGCATTGGCGGCGTTGGTACTGTTCAAGGGAATCAGTTTTTTCGCACAACAGTTGTTCTAGTTTCATTATTTTAGCATCCCTTTCCTGTAACGACAGCTCCAACTGTTTAATGACCTCAGTGTTCCGATCTATGGTTGTTTTCAACTCGCTTACTATCGCCTCGCGCACCGAGTCCTTTAGTAGCTGCAACATGGCAGGGTCCCTCAAACATTCCTGCATCACACGCTTTGTCATTTCTTCTTTATTCTCGTTGGAATTATTTGTTTTGTGTGGCGCCATTATTACAGAATAAATGTACACACAAATAAATTCAAAATATCCGATACTACCTGTAAAACACAAACAATCACCTGCTGAAAACTGTGCAAAAACACGAGCGACCAGTATATTCACTACTCACTGTCCGCCATGACACTTAAAACACTATATAGTTGCTTTACAAGAAATTAGATGATCAGGAGAAGGTAGTCAAGAATCAGAAAGCTTTGCATTATACTATGGGGGTGCAGAGATACTTGAATTTGGAATAGGTTTTTTTTTTAATCCGAAGGAGGTTCCTCTCCATTATATGTTGTCAGCAACAGAATATCTTACAAAATCAAAAGGGTAAATAACATTTTATAATGTAAATGTATATTGTCCCACAGAATATAAGGATGACATGATCAAGGATTAGTTCTATGAAGATTTGGAATGCATATTTGATAGTCTTTCACAATTTCATAAGAAAGTAATCTTAGAAGATTTTAATGCAAAAGTGGGACGGGAAGATATATTCGGGCCAACATTAGGCAAATTCAGTCAGATAGTTATGACTAGATTAGTGATCTTTGCCACATCAAAGAATCTCATTATTTAGAGCACAATGTTCCATCATAAGGATATTCTTACCGGGATGTCTCCACGTAATGAAACTCGAAACCAGATAATTCTTGTACAAATATAAAGGTAAAGTGATCCCACTACAGGCCATAGGAAACCCTTGGGGTAGGAGAAGGTTAAGGCTCCCACTTTTTCTAGACCATCATCAGCACTTGATGTCAATCGGGTTGTCAGCCCTATATTACGGCTGCCTTTACCTCCAAAACAAGCATCTGGTCCTCATTTCCATTAGAGGCTGAGTCGACCCCAGGGCCATGGTGCCACCAGAAGGTTTGAGTGAGTTTAAGAAATCCTGACCCCACTGTGACTTGAACCTTCTAGTTTGTAGCGCACTTAATCACTATGCTACAGCATGCCCTCAGATAATTCTTGTATTATTAGTGGATAAATGCTGGCACAGTAGTATCATTGACATTAAATCAGTTAGAGGGACAGACTGCAATTCAGATCATCTTCTGGTCAGAGAAGAGTTACCACTTATGAGAGGGAAAAACACTGAAGATGATTATGGAAATTTTTAATTAAACTTGAGAAACGATGAACTGTGGCAAGAATACCAGACTAAAATTGCTAATAGATTTGAAATACTGTAATCTTCAGATGAAAATGTAGCAACTGAAGAAGAAACTGATATACAGAGTATGGGAGACTATAAGAGATACTATTAAATTGTCAGCATCAGAAAGTGTTGATTATTAAAAAAGAGGCAAAACATGAAATGGTTTGATGTGGAATATGCTGATATTGTAAAGAAAAGAAAGCTAGCAAAAATGATTTGGTTACACGAATAAAATTAAGTAAATTTAGAACAATTTGGGTAACATCAGACTGGAAACCACTGGGTCATTAAAGAGTAAAAATAGGGAATATTTGAGAGAGAAGATTAATGATCTACAACTCAATGGCATTAATAAGTTGTTAGTATATGCTGATATAATATAGTGTTAGGCAATAGTGAGGAGATACTAAGGGTCAACAGACACACTCTATTGAGTTACACCAAGAAATTGGGGCTGGAAATAGACATAAAGAAAACTAAATATATAGTCACATATAGAAATACAAACAGGAATGAGGCACACACAGTAATTAAACATAAGCTCAATTCTGGAAATGCTTGCTTTTAATTCATTACAGGAACTCTTATCATCCCAACTTCTCTCAAAAAACATTGAACTGAAAATATATAAATTGTTATTCTATTATATGAATGCGAAACATGGACCCTTACTTTAACCCTCTGCATGCCACTGGTAAAATCTCTTGTGTCTAAGATTTAAATCGCACCCGCCGATGTGATCGGCTTTGCAAGTAGTTTAAGTATATTGTCTGACAGGTAATGGACAGGAGCACCAGAGCCGATCTAGTCGGCTCATGACACCTAAAGGGTTAAGGGAGGAGAAAGATTATGAGAGGACAAATTACAATATTCAGTATATAATTTTAACAAAATAGCCATAAAATATAACATGAAAATCAATGCAGAAAAAACAAAAGTAATGGCTTTTCAAGGAAAATATCCTGTACATAGCAAAATTTGTATAGATTCAAAAATACTGGAAAGAATAAATTCATTTACCTACCTTGGATACACATTAACATATTTGGATGAAGTAGACATAGCAAATAAAATTATTAATTTTAATAAAACCATGGGAATAATTAATTCAATAATGAAATCTTTGCTAGTCCAGAGAGATACCAGAGTATGGTTATACAAAACTTTAGCAAGGTCTGCACTTTGCTATGGCTGTGAGGCATGGACTTTGAGGAAAGGAGAAGAGAGCAGGACAACTTCTAGTGAAATGAGATTCATGAGATATAGACCTACAGTAGGATATACCAAATGGGATCACAAATGCAATGGTGATATCTTAAAGGAACTATGTTTAGAACTGGCCATTGAATATATACATAGATACCAGAACAACTGAATGAATCATTTGCAAAGAATGAGTTTAGACAGAGTTCCCAAAGTCATGCTTCGTTGTTGTCCAACAGAGAAGAGATCTCTGGGCCATCCAAGGAAACGCTGGATACAAAAGTCAACAGTGAGATCGTAACAGGCCTATGGCTTAGTTGGATGAAGAAGAAGAATGATGAACTAAAGAGAGATGAACAGAAGACAAATGGAGAAGACTTCATAACAGTGAGCTACAAGATCTTTATTGGAAACCAGATATAATAAGAACAGTTAAGTCTCATAGACTGCAATGGACAGGACATGTCACACGAATGGGGAGTAAAAAAGGAGCTTGTAGGAAAACCAGAGGGAAAGGGCCGAGTAGGTAGGCCAAGAATTAGGTGGAAGAATAAAATTAGTCATGATTTGAGGGAAGTAGATTATTCAGAAGATGATTGGAAAACATTAGCGCAGGATGGGAATGTATGGAGAGTTTGTCTTGCCAGCCATGTATTTTAGATGTTCAATATTATCATCAGTATATTGAGAATTTTGCTGGGCCAATCCACACGATCCAGTAACACACAACAACAAAGAATTACTTGCAGACTCAAAATGTATCAATAACTATGCTTTCGGACTCGCAGAAGACGAAAATTATATTAGTTCTTTCGAATCACCCAACAGAAGTCGGATATTTCCACCAAACCCTATAGCTCATTTCGATGTGCCGCAGGCACTATTGTCTCTCAAACTGGTCACCCTTCTTTTTCTTTCATGCGGTTTTATTACTCTTTGGCATTGTTAAACCCTCAGGAATGCTCAGGTATACAGAATTTTCTGACTGCCACTGTCAAATACGTGGAGTAGTGGCTTTGTAATACTTCATTCTGTACAGTTTGTCTTATATTTCGAGTTAATCATTGTGATTGTGAAGTGTCAATATATGCATTATTGTGTATCATTATGAATAAATTAAATTAAAACAATCTACTATAAAATATTTTAATACATAAGTTTTAGTGTTTTATAATTTTGCAGTCTCACCGCTGTAAGAATTCTCCTAATTTATTCTGTTACGTATGGGGAGAGTATAGTACAAAATCTCAGCGCAGAACTATCACTCCACTAGTTATAAAGGTGTACAATTTATATTTTGGGATTTATAGTGAATTTGGAGATACTGATAAATATTGGACCCAATTCTTGCTGTACAAATTGCCAAAGGATTTTAATAGGGTGCTTAAAAGATTCGCATTCGTTCATGCCATTCGCCATTCCAATGTTTTGTGGAGAGAACCTACGGACCACATCATTGACTGTTATTTCTGTATGGTCAATGTATCTGGTTTCACTTAAAAAATAACCATTCTAGTCAGTATCCAAATTTGCAGTCAACCATGCGATCTATTAAAGATAGTGATTCTTTGCCAATTCGGAAACCTCCTGAAAAATTAATTTTGGAGGAAGAAAATACATCTCCTGGCTCTAGTTCCTCTACTGATGAAGGACCATACCTATGTGATCCTGACTTCAATGTATCTAGAACCACATTTGATATCACAAGCTGAATTAAATGATCTTGTAAGATTTAAAATATTTATATTTTGAATAATACCTCAATGGAACTTATCATGAATCTTATTAATGTTGATCTTGTAAGAGACTTGAAACAAATTAAACAATTGACAGAAATTTTTATCATCTCGACTTCAGGAATGGAACCTATTACAGCCTGGCACAAAAATCACTTTACAGAAAACAGGAATTAAATCTGTTGCCACTCTTCACACAAAATGAATAGTTGGTTTACTGCAATGATATTAATGGGCTAATGGTTGAATTGGGAAGAGAACATAATCCTCAAGAATGGTGTCTCTTCATAGACTCGTCGAAATTGAGTTTAAAGGCCGTTCTTTTGCATTATGGGAATGTATATCCGTCTGTGCCAGTTGCCTACTCCATTACTATGAAGGAAACCTACGACAGTATGAGAACAGTTCTTAAGGTTTTGAATTATGCAGAACATGGTTGGCAGATTTGTGCTGATCTAAAAGTAATAGGCATGGTAAGAGGGATGCAGCCAGGATTCACAAAATGTTGCTGTTTCTTATGTGAGAGGAGGGATAGTCGTGATAAGCATAATCATTATGAAATTAGGGAGTGGCCATCAAGAGAAACTTTAGTAGTAGGACAAAAAAGTGTGAAAAACCCACCACTTGTTGATGCAACTACAATATTTTTGCCACCATTACATATAAAACTGGGGTTGATGAAGGACTTTGTGAAGGCAGTAGACAAGTCAGGCAAGGTTTTTCAATATTTAAGGGCAAAATTTCAAGGGTTGAGTGAGGCTAAACTAAAAGATGGCATTTTATAGGTGCTCTCCTTGATGATGAGAGGACTCTCACTCCAGTTGGCTTGCCTTTAAGTCAGTATGCGTGAATTTTCTGGGAAACTATAGAGCACAAAATTACAGATTAGTGAATGATTTGTTGAAGGCTTACAAATTAATGAGATGCAATATATACCTTAAGATACATTTCCTGCATTCACACTTGGATTTTTTTCCACCAAACATGGGTGACGTCAGTGATGAACGTGGCAAAAGGTTCCACCAAAACATTTTAGAAATGGAAAGGCATTACAAAGAGAAATCAGTAACCAACACGCTTGCTGATTACTGCTGGCAACTTATCACAGATGTTTCGAAGCCATCTTATCGGCGTAAGTCATTCAGGAAGAAATTTTGAAAGGTGAGATTTTTGTTACAATTTAAGCATGTGTTGTAACGTAAATACATATTTATTCTTCTTAAAAATAAAATATTTTTACTTTATGGATCTTATAGGATTTGGTTTTACATAAATCATTGCAAAAAAAATTGAAACTAATTGCAGATAAGCAATAATATGCAAAATATAACAAAAAAAATTCAACATGTCCTTGCAAAAAACTGTTAGGTGATAGAGACAAACGGACTTCAAATTCAAAATCAGCTCATGCCAATTAACTAAAATCACCTATTTTCATTTCTGCGAGCAACAAAAAGTTCAAATTTGTTGTTGTTGTGTGTAATCGGTAACTTAATTTACAGCTGACATTTCTGCGGTCAATGTGTGGAATAAAAAAGGAAGCAAGTTGTATGATTATAAAGGCCATGTGGGTTTCTAATTAAACACTCTAAAATTCAGGCAGCGGAAATGAGATTCTTATGGGCTGTGAAAGGTTGTACAAGAGAAGAACATATTAGAAATGAGAATATTAGAGAGGAACTTAAAGTACAACCACTTCTTCAACAAGTAGAAGAACATAGGAACAATTGGATAGAACTTCTGCAAAGAATGACAGAGGATAGGATACCAAAGATGGCACTGATGTATAATCCTGGAGGACAAAGATCTATAAGAAGACCAAGAAAGTGCTGGGCTGAACAGATGTGAGATAGGAACAGGCAAAGACCTAATCTGTGAAGTTGATGATGAAGTTGTATGACTATTGCATTATTAGTTATAGCTTTAAAAAAAGAAGCGCAAGTAGATGAAGAAATGGTTCAAAAAAAGAAATGAGTACACTCATGAACATTTGTTAAGTGAATTAAGAGTAAGTGAACCAAACTTTTCAAAACTTTCTGCAACTAGAAAGTATAGTATTTGATGAAATGTGGAGAATTGTGATACCAGAAATTTAAAAAGAGATACTCTAATGTGTGATGGTATTTCTCCAAGTCAGCATTTATCAATAACACTGTTATCTAGATACTGGAAATACTTTTGAAGATTTAAAATTCACAAGTACTCTATCTCCACAATCCATAGGCATAATTGTAATGGAAATATTGTTGCTACAGCTTCATTTTCTGAAGTTCTACTGCCCAAAATGAAGCAATTTTTTTCAAACAGTTTGAGGTTGGTCAAAGTGTTAGTGTACTAACAATATTAATTCTTTGGAATCATCACTTTTCTTTGCCTTTTTTTTTTTTTTTTTTTTGGAAAACCATTTTTGCTCTATAAATAAATAAAAATGTTCAATAAAAACATTACCTTTCTGTGAGTAATAATTTTATTTGTAATTGCAATACCAGAAATAGGAGCTGAATGAGAAGCTATTGCAAATGGATTTAATCATCAATGGAATTTTCCAAATTGCTTTGGAGCAGTAGCTGGACAGAATATGTCCATTAAAAAAAACAACCACATACAGGCTCATATTACTACAATTGTAAGAAGTTTTAGTATTGTATTGATGGCAGTTGTAAATTACAATTATGAATTTATTATGGTACATGCTGGTATTAATGGGCGAGTATCAGACGGAGGTGTTTTGGGTTATACTGTATTTGGAAAAGCATTATTAGATACATTACTTCAAATCACAGTACCTGCTGCATTTACCAAATAGTTAAAAGAAACTACCTTTTGTCTTTGTTGAGAATGATGTTTTTGCATTAACAGAAAATGTAACAAAATTGTATATCCAAACAGGATTAACTGCAGAAAAAACAAATTTTTAATTATCAACTAAGTTGTGTACGTCGCGTTGTAGAAAACATATTTGGGATTATTGTTGCCTGTTTAGTATATTTCAGTGACGTACTGCGGTATCTCCTAAAAAATCCCTGCATTTGATGTGATAAATTCCTGATTTGTGACAAAATTTATATTGGAAAAACGAAAAGAAATTTGAAAACAAAGGTGAAAGAACATCTTAGAAACATCAAAAATGGAGAAGTGGAAAAGTCAGCAGTAGCTGCTCATGCTTGATCCAAAAAACATTTAATTGAATCAAAAGCCAGTCTAATTAAACAAATAGACAAACAAAAGGAACTCGCGATTTGGGAAAAGATCTACATTCAGAAAAACAAAGGAAAACTTATGAACTTTGAAATTCCAGCAAATTTTGACCTGATCCAAAGATGTTCATCGGTCCACCAACAGAGGGAAGAAGAAGAGTTTCTTCTGATTGACATAACATCAGTCGCCAAAGAAGTACTGAAGATGAGACCATTATGGTCTTGAAATCGCGATCTACTCAGAAAGATTTATATGAGGAAAGGTAAGAAACATTTAATTTCACCATAAATTAAACCTCATTGTGATTAATTCCTATAGAAGTTAAATATTAATCTCTTGCCTATTAACATTTTTAATTGGCTACAACAATGCAAAAATATTGTCATTCTATAAGATTTCAAAGCTGTGATTCAGACATAGCATTAACCTTGTATCCAAAAAATGGGGAAAATATTATAAATACAAAACGTGATTCAGGCTATTGAGAAACTTGGTAAACATATAGTCTTAAAATGGATTCCAGCCCATTGTGGAATACAAGGGAATGAAAGAGCTGATATACTTGCAAAAAAAAAATGTAAAATTAAGCAGAAAGTAACAATGCATTTTCTTAGGGATCAGTTAAAAGAATTATAAAGAAAAAAATTAATGATAATTACAATTACAATTTAATTGAAAAAGTAGGAAACAGAAATATAAAAATACTGTTAGAAAATCCATCCATAATTCCAGAACTACTATGAAAATCTGCAGTTGCTATACTGAGGCTGACTACAGGACATGGCTGCTTAGAAAACATCTTCATAGAATTGGTGTATTAATGTCTCCTGAGTGTATATTGTGTTCTCAAGGTGTGGAAATGGAGAGAGAACATTTAACAAATTGTGCAGCTCTTCAAAATTATCAAGACGTGACATCCAAGTATTGGGAAGCAAGAAGGAGAATAACTTTGCTGTTAACTCCAGAGCATTAGCTACATATATACATACATTAATAATGAGAAACAAATTTCGTTGCAACATAAATTTGCATAAAGTGTAGATGTGAATAAATAAACTGTAGTTAGTTACCCTGATTTAGATGTATTAAATAATTCAATATCATCCACATTATTCATATTGTCCCCAGCCTCTTCTTCGTCGTCATCCTCTTTCTGAATATTATTTAGTGATGTACCTGGTATTTAATCGTAAACAACAAGCTAGGAGCCTTGGTAAAAGATGTGAGTGTACATAGAGGCAGCGATATATACTCTGATCACTATCTTGTGATAAGTAAAATAAACATAATAGCTAAATAGCGGAAAAATAACATAAAGAATAAAAGAAACCAAGAAGAAGTATATAAAGTATATTTATTACAAGATCAAAGTATTAGACAACATTATGAAAGCAGAGATAGCGACGTCAGAAGATATAAATATTGAATGGGAAAATATATCAAATGTAATACACAAAACAGCAAATGAGATATTAGGAAAGAAAAATAGAATAAGAAATAGGAAGGGTTTGAGAACTTGGAATGTGAATATACAAAATGCAGTGAATGAAAAACAAAAAGCATATCATACATACTTACAACTGAAAACAGAAGAATCTTATGAAGAATATAAAATGAAAAGGAGAATTGCTAAAAGCATTATAAGAAAAGCCCATCAGGAGTCATGGGATAAATTTATAAGCTCAGTAGAACATGATATGTATGGAAGACAAGAAATAGGTTATAAATTAGTGAAACATCTAAATCAGACAGAAAGATTCTGCCAGATTGAATATAATCCCAGAACAAGAATGGATCCAACATTATGAAAAACTTTGGAAAAAGGAGGAAATTGAAGGAAAAGAGAACAATGAGGAAGAAATAAAAGTGGAAAATATTGATGTAATAGACATAAATGAATTATAAATGGCTTTGAAAACCACTAAGAATAGGAAAGCAACAGGATTAGATAATATAAATATGGAGTTAGTCAAATATAGTGGAATATTGTGTAAACTACGAATACTTCATCTAATTAATATATGTTGGCAGACCTATGGGATTCCAACCACTTGGAAAACAGCAATTGTGAAGAATATATTCAAAAGAGGAGACCGGAGAAATTGCGAGAATTACAGAGGGATTAGCTTAATGAACACTGGCTACAAGATATATACGAAAATAATAAATAATAGATTGAGAAACATAACAGAAGTAATAATAAGTGAAAATCAAAGTGGATTCAGAAAGGGAAGGTCATGTATAGACAATGTCTTTACACTGAAACAACTCATAGAAAAGAGAAGAGAACATAACTTAGAAACTCACATAGGATTTATAGATTTGGATAAGGCCTTCGATCGAGTAAACAGACAAAAATTATGGGAAATATTACGAATGAAAGGATACCCACTGTGCCTTGTTGAAACAATAAAGAAATTATATGAAGACACAAATATAATTATAGATACCGGATTCAAAAGAACAGATACAATCAAAACAAATACTGGATTACGACAAGGATGTAGTTTATCACCCACTTTGTTTAATATATATATAGACAATATTTTAAGTAAATGGAAAGTTTTAGTAAATCCCGGAATAAGAATGGATAATAAAGTGTGCATAAATAATCTTCTATTTGCTGTCGATGTAATCATAATACAGAAAAATGAAGACGACTTACAGAAATCAATGCATGCATTAAATGAAATATGTAAATTATACGATCTAAAGATTTCTGTAAGAAAAACGAAGACCATGGCTTTTAGAGGAAGAGATCCAGTCAGATCCAAAATTATTTTAGAAAATCAAAGTATAGAACAGGTGTCTAGTTTCAAATATTTGGGCTGTGATGTTGGCTACAATGTGGAAAGAGATATTGACTCCAAAATAAATAAATTTCAGAGGGTGTGTGGAACAATACACAGAACATTCAAAAATAAAATTAGAAAAGAAACCAAGATAAAAATATATAATGTTATGGCGGTTCCCACAATATTGTATTGATGTGAAACTTGGGCTCCAGTGAAAAGACAGAAGGATAGAATACAGACGGCAGAGATGCGGTTCCTAAGACAAGTAAAAGGATGTACAAGACTTGATAGAATAAGAAATGAGGATATAAGAGAAGAATTGAAAGTACAGCCTTTATTGGATAAAGTCACGAATTACAGACAGAAATGGATTGATCACATGGATGGAATGAGTAAGGAGAGATATCCATTGTTAGCATGAAATTATCAAGCAAGAGGAAGGCGTGATGTTGGAAGACCTAGAAGACGTTGGGCTGATGCATTATGAAGTCGGAACGGGCAATTGCCTAATCCCTGGAGTGATGATGATGATGATGATGATGTACCTGGTTCTTCTTGACCTATGAAAAATTTCATTTTCTCAAATAACCATAATATTGGTTCTGTTACGTTGTCTGTTCCAGCACCACTTTAATTTTCACAATCCTTTATCCACTTCAATTCCTAAGATTTCAATAATGCTGGTGAGTTAATACATGGCATAGAATCCCTCTCCCCAAATCCATCTTTCATGTGATGTACTCACAAGGAAACAATACATTGACAAGGAGAACAGAATGAAACTTGGTCTATTTAAAAGGACATAATGGTAAAACAGCTGAACTTTAACAAATTACTTTTTCATTGAAAGTTTTCATAATCCAATGATATTGATTGATGACTAAAGTAACATGATAATTATGTTACAATATTCTGACAGTAACTTAAAACAATATTTTTGTATCATGGTTTTACTTTATTTCTAGATTGAGAAACTTGAAGCATCTTTAAAGACATGGCATCATAAAGTAGAAGTGTTGGAAGGAAATCTAAAGTCACGCTACATGTCTGTAGAAGAAAGGTAATGTTAAGGAAATATTATTAGACTCCATTTTGCTATGATTTCCATTTCATTATGTAATGTTATAAAACCAACATATAGTAAACTCTTGATTATTTGCAGTAATTGAGGATGTGAAACCTGTGGATTATCCACAACTGAGGTACAGTATCTATTAAGGTTGTTTATGAACTGTTTAATTAAAATAAGTTAAATTACATCAATTTGTATAATAAATACTACATTCTTTAGTCAATAAATATGAAAAATACAAATTTGTCTTCATAGTTCCATTTAACATTAGTTATTTTCATTCTTTAAGATAAATAAAATGTTTCATCTCTCCTCATAATTAATCTTCTAAGTAGATTATGATTTCAGTACACTTATGCCGACTGATGTTATGTCGATTAGAAGAACCACTTCTCCTTCCCTCTGTTGGTGGACCAATGAACCTCTGGATCAGGTCAAAATCCGAAATTTGTGCAGATTTTGACCTGATCTGGAGGTTCATCGGTCCACCAACAGAGAGAAGGAGAAGTGGTTCGTTCGATCGACATAACATCAGTCGGCATAAGTGTACTGAGGATGGGATTGCCAAGACCCTGAAATCGAGATCTACTTAGAAGATTAATTATGAGGAGAGGTATGAAACATTTTAATTTATCTTAAATTAAACCTCATAGTGATTTATTCCTATAAAAGTTCATCTACTCTAAGGTGTTACAAGAATTGTAGGTTGTCTTCCAGGCCTGGCATATCACATTCTTCTCTCATGCCCATACCAACATTTTTGGATTGATTCCATGGCCTCAAGGAGGGACTACAATCCTCCTGTTGGCCACTTCCCCATTTTTATTACTCAGGCTCAGAATCATGAGCCAGCACCCTTATGAGCCCATTAGATCCCCACAATCACATATTTTCAATTTCAACACCTATGGGCGCCAATCAAACTATTATTCCTAACATCAGATGATAAGAAAGATGACATGATATGAATGAATGAGAGAAAGTATTACCTCTCTTTTACACTTTTCAAGGTACTATAATGAAAGTGCTGTAAATTTTGGGAAATGAGGAGGAGCTAAAAAATGTTAACCCCCATATTCTGCAACCATTCTAGAATATGGAAAAAATGTGCTGACTGGGATAATATATAATATTGGCTAAATCATATAATGTTTCTTTAATTTAAAATAAAACTCTTCGCCTCTCACCTCTTATCCTGTCTTTTATTTATTTATTTAGAAGACAGGATATGAGGTGTGAAGAATTTTATTTTAAATTAAACTCATAGTGATATTCCTATAATAGTTCAATGTAATGTGTGTTATGAACTGCTGTAAACATAAAATTACTTTCTTTTAGTTTCTCCATTTAAAAAAAAAGTAACAAGGAGAGGTGCAGCAAGTAACACTATGAATATATTGTCACTGATGGCACTGGATTTTCCTTTTACTTATTTTCACTTAAATAAATACACAATTGTATATAAAATTCTTCTTTTCACTTTATTTACTTCTGATAATTATCACTAAATCTTTACTAACGATTTTGTTTGACAGCTATTATTTTTATAAAGTTTATCAGATAATCACTTCTAACACAGTTGCAAACACAATCCTTCCTCACAGTTACATGCACAATTTAACTTCTTGCCATCCAATACAAGACTCTTGCCGACCAATTATCGCAGACTGACTATTGCAACAACTGCCATCTGGCCGTCTCCTCCGCTCTTTTATATATGCGGGGAGGGAAGGTCTAGTAATAGCTTCGAGCAACTTCGAAGCCCAGAAACCTCTGGCTTCCGATCTTTCTCCAAGGGGGAAGGAAAGGCTGGTAGATAGGTCTGGCAGCACATTTCAGACAATACAAGCGGCTCTGCGGGTCACTAACTCGCTAGGGGCGACTCACCCGCGCAATTCAAATGCCGCTTACATGACATGTAACACTGCCCCCTCCTTAATGCTGATCATCCTGATCAGCTTCCTTGGTATGCAGCCAGTCGATCTAGGTGATTCACAACCGTTCCTCTTCCGTGCTGGCGCTGAATCTTGCAGACCACACCGTTGCTTCTTCTCCATGACCATACCACCCTGTATGGTCCATCCCAGGGACACTGGAGCTTCGGTGGTCTTCCACTGGTTCTGACGAGGCATCCGACGACAGTAGCGAGGACGTGGATGTCATCCTCCCGGAGGTCGCTCTCTCATGGGCTTGCGGCTCTCTCCTTTATTAACATTCTGCCCATCCTGGATACGTGGTCACCGGGGTTGACCACGCCCACCTCTGAAATTACGACGGATGAAGCGATGACGAGGTCCTCCATGACCTCCATCTCCTCCATAATCTACCTTCCACTTGTCCCCTCCTTTGACTATATGTTGTTTGAGGGGCGGACGCCGGGGCTGCATGTTGTAATAGCTGCCGGGCTTAAAGCGATGACATCTGTAGTGACGAGGCTGACCACCATCTCGAACTTGCTTGTCCTCCTCAGCTTCCCTTTTGCTGCTCTCGACATGGAGTAGGAGCTCATTACTTCCAAAGCGGAGTACTCGTTGCCTGATGTCCACAGTAGCATCGTACATTCTCAGGGCATCCAGGCCTAAGATGACGTCCTCGGTAACTCCGGCGACGAACGCCCACAGTTACAGCTTGCACCCTCCCAGGACCAACTCCAGGAGAACCTCCTTCTCCACAGGCACACAGTCCCTTGACGCGGTGCGCAGCTCAAACCTCCGTAGCGACATCCTCTCAGCCAACCCTTCTGCTACTTCAGGTCGCACGATTGTCAGCGACGCTCCCATATCGACGAGTACTCGGCAGGGCCGTCCATGAATCCATCCATCAGCAGTAAATCCTTCGGCGTCCATGTCGTTCACCACATTCACTATGAAGTGAGGATATGATGATGATGACGTCGGCGCCGGTGGCTCACTCCGGACCATCTTTGGTTCGCGGGCCTTCGTCTGCAATCCTGCATCAGATGACCAATTCGTCGACAATTCCAGCAGGTCGGTCTTCTGTGTCGACGATGCTTGTTGGTGGTAAGCATCGTTCCTCGGCGTCGATTGTAGTCAGTCATCTCACTCGTGGCGACACCTCCCAGTCGAGGTAGCCTCTAGATGTAATGCCGCATTCGGTGCTCCATTAATGGCCTGACGTTCCACCAGCAGCAGGTGTTGTTTAATTTCTGTGTCCCTCAGACCGCAGACGAGAGCGGGTGCCACCTCTCCATCGATGAATGCTGCTGGGAGTCCGCTGAGGGCCTTGTGGGCTAGTTGTTCAATGGCCATGGCATATTCTTGTAGGTACTCCCTGACGTGCTAGACACGGGCTTTCAGCTGGGTGCGGTAGGCTGCACTGAGGTGATGATTGCCATAACGGTTGTCTAATGCGTCCAATCTGTCCTTGGTGTGACATTCTCCTGGAAGGCTTCTTAGAATTTCTGCAGCAGATCCCTGTAAGGAGGCAATTAATTGGATCGTCCTTTCTTCCGTTGTCCAACCTTTGTGTGTTGAGATGATGTTAAATTGCCGTTTAAATATGTCCCATGATGTGGAACCATCGAACTTGGGACTCTTAGTTCCATGTCGGCTTGGTGCATCAGACAGTTGTCGAACTTCGGTCCTCGTTGTAAAATCGCTTTGTAAATTTTCCACTGCACGTTGAACTTCAGATGTTATAAACTGATGATAATTCTTTTCTTGTTTTTCAAACTTGTCTTCCCATTGTTCTTGAATGCTGCTCAAAATTGTATCATGTTGAGTTAATTTTAATTCAAATTCTTCTCTAATATTGTGTAATTTGTCCTCTTGTTTATTGATCCTGTCTTCAATTTTAGAAATGTCTATTTTTAATTCGTCTTTGATATGTTAGATTTTATCTTGTAATTAATATTTAATTTTAGGAAATGATATTTTGAGGTTATTTTAATTATAGTATATTTGGTCTGATCATCTTACCTCAATATTAATGTTGATTTGTTCTTGAACATGTTTCAAAACAATTCTGTTTTATCGTCAGCTTTTCCAGACTGGTTTTATTTATGTTGCATTATGTTGCACAACCTGGATGTCGATGTCAGCTCCATCCTGTGGTTGGCCAAAGAACCTCCAAACAAGGTCACGCTCCATCAGTATATCAAAATTCATAACTCTGTTTTTGTTCTTCTGAATATATATTTTTTCCCAAATAGTCAGCTCTTTTGCATTTTCTAACTGTTTTAATAATTTGGTGTCTGAATTTATATTATGTTTTTCAGACCAAACATGAGCAGCAACTGCAGATTTTTCAATTTCCCCATTTTTAATATTTCTTATGTGTTCTTTGGTTCTAATTTTTATGTTTCTTTTTGTTTTTCCTATATATATCTTTTCACAACCCATGCATTCAATTTGATATATTCCTGACTTTTTATTTTTACCAGTTTTACATTTTTGTTGGTTTTTATTATTTTAATAAATAATACATATTCAGAAGAACAAAAGCAGAGTTATGAATTTTGATATACCGATGGAGCGTGACCTTGTTTGGAGCTTCTTTGGCCAACCACAGGATGGAACTGACATCGACATCCAGGTTGTGCAACATAAATAAAAACCAGTCTGAACAAGCTGACGATAAAACAGAATTGTTTTGAAACATGTTCAAGAACAAATCAACAATAATATTGAGGTAAGATGATCAGACCAAAAATAATATAATTATCTTGTAATTTTTCATTTTATACATTAATCTGGGTTAGCAATTCTGTTTTCTAGTTCATTTTGTTGTTGTATAATTTAATTTCTTCATTTTGTGTACTGATCTGTTTTTGTATTTCTGTATTAGATGTTTCAATCAGAGTAAATAATTTGTGTTTGAATCCTCATTTTGTTTCTTTATTTCTTTTCTTGTATCTTCAGTTTGCTTTTGCATATGTTTAATTTCTATACTTAATTCTTTAAGTAAGTTCTGTAATTCTTCCATTGTTTATTTTTTTATTACTTACTGATGTAGTTCTCCTTTTCAATGATAGATGGCTATCCCTCCACTGATCAGCATTCTGCTCTACCAACTTCTCCGACATGTACTTAATCTCACCTCTGAACACCAAGATGTCACTGATGGCACTGGGTTTTCCTTTTACTTATTTTCACTTAAATAAATACACAATTGTATATAAAATTCTTTAACTTTATTTACTTCTGATAATTATCACTAAATCTTTACTAACGATTTTGTTTGACAGCTATTATTTTTATAAAGTTTATCAGATAATCGCTTCTAACACAGTTGCAAACACAATCCTTCCTCACAGTTACATGCACAATTTAACTTCTTGCCATCCAACACAAGACTCTTGCCGACCAATTATCGCAGACTGACTATCGCAACAACTGCTATCCGACCGTCTCCTCCGCTCTTTTATATATGCGGGGAGAGAAGGTCTAGTAATAGCTTTGAGCAACTTCGAAGCCCAGAAACCTCTGGCTTCCGATTTTTCTCCAAGGGGGAAGGAGAGGCTGGTAGATAGGCCTGGCATTACATTCCAGACAATCCAAGTGGCTCTGTGGGTCACTAACACGCTAGGGATGACTCACCTGTGCAATTCAAATGCCGCTTACATGACATGTAACAATATTGAGACATTAAAAGTAATATTGTTTTTTTTTTGCCATTGCTGTACACGGATTGAATTTCAAAAATGTTGAAAGCTCTGAGCCAGCTTTGTTGGCTCAAAGAACATGCTCTGCTCTGCTATATATCGATTTTATAGAAGCGAGATAATCAAATAAATAAATATCTTTGATCTTTAACATTGAAGATCTACGAGATGTGACATAAATAGCGGAAAAATAAAATTACACAAACATAAATTCGGGGTTCTTAATACATTGTGAATATATGGAAAATCAGATTACGAGTTTAAGAATAAAGAACTTAGAAAAATTTTTGGACCAAACAGAGATGAACAGACAGGTGAATGGAGAAGACTACATAACAATGAACTACATGGTCGTTAAAGGAAGCCAGATATAATAACAGTTAAGTCTCATAGACTGCGATGGGCAGGACATGTTGCGCGTATGGGGAATGAAAGACGTACATGGAAGCTTCTTTTAGGAAAGCTAGAGGGAACGCCCAGTTGGTAGCCCAAGAATGAGATGGGAGAATAACATTAACTATAATTTGAGGGAAGTGGATTATACAGGGAATGACTGGAAAGCATTGGCTCAGGATAGGGATGTATGTAGAGCTTATGTCTGCGCGGCCATGAACCTACGGGTTCGATAGTACCAGTGAGTAAGTAAGTATATTGGGAAACTGAAGGGACCTTTAAACAATGTTGTAAAAGGTGGGAAAACTTTAAATGCGGGAACATAAAAGTGGGGTAATACTGTATTAAATGACATGATGGGAGTATGAAGATGTTAGTGGGATGAAATTCGGGAAACAGAAGAAGTCTGAGAAAAGAAAAAAAATACTTTTTCAAAGTTAAAATTGGGAAACACATTATGAGGTTCTTAATAAATAAATTAATGAGTCATTTTAACATCTTACCTCATATTTCATGTTTTATCAATACCAGATGGCAACGATATCTCGAAGTTCGTCAAATCAACACCAGATGGCAACGTTATAGAGGGAGATTCCAACGAATATCCGGTAGTCATAATGGCGGTTGAAAATGAATGACAAGATCATTTGAAAACTATAGTTACCGTGTTTGATAAAACATGAAATATGAGGTAAGATGTTAAAATGACTCATTAATTTATTAAAAAATACTTTGTTGATCATCACCAAAACTCGTGTGGAACTACTAGGATTAGAACCTGGAATCCCAGTTGGGGCATCTTCTGAGACTGCTCCATTTAACATTATTATACTAGACTATTTTTGCTGCTCTTAATTAACAAGGGTAGTATCTGTTTGTTGTTCCATTAAGCCTTTGACTCACTTTAAGTGCTGATTCATAGCTGATTAGTGTTTCTGAAATTAGATGCCATCTTCGTCATTATCATTCATTTCATCAGGTTTTCCATGGGTTTGCTAAATAATAGTAAAACCTCATGCATGGACTGGCTTGGCATGATTGATTCATTAATTATATCTAATAATATTTGAAGAGAAAAATTTTCGCCCAGACCGAGACTCGAACCCGGGACCTTTGGCTTGCCAGGCCAAATGCTCTACCAACTGAGCTACCGAGGCGAGTTGCGATCTAGATGCAAATTTTTTTCTTATATACGTTGTAATTCCCTCGTGCCAAATGCTTTGAAACCTTTGTTTCTATCTTTGCAAATGGCGGCTTCTTAGTTAAGAAGACATTTATTGGGATCAAATGGTAAAGAGAAAAATTTATGCCTGAACCGGGAATCGAACCCTGAACCTTCAGCTTTCCGTGCTGATGCTCTAACCATTGAGCTAATCCAGGCTTCCTTCCCATCCAAGCATAAATCCTTCCTTTACCTTACTGTCTTGGTCCCACATTCAAATGCTATGAATCATCATTCACAAATACACAAATGAATGGCTTCTACCTGAAGAAGACATGAAGGGACTCCACATAGCTATAGCATTATTTATTAAATTAATATTAAGAAGCTAAAGCTGTTACTATGATTGAAATAAGTATATTAAAGTACACTACTAAATTATTGTAATCAAATGGTAAAGAGAAAAATTTATGCCTGAACCGGGAATCGAACCCCGAACCTTCAGCTTTCCGTGCTGATGCTCTAACCATT
Source organism: Diploptera punctata (assembly GCA_030220185.1). Lineage (NCBI taxonomy): Eukaryota > Metazoa > Arthropoda > Insecta > Blattodea > Blaberidae > Diploptera > Diploptera punctata. The sequence continues at coordinate 1,921,994 of JASPKZ010009819.1, forward strand.
GAGCTAATCCAGGCTTCCTTCCCATCCAAGCATAAATCCTTCCTTTACCTTACTGTCTTGGTCCCACATTCAAATGCTATGAATCATCATTCACAAATACACAAATGAATGGCTTCTACCTGAAGAAGACATGAAGGGACTCCACATAGCTATAGCATTATTTATTAAATTAATATTAAGAAGCTAAAGCTGTTACTATGATTGAAATAAGTATATTAAAGTACACTACTAAATTATTGTAATCAAATGGTAAAGAGAAAAATTTATGCCTGAACCGGGAATCGAACCCCGAACCTTCAGCTTTCCGTGCTGATGCTCTAACCATTGAGCTAATCCAGGCTTCCTTCCCATCCAAGCATAAATCCTTCCTTTACCTTACTGTCTTGGTCCCACATTCAAATGCTATGAATCATCATTCACAAATACACAAATGAATGGCTTCTACCTGAAGAAGACATGAAGGGACTCCACATAGCTATAGCATTATTTATTAAATTAATATTAAGAAGCTAAAGCTGTTACTATGATTGAAATAAGTATATTAAAGTACACTACTAAATTATTGTAATCAAATGGTAAAGAGAAAAATTTATGCCTGAACCGGGAATCGAACCCCGAACCTTCAGCTTTCCGTGCTGATGCTCTAACCATTGAGCTAATCCAGGCTTCCTTCCCATCCAAGCATAAATCCTTCCTTTACCTTACTGTCTTGGTCCCACATTCAAATGCTATGAATCATCATTCACAAATACACAAATGAATGGCTTCTACCTGAAGAAGACATGAAGGGACTCCACATAGCTATAGCATTATTTATTAAATTAATATTAAGAAGCTAAAGCTGTTACTATGATTGAAATAAGTATATTAAAGTACACTACTAAATTATTGTAATCAAATGGTAAAGAGAAAAATTTATGCCTGAACCGGGAATCGAACCCCGAACCTTCAGCTTTCCGTGCTGATGCTCTAACCATTGAGCTAATCCAGGCTTCCTTCCCATCCAAGCATAAATCCTTCCTTTACCTTACTGTCTTGGTCCCACATTCAAATGCTATGAATCATCATTCACAAATACACAAATGAATGGCTTCTACCTGAAGAAGACATGAAGGGACTCCACATAGCTATAGCATTATTTATTAAATTAATATTAAGAAGCTAAAGCTGTTACTATGATTGAAATAAGTATATTAAAGTACACTACTAAATTATTGTAATCAAATGGTAAAGAGAAAAATTTATGCCTGAACCGGGAATCGAACCCCGAACCTTCAGCTTTCCGTGCTGATGCTCTAACCATTGAGCTAATCCAGGCTTCCTTCCCATCCAAGCATAAATCCTTCCTTTACCTTACTGTCTTGGTCCCACATTCAAATGCTATGAATCATCATTCACAAATACACAAATGAATGGCTTCTACCTGAAGAAGACATGAAGGGACTCCACATAGCTATAGCATTATTTATTAAATTAATATTAAGAAGCTAAAGCTGTTACTATAATCATAGTAACAGCTTTAGCTTCTTAATATTAATTTAATAAATAATGCTATAGCTATGTGGAGTCCCTTCATGTCTTCTTCAGGTAGAAGCCATTCATTTGTGTATTTGTGAATGATGATTCATAGCATTTGAATGTGGGACCAAGACAGTAAGGTAAAGGAAGGATTTATGCTTGGATGGGAAGGAAGCCTGGATTAGCTCAATGGTTAGAGCATCAGCACGGAAAGCTGAAGGTTCGGGGTTCGATTCCCGGTTCAGGCATAAATTTTTCTCTTTACCATTTGATTACAATAATTTAGTAGTGTACTTTAATATACTTATTTCAATCATAGTAACAGCTTTAGCTTCTTAATATTAATTTAATAAATAATGCTATAGCTATGTGGAGTCCCTTCATGTCTTCTTCAGGTAGAAGCCATTCATTTGTGTATTTGTGAATGATGATTCATAGCATTTGAATGTGGGACCAAGACAGTAAGGTAAAGGAAGGATTTATGCTTGGATGGGAAGGAAGCCTGGATTAGCTCAATGGTTAGAGCATCAGCACGGAAAGCTGAAGGTTCGGGGTTCGATTCCCGGTTCAGGCATAAATTTTTCTCTTTACCATTTGATTACAATAATTTAGTAGTGTACTTTAATATACTTATTTCAATCATAGTAACAGCTTTAGCTTCTTAATATTAATTTAATAAATAATGCTATAGCTATGTGGAGTCCCTTCATGTCTTCTTCAGGTAGAAGCCATTCATTTGTGTATTTGTGAATGATGATTCATAGCATTTGAATGTGGGACCAAGACAGTAAGGTAAAGGAAGGATTTATGCTTGGATGGGAAGGAAGCCTGGATTAGCTCAATGGTTAGAGCATCAGCACGGAAAGCTGAAGGTTCGGGGTTCGATTCCCGGTTCAGGCATAAATTTTTCTCTTTACCATTTGATTACAATAATTTAGTAGTGTACTTTAATATACTTATTTCAATCATAGTAACAGCTTTAGCTTCTTAATATTAATTTAATAAATAATGCTATAGCTATGTGGAGTCCCTTCATGTCTTCTTCAGGTAGAAGCCATTCATTTGTGTATTTGTGAATGATGATTCATAGCATTTGAATGTGGGACCAAGACAGTAAGGTAAAGGAAGGATTTATGCTTGGATGGGAAGGAAGCCTGGATTAGCTCAATGGTTAGAGCATCAGCACGGAAAGCTGAAGGTTCGGGGTTCGATTCCCGGTTCAGGCATAAATTTTTCTCTTTACCATTTGATTACAATAATTTAGTAGTGTACTTTAATATACTTATTTCAATCATAGTAACAGCTTTAGCTTCTTAATATTATTTAATAAATAATGCTATAGCTATGTGGAGTCCCTTCATGTCTTCTTCAGGTAGAAGCCATTCATTTGTGTATTTGTGAATGATGATTCATAGCATTTGAATGTGGGACCAAGACAGTAAGGTAAAGGAAGGATTTATGCTTGGATGGGAAGGAAGCCTGGATTAGCTCAATGGTTAGAGCATCAGCACGGAAAGCTGAAGGTTCGGGGTTCGATTCCCGGTTCAGGCATAAATTTTTCTCTTTACCATTTGATTACAATAATTTAGTAGTGTACTTTAATATACTTATTTCAATCATAGTAACAGCTTTAGCTTCTTAATATTAATTTAATAAATAATGCTATAGCTATGTGGAGTCCCTTCATGTCTTCTTCAGGTAGAAGCCATTCATTTGTGTATTTGTGAATGATGATTCATAGCATTTGAATGTGGGACCAAGACAGTAAGGTAAAGGAAGGATTTATGCTTGGATGGGAAGGAAGCCTGGATTAGCTCAATGGTTAGAGCATCAGCACGGAAAGCTGAAGGTTCGGGGTTCGATTCCCGGTTCAGGCATAAATTTTTCTCTTTACCATTTGATTACAATAATTTAGTAGTGTACTTTAATATACTTATTTCAATCATAGTAACAGCTTTAGCTTCTTAATATTAATTTAATAATTTATTGGGAATTTAACACTACTTTATAAAGCCAGTAGGGAGGAAATTACAACGTATATAAGAGAAAAATTTGCATCTAGATCACAACTCACCTTGGTAGCTCAGTTGGTAGAGCATTTGGCCCGGCAAGCCAAAGGTCCCGGGTTCGAGTCTCGGTGTGGGCAAAAATTTTTATCTTCAAATATAATTTATCCTTCAGTGAGAAGTGTTAAATCAATAATAAAATCAATCAATAGAAGCCCTACTGGTTTTATAAAGTAGTGTTAAATTCCCAATAAATGTCTTCTTAACTAAGAAGCTGCCATTTGCAAAAATAGAAACAAAGGTTTCAAAGCATTTGGCACGAGGGAATTACAACGTATATAAGAGAGAAATTGCATCTAGATCGCAACTCGACTCGGTAGCTCAGTTGGTAGAGCATTTGGCCCGGCAAGCCAAAGGTCCTGGGTTCAAGTCTCGGTCTAGGTGAAAATTTTTCTCTTCAAATATAATTTATCCTTCAGTGAGAAGTGTTAAATCAATAATAAAAACATCAATATTTCATTAATATTTTCTCTGTCAAATGTCCAACATTTTCACATCCTGGAATATTTTTCAATGAGTAATTTTTGTCTTCAAAATTATTTTAATGAATTTCAGGAGTAATGTTTTTCCTTGTCTTGTCTCACATAATTATCCTTGGTCTTGCCTAAGGTGGATTGTTTTATAACTTCAGAAATGCATTTGGCACATTTAATTGCTTCCAAAATGTTTGAAGATTTATCAATAAGTTTTTGTAGAAGACAACCTCCATACATATTTCATTCATGGCAGCAAAGACACCCTAGTCCATTGGCTGAATTAAGACTTTCATTTGATGTTATATTTTAAATTAACATGTTCCGGAATTGGATATAGTTTTATTTTAGAAAGAAAAATTATGTTCAAACCGGGAGTCGAACCCCGGACCTCTGACTCTGTACGTGTGGTCCTGTTACACCATTCGAACTTCTGATAGGAACATAAAATTTCTTTCTACTTATACCTTATATCATTTCATGAAAGGAGAATTAACTGTATAAGTAGAAAGAAATTTGACGTTCCTATCGGAAGTTCGAATGGCGTAACAGTTACCTCACTGACGTTCAGAGTCAGAGGTCCAGGGTTTTACTCCCAGTTTGAACATAATTTTTCTTTCTAAAATAAGACTTTCATAATTGCCATCTTTAGATTAGTCAGAACTGCTAACAAATTAATTAATTTTGTCTTTGCTTTTCGAATATTGCACAGTTACATTCACATTGTAAATCAATGCCAGATTTCACATATTTATACTTTCTTCAAGTTTGCATATTACAATTTTCAGTTTCTGCTGAATCTGCACAATCATATTTTCACTTTTCATATATGTTTGGCATTAAATAAACCAATAAATATCAAGTGTATTGTGCAGTAGGGTATATTGAAAATGGCCTTAATTTTTTTTCATTTCTAATCACGCCACCACTAAAGTGTTGGATCTTGGTCATACAAACAATGTGTCAAAATTTGATTACTTAAAAAAATTCATTGAGTCACAAGGACATTAAGTTTACTCAATTTTTATTTTTACAAATATAAAAGAGCAACTTATATGATGGTTAAAAGTCCAAGTGTGACAGGCCTAGAAGGCCCTTGGCTTACCAGTTGGCTGCTGGCCTCACATCCACATGTGTTAATCACAGAGGTAGACAATCATCTAGCCAGTGTAGGGGTGACATGTGGTCAGCATGTCGGGTCCCCCAGCCATTATAGCTGGTCTTCTCAACCTGGAGTCACTACTTATTGTAGCTACCCAAATGCCTCATGATGCTGGGTGGGCACCGGTCCCATTCTGGCCGAAATTCCATGAAAACAATTTTCCCCCCAAGGAGACTCGAACCAGCTCAAGTCCCATAGCTCTGTGCCAAGGCTTCTTGCCTTAATCCTTAACCACTCGGCTAGGGTGCAGGATTTACAAGATGGTAGCTTGTATGTACTTTCACATGCTGCATGCCACACAGGCCATACAGGCACACCACCTGTTGGGACAGGATTTTAAATTCTGGATTATATACATACTTTTTGGTCTCACAAGAATATGGAGAGCTTCCCTGGATAAGTGATCAGCATTAAGTCAGGGCCACCTTTAAGACAAGACTCACCATTCACTCAAACATTCATACTAAACAGCGCAATTATGATATGGATGTTTATGATAGCCAGATGGTGTTCGAGAAATATTTGGATCTTAAAGGCTCCTAATATTTGTCTTATGGGCAAGAAAAAACCCTAAATTAATCTCTTCCTGATCGGGGATTGAAACTGGGTCTGTTGCATCTGAAGTAATGACCATTACTCCTAGACCACAGTGGTGGGTCAAAGTACAAGATTCCAATTGGAGATATATCTTCACTTAAACGTTCTTCGAAAACATTCTTTCTGTTTTTTATCACATCTCTTCGTATTTTATTATTGTCTATAAAATTATAGGGATCATTTTATGACACTACTCTTATGGTCTTCTACAAACTGTAATAGCTGAAGATGGGGCTAACAGGCCTTGAAACATATGTTTGACAAAAACAATCATAAGAGGTAAGAATATGCAGACCTTCTTCTTCTCTCTTCTTCTTAAACTTAATTTGTAGGATTTTCATCCTGTTTATTTCCAAAATCACTCCTCGGAAGACGTACTGGATGTGCATTCACTGTCTAATATGCAGACCAAATAACTTAATTATTGTTGAGTTTATGTATGTTTTGCAGCAATACACATTGTCATAACTTTATTAGTTTTTTTGGCTTCTTCCTCCTTCTTTGACACTTCATCTTGCAAGAACCACAATTTCTTATTGATAGTGTTCGTCCCAGATATGAAGTGTATAAGCTCCATTTATCTTATACAGCTGTCAAAATTGAAAGTAGCCACTGTCTGAAAATCAAGTTTCAATCGAGTGTTCCCACTACTCTTCAGTGCCAATATTAAATTCAACTGTTGCTTTCCACAAATAATAATATATATACATTTGTAATAATTCAATTGTTGTTATTCAGTTATTTAATATATATAAAGCTTCTTAAATTATCGGGTTGCTATAGCTGACAAAACGTACCACATAATTTTATTTATTTATTTTTTATTTTGTGAAAATATAACTAGCATGAATTAAATATTAAAAATTAAGAAATGTTATTTCAAAAAATTCAGTTAATGAGGAATGGGAACTTCCCAAATCAGCTAATCTTGTTTCTTCGCCAAATTAATGTTTTATGAATCGATAGGTTGGAACATCATTTGACCTTGTGTACACTTATTCGAGTTGTGACGTAACTGTGTCTAGCAAGCTGGTATTCAGTAAAAATCAATGAAATAAGACACAAGCTTCATCTAGTGGGTTATCACTGGTCTAGTGTTGGTTATCGCTGGACTTAGCAGGCACACATTGAAATATTGCGCTTGCGCAGATTTATCTATAGCACAATAGCTGGTATTAGTGTGGATAACATAGAGGAAACACTCTGTGTTCCTCTATGGAGATAATGTGAATACGCAGAAGGCTCCATCAAACCAAATGCGATAGATGTCTGCTGGCGTGAATTTTGATGTTCATGCATAATTGATTTAAATGGAATTTGGCAAATATATAATTTTATTTTAATCTAAAATTATTAATATACTAATTACCCCAGCAGTGCTGGAGTAGCTGGGGTTGAATGCACGCCACTGCTTCCTATTAAGATTAAATGAAAGACATCTTCTGTATATTTGAAATTAACTGCAGAAATTATATTGTCCACATATCCACACTGAAACTTTATTATTATTTTATTATCTTGCATTCAAAATTACCATGAACAGATTACCTAAAAATGGGGATAATGAATATCAGTTCAAATGAATTATTATCTATTAATAGGTTTTCAAAATCTGGCATCTCTTTAAATTTACTTTCTAAATAAATCAATCTAATTTTAAACATAATTGTATATTTTGTTATTTCAGAGAAAAGCTTGAAAAGGAATTGGCTGATGTAAAAAGTATACTAAGCAGGAATCAAGCAGAACTTCAGACACTTCATAAAGAGAATAGCAAAACCTTTGCATTTGCTGTGTTAATAATGTTCTTTGCATTTTTGGGATATGGTATTTATGTGATGTTAACAAATACTGCATCAAGATAAAATATAAAAATAGTTCCTTTTAGTTTTGTATGAAATTTTATAATTTTTTAAAAATGAAATAACATTATGTAATCTGAACTTTTTTTTATCATTTGTGCTTTTATATATGTACCACTGTATGTCATCCATCCTTCATCCTCAAAATCTTTTTAGGAAAATGTAAATATCTTTTAATATTTCTAGCTTATTATCTAATTTCCTTATCTGTCTCCCTTTAAGTTTGACTTTGTTATTTATTCATTTGCCTGTATTTTACAATCTTAAAGAGAGCTCAAATAATGTTTTAAGTACTTAGAAGTTTTCATGTTCTTCTAAGGAAATTAATTGCTTTCCTTCTAATATTTACATTCCTATATTAGGATATATCTTCATCTTCATATGGTATTCCTAATTTTCAGCATATGGAATTATTAGTTTTCCCTAAATCCTTCAATTCCTAGTTATCAGTCCTCATTTATCAAGTTACAAAACATAAATGTTATGAATTCAATATTCATTCTATCATGGTATTTAATGACTGAGTCGATTCTTATCTTACCTCATACTTCATGTTTTTCTAACGCAGGAACTGCAGTATTCAAGAGGCATCCCTCTCTTCTTCAGCCGATGTCTTGACTACCAGATTTTTAATTTAAGAAAGAAAAAAACAATGCTCGAACTGGGGCTTGAACCCTGGATCTCTGATTCTGTACATCAGTGCGATACCAATTACTCCATTCGAGTACCGATAAGAATGTTCTTTTCACTTATACAATTCTCGTTCGTCTGAAGGCTGATAGCTGTCATGCCAACTGTCTTCTATTCAGAACTATTTTCATTAAGAATTTATACATTACTTTTTAGCTGTAAAGCTTCATATTTTCGATGGTTTTATTTGACTTAACATTTTTTAATTCTGGATAGAATCTAATTTAAGAAAGAAAAATTATTGCTCAAACCGGGGCTTGAACCCTGGATCTCTGATTCTGTACATCTTAGCCTGGTCAAGTTAGGTAAAAAAAATAGGGGTAGGCTTACAATAATTCGCATAGAGCTGAAAATTGGTACAAATGTTGGGAACACCATTACAAATGACATATGAAAAGCCACCATCGATCCCACATTTGCAAAATAAATATTCAAGGTCAAAGTTTGCAAATATGGGTTTTTTGCATTTTTCAGCCAAACAGTAAGTTTTATCATAAGTTGTACATCAGTTGCAATTATCATAAGTAATGCCACGAGTGATTTCCAAATTATCGATAAATTCATGACTCCCGAAGTGAGGAGTGAATTTATCTAGATAATTTTGAAATCAAGAGTGGCATTTGTTAGGACTATTTAACAAATAAAATTAAGCTGTTTACTCACAAATCATTATTTAACTATAGGTATTTTAAAATATTTATATATTTAATGTAAACGGCGATGTTTGAAAACAAATGAGAAATGATAGGTACGCTTCATCTGCTTCTTTTGTTTATCACTGCAACCAGATCATACTATTTATTGCCAAAGGAACGCAATATTCTAAGAATGCTCTCTAGTGGAGAAAAAATGAAACAGATCAAACTGTATATTAATTCATTTCTGATGTCGTATGATGTACATATGACAATTATATTTTTCTGGATTGTTACCTGGGAAAAAATACATTTAAGAAAGTGCAAACAGTGGTTTCTTTGACGATTTTATTATTAATTTAACACTTCTCATTGAAGGATAAATTATATTTGAAGAGAAAAATTTTCGCCTAGACCGGGACTCGGACCCGGGACCCTTGGCTTTCCGGGCCAAGTGCTCTACCAACTGAGCTACCGAGGCGAGTTACGATCTAGATGCAAATTTTTCTCTTATGTACGTTGTAATTCTCTCGCGCCAAATGCTTGAAACCATAGCTTCTATCTTTGCAAATGGCGGCTTCTTAGTTAAGAAGACATTTATTGGGAATTTAACACTACTTTATAGCCAGTAGGGCTTCTATTGACGATTTTATTATTAATTTAACACTTCTCATTGAAGGATAAATTATATTTGAAGAGAAAAATTTTCGCCTAGACCGGGACTCGAACCCGGGACCCTTGGCTTTCCGGGCCAAGTGCTCTACCAACTGAGCTACCGAGGCGAGTGGTTTCTTTTTTTGGTGGTATAATCAATTGCTACAAATGTTTTTATATTAACTCCTGCATGTGGCATGTGTTGACATTCATGCACTATATATACAATCTGGTAGCCATATTTCTCACAGGCTCAGTCACTGCAAAATAATGGTCAGACCTGTTCAGAATATTAAAAAGGAGGAGCTTTCTTTAATATGGTAATTATAACACTGATAAATATTTCGTGAAACACGACTCTGATTGGTTGTAAAACAGAAATCATTGAAACGTGATTGGTCATTGACTCCCATTTGGGGCATGAGTTAAATAGTCTACAAAAATTGTTCTTATACATTTTCATAAGAATTGCCATTCTTGAGATATCACCATTTGAAACGTCAAAAACAATAATATGCACGCTTTCCGATTGCAAGTTAACCTCCTATACATCATTGGATATTTAATATAAGTAAAAATATTGGTTATATAACTTATACATACAAATTATATATTATATGATTGTGAGAATATACATATAAAAGAAACTCAGTCCCTAATTTCATTGGCCCATATAACTTTGAACAACATTTGCCAACTATTCTATTGTCCAAGTGGAGAGAGTCGTATACCTGCTTTTTTTTTCTGGAAGGCATAAACGAAAGACTTTTAGTATAGTGTTGAATGTTCCTTTGCAGTTAATACACATTGCTATTGATACATGTACTTGTTAGTATTCAATTTGTGCTGTCCAATAATTTTAAAAAAGTCACGATTTTGCCTTGTTTGTAGTAAACCTTTGACTGAAAGTGAAACAGTTATTGTTGGTCGTGGAATAAAGACTTTGATTGATTCAAGTGAAAGAAATTATGGGTTTTCTGAATACTTGAAGGACAGGAAATCTGTGACAATTCATGTACAGTGTCATATAATGTACACTCGAAAGAGTTCTATTGCTGCAGTTAAAAGACAACATGAGATGGAGCAAGCCCCATCTATAATTAGTCTAGCACGTGTAAGTGAATCTGTTTTTTGTTTAAAAAATATTGCTTATTTTGTGGAGATGAAGGGGTTGAGAAGAAAAACGCGCAAAATGTCAGGCGTAAATTTATAAAGTTGCTACACTTGTATTTAAAGCATAAATTCTGAAGGTAGCTCAGACTCATTCTGATTATGTAGCAAAAAATGTTACTGCACATATTCAGTACGAATATGATTTAGTTGCTGCCGAGGCTAGGTACCATTATAATAGCTATAATTCATTCTTGAGACCCACCACTGGGGGTAAAATCAGTCATTCTCAAGATGAATCTACTAATGTTGCACTGGAGGGAATATTTACATACATTGAAAAAATAGTGATGACTGTCAGTTTTCATTGGAAGAATCACAAAATAATCGCAAAAATCGAGCTTTAGATACATCTCGAAGAACTTCATGTGGTAGACTGTCCTGAAGATCCTGCTACATATGGAGGTAATGTTCGAAGTGGGAGTGGAAATCATGATGAGAGGTGTTGAGAATAACTTATTGAGCAGCAGGTTTTGGCTGCCTCAGATTCTGCTTCTGCTAAGTCAGCGTCGGAAAATATCTTCCTATTCACAAGGAAGATGCAAGTTGTCTTGAATCCCTTGACGACGATATGACCTGATTGTATGTTCAAGTAAGCCCTTCCATAGAGTTCTACAATATCATAATGGGAAAGTGGCATATTATTCTGCCTAATCCACATTTGTATTTCTTCACTATAATAGGCTTTCAATGGTCCCATACAAGTTTTATCCAGTGGCTGGAGTTTATGAGTAGAATGAGGAGGGAGAGAAATGATAGAGACATGATTCTCCCTGGCCATATCAATTACATTTATGTTGCGAGTATGGCTATAATGTCCGTCCAATATAAGTAACACTGGTGATTCCACTGATGGTTTTGTCTTTTGTATGAAGTGAGAAAACCACTGAGTGAAGAGCGTTGTCTGAACCCAGCCAGAAGGATTAGCAGCAGCGATAGCACCAGGTGGAGCACGTCTCATCAACTGGATGTTCATGTTTTTCCTGGGGAAGATTATCATCGCTGGTAGGAAATATCCTGCTGCATTCATGGCCAGTATGATAGTAATTAAACCTCCCCTTTCAGCAGAAGTCAGAGATGCAATCTGCCTTTTCCTTTCCGTGGCATGACTTCAATCACTTTGCTCTGGACAACTGTGAGAACAGTCTCATCCACATTAAAAACTCCGTCTGCAGCAAATTGATGTTTCTCAAATTCACTCTCTAAAATATTGAAAGATTGGGTAACATTCTTCTTATTGAATCCCAGTGCATGAGCAAAGGAAGTGCCACAAGGTTGTCCAATTGTCATAATGTTTGTATCTTCTTAGAAAAAGGATTCAACCAAGCTTGACCAGCCATCTCGGAACCAAATGGATGTTTGATACGGTTTCTAGTACAAACATTAATGCCATTCTACGCAAGTCAGTTCTGGACATGCCATAGAATTTCTCCTCCGTTATTAATACATATTTTTACTAATCCCTCCTCTAATTTTTTACCCAAAACGCATTTACGTCCGAGCTTTGTTCCGACTGCTTCTTGTGGTGACACTTATTTTTTCGATCATGTCCGTAGAGTTGTGCAGGGCACTCGAAAGAATTTGGCAGCTTTGAGAGTTCCCATACTTTTATTCCCTCTCCCTTTCTCATTCATATCATTCATTCGCTCACTCTCTTTATTAAACACTATAATTCAATTTTGCATAAAGGGCAATGCTCTATTCTTTGTAGAGACACATTTAATTCTCTTTCTCCCATTATCATTCATTCGCTCACTCTCCCTATTATACACTATAATTCAATTTTGCATAAAGGGCAATGCTCTATTCTTCGTAGACACATTTAATTCTCTTTTTCCCATTCTCTTTCAGATCATTCATTTGCTCACTCTCTCTATTATACACTATAATTCAATTTTGCATAAAGGGCAATGCTCTATTCTTCGTATACACACATTTAATTCTTTTTAATAAAATAGATTCAAATATGGGCTACATATCCCATATTTACCACCAGTGGTAGCCCATATTTACTGCAACATAGAGTCCACGTATAAATAACATTTAAATGCTTTGTTTTATATATATATATATATATATATATATATATATATATATATACACTAGCTGGCCCGGCGAACGTCGTATCGCCTTTAAATATTTTTACGTTAATTTTTCCGATGTTTTAATAGTTATCTGCTATTTGGAGTGGAAATAAGTCCACAACAAATCAAAGATCATAAAAATCGGTCCAGCCGTTCTTGAGTTATAAATAGTGTAACTAATCCGACTTTGTTTTATATATATATATATAAGTCCCGGCCACGCGTTGCTGTGACTAAGGTATACGTTAAATTATGTTGTAGTAAACTAAGTGACTATCAGAAAATAGAAAATTAAACACCCTATTGTTTGCAGATGACCAAATAATAATAGCAAATTCCGAAGATAATCTACAGAAAGGTCTGTATGAACTTAACAAAATTACAGAAGAATATGGATTAAAGATATCTACAGAAAAAACAAAAATTATGGCATTTCAAGGTGTAGATCCTGTCAGAAGTAAAATTGTACTGGACAATAAAATTTTGGAGCAGGTGAATAATTTTACATATCTAGGATGCAATATCTCATATGAAGAAGAAAAGGATGTAAATGCAAAAATATCTAAATTTTTAAGAATTTTAGGGTTAATAAATTCTATCTTCAAGCCACAGTTAGTGCAAAAGCATTCAAGACTGAAAGTTATATAAAAACACTGGCTCTTCCAACTCTTTTGTATGGTAGCGAAGTATGGACGTTGAAACAGAAGGATATACAGAGACTTAGATCTGCTGAAATGAGATATCTTCGGAGGACTGCAGGATACACACTACTAGATCACAAAAAAAATGAAGACATCTTAGAAGAATTACACATGGAATCTTTAGAAAACAAAATTTCTGATTATAAGTCAAGATGGATACAACATGTTCATCGAATGGAAGATCACAGAATACCCAAACTAATGTTAAGATATCAACCTGCAGGAAGAAGAAAACCAGGACGTCCACTCAAAAGACTTCTGGATGGTGTTTCTCTTGAGGCCGAAACAGGTCAACAAATGGCCTAAATTCGTGAATGTACTATGATGATGATGATAAACTAAGTGTGAAATCTAAATCAGAAAGTTTTTGTTTTACACAATTTTTTAGTGCTGGTACGTTAACTACACCCGGTATAAATATGGGTGGTGGTTTATGTGGAAGTTGTTTTGTTGATTGAGATGAATTTATGTTGCCTGCATTCTCAGTATCATCCATATGTGTATCATAAGGATTATATACATTCATTGATGGAATATTTTGAGGAGACTTGCTGATTTCATTATACTTTCGTTTTTTTTTCTACGAACTTGCTGGCAGTTTGGATTCTCATCATCATCATCAAGAAGTCTCTGTATAGTAATATCATCTTGTGATATATTATAGTCATCTTGTCATCTTGTTTTTAATTTAATTGAGGCATGGAGATTGTTTCTGTAATATTAGGCATATTATTATAACTAACAGACTTACTTACAGTTCTGTTATTCCATTCCTTAGGACCTTCATATGTTTTTAAATTGACATTCTTCTTAAATGTAAGATTGATGTCACATAGGCCTATTCCAATTTGCGGGAATTCACTTGATATCTTATCATGCATGGTCTCTAGAACTGATTCGCCATATTGTTCAATGTCCCTTCTCGGTCCAGTTAAATTTAAATTAAGTTGCTGTCTTTCAGCCAGATTACTTAAAACTAATACTTACACACGAAATTAATATTATTATCAATATATTGAAAATAAAATAAACACAAACACACTTAAATTATGAAATAATCAATATTTGTAATTCAATTGAAATTTGCGGTTGCAACAAAAGACACAGCCACCTGGTTAAATAATAAACCAATTACCTTACACGGCCATCTGTTAGAATCGTATGGAACTCCCAGATAATTATAACTCTTTGTTAAATAATAAACAAATAATTTGCAATAAAAATAATGCGACTATAAATTTAGTTATAAACTTCCCTAAGTCTCAAGTTGGATCAAACTGCACACAGTGTGCAAAATTTTATTAAAATCGGTTCAGTAATTTAGGATTCCATCGCGGACAAACAACGTGACACGTAATTTTTATACATTAAGATATATGTTCTATTATTCCTGTTCTCCTCACAGAATGCAATCCTTTAATTAAATTTATTGTTCTTTTTCTAATAATAAATACAAATATGCATACTGAAAAAGTTTTCAATAGCTGCTGGCAAGACAAAAGGCGTACTTTTACTTTCCGCCACCACAGCTTTGATAGCAATGATATATCTAAATATGATTCATGGTTGTGGAAGTATAAGGACATAGCGAATTTTTCGACAGATGCGACACCATTGGAACTGAAAATTAGTGGTAGCCCATATTTCCCTCCTAGTCCATATTTCCATCATTTCCTCTATAGTTTTTATGGTCATATTTGACTTTCAGACAATGTAATTTACTGACTAATTTTAATTACTGAGAAAAAATCAATTTAAATTCTGAACTCAGTACTAGTAGATCACAAATTCCAACAGTGTACATTTCAGCATTTTTTTTTAAGTTTTAATATTTTTCATTGTGATCATTAGAAAAACGCACATACAAATAACCCCACCCTTCTTGTACTGATTAATTGGAAATAAAATACATTTCTACGTAAAGCCAGAATTTCCACATCCAACTCATATTCTGTTGCCATCCATAGGGAGCCTTACTTATAATAATTGTATGTCCAGAAAACATTATAAAAAGACTACCTAATATCCGTAACTAACTCACTGGCACTAATGAACCCTTAGTTCATTGCCGTGCAGACATAAGCTGTTCTTATATCCCTGTCCTGAAGTATATTTTCCATTCATCCCCTGTATAATTTACATCCCTCAAATCATAGTTAATGTTATTATTACATCTAATTCTTGGTTTACCTACTGGTTTGGTTTTCTTACAAGAAGTTCCCATTCCCCTTTCATTTCCCATTCGTGCCACATGTCCTAGACATAACTTTTTATATCTTGTTTCCCATAAAGACTATGCAACTCACTCTTATGTAGTCTTCTTCATTCACCTGGTTGTTCATCTCTCTTTGGTCCGAAAAATTTCTTAAGAATTTTATTTACAAATATTCAAATTTTTTCCCTCCCTGAAAGGAGTAGTCCATGTTTCCATCTATATACTCGTAGTATAACTTGAATTTGAAAAGTAGATACGATACAATGGCTGGAAAGTGGTTAATATCACATGTATATTTTATTATAAATGCTGTACTTTTAAAATTAAATCTATAACAGCATTACGTTACTATGTAATCTTGTATATATCAATGCAGAGGTTTAGAATTAACGTTACCTATAATAATTATAACATACGTATCTATAGTGCATGAGGTTTTACTCAAGATGGTAATTTAGAAAGAGAATGCTATACATTCCACACAACAAAATCATTGTTTGGTGATTGAAGGCAGCGGGTATATCTCGGTCAGTTCCTTGGAATCAATGATGGGCTACTCCTCTGCCTAATCTTCATCATACTCAACTTATGTATTTCACATTTACAATTTAACTTGTGTCCTCACGCCAGCTTGAAAAATTAACATTATCATAAGAACGATAATATATGGTAATAAGAACATAATTATCTCCTATTTTGCATGTGATCAGAACTTATTTAGGCACCTAAAATAAGAATTTTTAGAACCTAAAAATCCGAGATCTATTTATAACGACACACAGTATAGGCTAATCTGTAATTGAACTGGATAAAATGTTTTTGCATCTTACCTCTAGATCCGTGTTTTCACGATACCGGTACTTATATGGAGTTTGACTGTTGATAAAGGGAAAAGCCTTCGTTGAAACCGGTATCGTGAAAACATGAAACTTTATGAGATGAGATATAAAGGCATTTTATCTAACTCAATTGTAAATTGAAAATTGTCGCAACTGTTAATTTTGAATAAATGCAGTAGAGGCTATTAAAACAAACAGATGAAAGAATTCTCTAAAAATAAGTAAAATCCTAAATTAAAAACTGACTCTGTCGCAATATATAGGCCATATATCGAAGATGGCAATATATCCAATAAATTCACTAAATATTTTAATAAAATAATGGAAAAATGAATCGGTAGTTAGTATTTAAATTCGTATCAAATGATACAATTATATACAATACGTGGACAATAATTTACACTTATGTACGATTTATTTTCACTGGAGTCCGACAATTTTTTTAAAAAGCTGGCATAAGAAATTGGTTTTCCCCAATTTAACAAAATAAATTTATACAGTCCTATATTCCGTAAACTAGCAAAATGGGATCATAAATTCGACCTGCTGAGGAATTCGCTAATTGTACGCAGTTTCTGTGGACTCAAGTTTAGAATACCTCGATCTATTATTTTCCTTTCTAATTCTTGTAATACTCATGCTATACGTACCTTTTCCGCCTTTACTAACATTTCGTAGTATTTTAAACGTTTTGCAACGATATTATAACCTTTTTTTTTCACAATTATTAAATATTTATCTATCTACGAAAATTGTCGGATTTATCTCTTGTGCTCATGTCCAAGCACTTAAACCATTTTTACTAGATGGTGGAGATATCTGAGAAATCGGAATGGCTTTAATAAAAATCTCGACATCTAGCGAAAATATACTTAAGCGTTCGCGCATGAGCAATGTTATTCTGTATAATTTAGAAAACAAATTAATTAGTCGAGGTAATCTAAAATTGTTTCTATCTTGCGTGACAGAAATGTATGGTACCTAAAAAGTGAAATTCAGTTAGATGACGATATGCCTATACTAGTAGAAAGTTAAATAACAATCTAGTATTGGAAGTTGTGTGGTATATAATATTGCATTCCGGTCCTCCAGCTTTATTCTTCTAACTACATTTGTTAAAGAATAAAGCTGCATTAAGTCCACTGAAGTTGCAGTTGAAGCAACGACAGTGGAAAGAGTTTCACAGGACGCCGCCTGCTCATTGTTGCCGGTTTATATTATATACCGGTAACTAGACTTAGGCCTACTTTGTGCGGTTTATCCTCAAGGGGAAGTTTCTTAACCAAGCTAAATTATTTACGCTCATTTACTTACATATGTCAACGAGTGACATGTGGTTAGCACATTGCTTCAATGAGACATATAGTAGACATCTGAAATATTAATTGGTTGGATGAAGTTCGATTAAATTTTGCACAGAGACCTTTTTATTAAGGCTTGTGGTTCCTTTATGAGCCTGAAATTCTTCAGACTCGGGACCCACGGCTTGAAGTCCCTTCCGGAAGACTTGTCCCTTTGATTTTTCCACATCAATAGAATAATAACAATGGAATTCCGATACATATTCTTCATTACAAACCACTAGGACGAAGAAATGTTGGAAGACACAGTAAAAGATGGACAAACAAATTCTAGCATGAGATCGGAACAGACATTAAGGTCTAATCCTTGATGTTGATGATTAATTATATGAGGGTATTTCATTCTTGATGATGATGATTATATGAGAAAATTTAATCCGCCGGCTAGTTAAATGTTGAAATGCATGTTCATCTCTTCCAAAAGACATGAAAATGAAATTTTATTTTTAACTAGCTAATGCCCGGCGTGCGCTGCTACTCATACATAAATGTTAACGTGGTTTTGACTACCAGCCATAAGTTGCTATGCTTGCCCAGGAATCAGCTTATCCCGATCTTCTTGGCGTAAATGAAAGACAAAAATGGTTATTGTGAGATATCCGTAAAAAGTAAACATATGCTGTTGCAGACTTTTTTTGTAGAGATTTTTGAGATATTCAATTCCGTGTACAATGATTTTGCGTATTTGTTATGGTTTAGGCAGGGTAAGCAATTTAAGCGTCAAAATAGGGACTTTATTTCACGTTTTTCGCTACAAAGGGTGATTGTTAGAGGTGAAGGGGTTGAGTATTAGAACTCACTTATAGCCTATGTTCATACCCGGAATCTCCTGAACACTTTTTAAAATGTCCCATCACAATAGCATGAACGGTATTGCAGAGCACGATTGCCAGGGAATCTACTTAACCCGATATTCTTGAAATCAATGAGAGACAAAAATGGTTATTGTGAGTTATCCATAAAATATAAAAATATGCTGTCGCGGACTTTTTTGTAGTGTTTTAAGATATTTAATTCTGTGTACATTAATTTGGTGTTTTTGTTTTTTGGTTTTAGGCAGCGTAAGCCATTTAACCGTCAAAATATGGACTTTATTTAACTTTTTCGCTACAAAGGGTGAAGGGGTTGAGTATTAGAACTCGCTTATAGCCCATGTTGACCGGGAATCTCCTGAACATTTTGCAAAAATCCCTCAAATCTCGGATCAACGGTATGGACGCAAATGGAATACGAACAAACAAACAAACATTCATTTTTATATATTAGATTGAATTTGATTCGTAACACCTGCTTAACTTCTTGTTCACCCTGTATGCAAATTGAGCAGAAGCTATTTCATTATCAGAACACCATCTCATAATTACTTCTAATGTTAAATAATAAACGTTTCTGTTTTCTTAACCCATTAATGACCATGTTGCAATAATTGTTCATTTCAAATTGATTTTCATAGTCAATAAAAGGTAAAGTGATCCCACTACATGCCATAAGAGACCCTTGGGGTTGGAGGCTCCCACTTTTTCTAGACAGTCGGAACTTGTCAGCCGGGTTGTCAGTCCTGCGTGACAGCCGCCTTTACCTCCATTTCGTTTAGATGTTGAGTCGATTCCAGGGCTATCGTACTACCAGAAGTTTAAAAATCCTCACCACGGACACTCGAACCCTTGACCTACCGGTTTGTAGCGCATTTCCTTACCCAACTACGCTACGGCGTGCCCCCTTTTATAGTTAGTGCACCGTGTAATATTTTAGACTGAACATTATCTGTTAATTTTAATTCAATAAATAATATAGGCCTATGTGATCCAAAACAGTTAATATATATTTTAAGTTAATGTAAACTCCATGGAACTACAGGCTTAGCAGGGCCTTGATTTTACCAGAAGGCTGCTGGTTTCGCATCCACATGTGTTAATCATAGAGGTAGATAACCATCCAGCCAGTATAGGGATGGCATGTGGTTAGATTGGCGACCTTGGCTTAACCAGACAGCTTTTGGTCATACATCCAAATGTGATAATTTGTCCTCGGATTTTAGGCAAAAAAACCTAATTTGTTCCTGAAGGGATAACTGGAAGTTGTGTTTACATGTTTCATATATTTATATGGTAAAAATGGTAGTGTTAAAATGCCTACAAATGCCTAAATTGACATTAGAACCTCTTTTGCCTATATTCTTAATATTCTTATATTTTATCGTTAAATCGAATAAAAAGTCATCATTTCATTCCGAGAAACTAAAATATTTACATTTTCGTTTTTGCTTCTTTGAACATATATTCTTGAAATACATTTTAACAAAATATTCAAACAATTAACACGCCCCTTTTAGGCCTATACTAGTAGAAATTTAAATAACAATCTAGTATTGTAAGTTGCGTGGTATATAATAGGCCTATTGCATCCGGTCCCCCAGCTGTATTCTTCTAACCACGTTCGTTTAAGAATAAAGCTGCATTAAGTCCATTGATGTCACAGTTGATGCAACAAGAATGGAACGGGTTTAACAGGATGCCGCACAGTGTGATATTAGACGATTCTAGGGGGATTTAATTCTTGGCTCGATTATTTTACTATTTTCAGTTTTAATTGTTTTCTATGCTACTTGTAACATTATTTGGATAACGCTCTTAACAATTTAAATTATTCCTACTAATATTTTCCATAAAAAATAATTTTTGTTATGTATTATTTTATTCCCAATATTTTACAAAATTAATGAACACAAATTATTTTATATTTCTTACCTGAACATTTAATTTATTGTTTTGAATAATATATCATCGATTTACATATAAAATACAAATATAATGCATTTCTTACAAAAACAAATATTTTTAATGTATCGCTATTTTACAAATGAAAAAATGGCATGCGCATATTATATATTTTTATATTATATGTTTTTAATATAAACATTTCACATATGAGGGCAATTGGTATTTTATTTCATACACCAAACATATAATTATTATCAATTGTTTATCATTATTTTTCAAATTAAAAATTCTTAAATATTATGGTTTTTCTACAAAATCCATAATTTATCATTTTACAAATATAAGAAAATAGAAATGATCCTATATTTCTAAGAACATATAAATTTATTAAGTATTTTTTAATTTCATTATTTTATAAACAGGTATACTAATTATTAGAAAGCATATTATGATTTTTATATTATCATTATTCTATAAATTAAAACAAAAAGCTCAATTGCTTTTCCATTTCTTACAGAAAAATGTTATGAATTTTTTATTCTCATTGTTCTGCACATATAAAGAAAAAAGACAGACAGTAATGTTGTACAAGAATATTAATCTGCATAATCTGAGTCACTTTTGTCGGAATCTGTTGCCTCCGTATCTACTGTAAAGGAGGTGCTGAGCGCAATGAGAGAACTTCCTGTGTAATTATACCGTGCTTTCTTTGAGGATTATGCCCCAAGTTGGCCAAGAAAGGATAAGATATCAAAAGTCTGTGTAAATATAGGTGTTTGTGTTGACCCTCGAAGTTTTTCTTGTGAAATGTTTCCAATATCTTCTACTATCTTTGTTTCTTGTGCTTCTTCCGAAAGTTGACCAATCGAAAGAATACAAAAGGCAATAACAAGCTTGCCGCGGCAAAAATTTTGTGCACACTGCTTGGCATATAAAACCAAATGTATTCTTTCAAATTCTAGTTTCATCAGATTACTTTCCAAAAGCATCAGCATTTATGGAATACCCACAACTCAGTGTTTCTAATATGACATGAAAACGGCGAATTAGCTCAAAATTGACACCTGTTATTTGGGCAGTATTTTCGGTGTTTCTGGAAAATCGACGAGCAGTGTTTCCATTATTCATATTCCCTGCTTGTTGTGTTGGAATTTTCCACCAGTAGGCCTGTCTCATTCTTGAATCTGTTCTGGATATACTTTTTCCTATTCTCAACTTTAGTCTTTATATATATATATATATATATATATATATATTGGTGAGTTGAAAGACTGCCATCTATCATCATCGTTCGGTTTCGATCAGCTGATAAACTCATCGGTTTATCTAAACACAACCGTCAACTCTTTTTCATTCTGGTGCCTCGTGAATGCGATGCAAGGGTTAATTATTTGACTATTGAAACAGAGTCTTTATCTTTTCCTTATCACGCAACTTCATTTCAGCAGCAGTAGATATTTCGTCTAGGCTTGTTGACCGAACGAATTCTCGGAGCTTCCGCATTTTCTTCTTTTCACAACATTCTTCGAATGATTTTGATGGCCTACCAGAACTAGAAGGCGGTTGATCTGTAGAAGTAGAAGGCAGAGATTAACAATCGGTCACAGGAAAATTAACATTTTCTTGTAGACAGTCTGAATAATTTTCCAGGAATCTGCCACGATGACGATAACATTTGTTCCATCTTACTTCAATTTGCTGACACACACTTCTCGTGTAGAGGCCTTTAAATTCTTAATAACGACATCAGAGACTATCACATGTTTAATTTGTTAAATACAAATTCATACACTGCATCACAACGTTCCCTTTTATTATTTCCGGACGAAACTCCGAAAATTGCGCGCGGGAAGTAAAGGGAACCATTGTGAAACAAAGAAGAATAAGCTAAAGAGACGCAGATGAACGCAATTTTTCTCTTCTATTTCCAACAGAAGGCATGTCAATAAATAAAAATAATGCAATTAGAAGGCCATATACGTTCATATAAGAAAGTTCTAGTCTAAAATATCTGGATAATAAACTGAAATTGGAACACGGATAAAAGTATTCTCTCATATTAACATTCTTGTAAATCTAAACAGATGAAACCTATCTTACGTAATTACAGAACCCTAAACTAAACATAAATATCACAATAACACGTAAATCGACTTTATTCTCTACACAAAGCAGCTCGATTGATCAACATACTCAATAAGACAGATTATGCATCTGCGCGTGACTCTTGTGTTTAGACCTTATTTATAACCCCCTGCGCATGCCTAGGAACAAAATAATTACACATATATGCTAACAGGTTTGTTTACATTTGAATTACAAAATATCACTTTTATTAATTAATCTTGAAATTTTGAATTAAATCCCCCTAGATTGTTGAAATAGCACACTGTGCGCCGCCTGCTCATTGTTACCGGTTTATATTATATACCGATATCTAAAATATTTTAGATTTATCTTGACACAGTTATCTGCTAAAGAAATGAGTACCGTTGAGACAAGTTCAAGTCTCACCTTGAAACATCTTATAAATTAGTTCTACTATCTATAATGGCGTAGTTCAATGTTGAGCCAAATTTCTCCTTCTTTAGGAGTTACAAGACCAAGTTAATTTAGTTACGCTTATTTTCCCACAAATGTCATGAATGGTATGAAGTCAACATACCGACCCAATGAAACATCTAGGAGGCAACTAAGGTATTACTAGATGGTGAGGAAGGTAAATATTATCTAGAATCTTTTTATTCAGGCTTACGCATCTTTCACGAGCTTGAAAATCTTCAGACTCGGGACACACGACTTAAAGTCCCTCCCGGAGGACTTGCTCCTTGGATTTTTTCATACTAAAAAATTCACCGACCCCAGTCGGCTTTTTACCAGCGACCTGCGGGACCAGAGGCAAGGAGCGTAACCACTAGTCCACCGCGGACGAGATTATTATTTGTTAACATAATATTTTATTTTGCAGGTTATTACAACATTCAGGTTTTCTCTCCTGGCATTGGCGATATTGTAACCCACTTCTGAGGTTGGGGCGTCTAGAAGGCGGAGTTACACTGCCCCAATGATATGATAGGTGATGACAATGATGCGCCAGGAGAAGCCTTAATCCTAAATTTTATGTAATCAAGTGAATATGATAATGATGGCCAGATAACGTACGGGATCCGTTTGAGCATTAAAGTTTCCTGACATTTGTTTTAGAGATGAGGAAAACTCCGAGAAAACCTCACCAAGGAAATTTGTCCCGATAGAGAATCTAATCTGTCCCGCTGCGTGACAAGACAGTACGCTACCTCGAGACCACTGTGGTGAACTTACTATTATTAATATGGGCATGCTACTATTGTTATAATATTTAACACATTTTGTATGCTTGTGGTAATTTTAATTTTTAAATAATATGATACAATTTGTATATTTTATATATAATTTTATTGTAAACTTGCATTTATATGTTTTGCTGAGTGGAAGAGGTGAACTTATGGCCCTACCTCTGCCAGAACAAATAAAACATTATTTATTATTATTATTATTATTATTATTATTATTATTATTATTATTATTATTATTATTATTATTATTATTATTTGTTATTATTATCTTCATATTCTTCCTTCCAAATATTAGGCCAATGCCTGTTACGATTCTATAGAACATTTTTCCTCCAGCGTTTCATAGGAGATCTTCGTCCTCTTGGTATGTAATTATAAACAGCTTTGGGGATCCGATTTGAACTCATTGTTTCAAGATGGTGTTCCCAATTTAGTTGGTACTGTTTAATACATTCCAAAACTGACGTAGTCTTCAATTATTTTAAGATATCGGTGTTCTTTTTTCGATCCCATCTGGTGTAACCCGCTGTTCTACGCATTAATATTATTTCACAAGCCGTTATTTTGCTTTCATGTTGTCTTTTTAGTGTCCATGCCTCACTACCATAGATCAACACTGCTCTAGCCAAAGTGTTATATAAACGTAATCTGGTGTTTTTTTGTACAAGGGATGGTTTCATAACTTGATTAATAATTCCCAAACTTTTATTATAACTAATAATTTTTTCAGGGATATCCTTTTCATCCCAGATAGAGAGATAATATCCAAGATATTTAAATTGATTAGATCTCTCTAAAATTTTTATTCTGGAGGCAGATTTTACATTGTATGGTGTCCTTCCCATGAAATGCCATAATTTTAGTTTTGTTAATTGATATTTCCAATTAAATTTGGCAGCTATTTTTTGTAGATTATAAATTGATCGTTGCAAATCATTTTCGGAAAGTGCCAAAAGTGCTAAATCGACTGCAAAAAGAATAGCATCGAGTTTGAGGTTCCTATTGATGGGTATATATCCCCGTTGTGTTTTCCTCCATTCGTTTATTATTCTATTAATATATACGGTATAATGAAAAGCACCGGTGAAAGTCCACATCTCTGTATTACTCCTGTGTTGATCTTTTTTCCAAGAAGATAGTTTGCCATCTTGTTTAACAGAGATTTCATTATCTTTAGATGTTGAAGATATTAGTAATATATTGTTGTGGAACATTATCATCAGCTAAAATTTGTTATAATATATTTCTGTCTACTTTGTCTAAAGCCTTTATGAAGTCAACAAAGGAGATATGAGGTTCTATATTGAATTCCTTGTGCTTTTCTAATAGTAGTTTTAGAGTGAAGAATCCATCTGTACAAGATCAACCCTTTCTGAATCCATTCTACTGTTCTCCAATTATATTTTCATATTTTTTTTTTCAATTTATTCTTAACTATGTTAGCATAAATATTATATCCAGAGTTCAACAAGCTAATCCCACGATAGTTATCTTGGGTTTGGCGACTTCCTTTTTTGAAGATTGGTATTACAATGGATTTGTTCCAGCTTTATGGTGGTTCTTGTCCTTCCCATATCATATTAAGGAGAATAAGAAATCTGTCTAAAATTGTTTTAGTTGAAAATTTAAATAATTCTTGATTAATGCTGTCTTTGTTACTTTTTAATTATTTAACGTTATCGGTTAATTCATCTATGGAAATTTGTTCCAAAGCAGTGTTATTAGAGATCGGTATTTGTATTAAATAATATTTTTGTGTCCGTAAATGATGAAAGTAGTTAAGCCAAGATTCTTTAGATATACAATTTAAATGTGCATTTTCTTTTGATTCATTATTTTAATTTTTTTTAAACTTTATATATTTTTGTTTGAAGCCCAGTGATATCATTTTTAAAAAATGATACAAACTGTTCCCAGCTTTGTCTATGTTTTTTGCGAACTTCATTTTTAGCTATGGCTCTCTTCCTATGATACTCTACTTTTTCATCTTTTTTTTTTTGTAGACAATTTTTTGTATGCTTCACGTTTATCATCAATTACTTTTTTGATGTTTTCATCCCATATCCGCAGTCCTTTTTTTCGATTCCATTTAGTTTTGATACCCAGGCTTTCATTTGCTGCTTGTGTCAAAATACTTTGTAGAGAAGCTATTCTTCTTCAATATCTTCGCCAACCGGTGTTTCTTGAACTAGACGATCTAATCTGCATTTGTATAGCCAAGTAATAGTGGAGTCTCGGAAAAGACTTACTTTATAACTATGGTCCACATTTTCAAATGCTATATTATTAACTTTATTTTTCCATCTCGGTGGCATACGGATTGGACAAACTAGTAAGTAATGGTCTCATTCGATTTCAGGTCCTCTGTAAACTCTTGTATCAAGAATTCTATATGCTAATTTTTATTACATATAGCATAGTCGATAATTGATTTAAGGCCCTTGGCTTCCCATGTATATTTGTGACTATCCTTGTGGTTAAATACTGAGTTCATTATTGTGAATTGATTAAACATGACAAAGTCAATTAATCGTAAGCCATTTATGTTACAGGTTTGCTTTCCATATGGTCCTATATTATGAATCAAATTAGTATTACCAATTCTGGCATTTAAATCACCCAAAATTATAATCATGTCATTATTATTAATTGTGCAGATAACTTCCTGGAAGTCATGATACATTTTTTCACTTTCTTCTTCATCTACTTCTACAGGTGCATATGTAACTATCACTGTTAAGTATCCTAGAGATAATTTTATTCGGATTTGAATTATTATTTCATTCCAATAAGTATAGCTATGTATTGAATTTCTAAATCGTTTGTGAATCATAACGGCTACTCCTGCTTGTGCACGAATGTTTTTTATACCACTTTAAAACTGAATGTAATTTTGAGTTTCTTTGGTGCCTTGTAATTCCCTTTTTGTTTCTGATATTACAGCTAATGAAATCTCCTTTTTGCACATTATATCATCTAATTGATCATCTTTGTAGTTAATGCCTTGTACATTCCATGTGCTAAAAAGCACAAGAGTTGACCTTTTTCATGCTTTGGTCGTCATAAATTTGATCCTTCCTAGAAATTCTCGTATAAGACTTGAAAGCATAATAATAGTCCCTTCGATTGGTTGCTGGCCAAAGGAAGGCAAGACCAGTGATGGGGCTGCCATCTTATAGCCTCTGGCCAGGCTTTTCAGGAGAAGAAAAGAAAATAAAGGAAAGAAGAAATTGAAGAAAGGAAAGACTCCCTAGCCCTCGGATGCCCTAATAGCGTCGGGGTCGAAAAAAACAAGAGTTAACCAAGAGAGATTACATAGTAAAGTTAAAAGAGTCTGGTATAAGTAAGTGAAAGAAAGGAAGAAATACCAGATCGGTTAAAGATAAAAGTAAGGAGCAAAACACAAGTGAGTGGAAGCAATGTTTTGCTCAGCTTGGGCACCTTGTGGTCGTCATCCACATATCCCCTAGATGGGGACCCCTGAGGGAATATTATTATTATTATTATTATTATTATTATTATTATATTATTATTATTATTATTATTATTATTATTATTATTAAAACTTATAAAATTCTGTTAACAAAGCTAAGTAAGTAGCTTTCTGTAGGAAACATCCAATTAGAGGCAAAATAGTTCAGAATAATATTGCAATATAGTAAATTCATGTATTCAATCACTCAAGACATCATATAAGCTGCAATTTAAATCCTTAATTAAATATAAACATTTCAGAATTTCAAAATACATGTGACACAATTTTAACAACTTTGAAAAGAAAAACTCACCGAGACACTCTGCTAAGATTCTACGGATTAATGGCAGTACCTGCAGTGTCGTATGGAAGTGAAACATGGACGTTAACTAAAAAGAACTGCCTACGAATACAAGCTGCTTGAATGAAATTCTTTAGAGCAGTGAATGGTTATAAATTAATGGATAAGATAAGAATGACGAAATAAAGAAAAAATTAAATATATTTAACTTGGACAACAACAAAAAATTGAATGTAAGACAAAATGGACAGACCATTAAATCGCCACATCAATAGATAGTATAGCAAAAGATGCACTGATACACAAAGCCAAAGGAAGGAAGCGTCAATGACGATCATTGACAAGATGGATGGATCAGAAGAGATTGTATTTTTTGGGCCGGAACAGGAATACATCACTAACCTCTAATCTCTGAAATAGAAAATGAACAACAGTAAGTGCAACTGATGTGTTCCGCGGCACAGTCTACGGAATAATTAACAACAAGAAAATGGAATCTAGTGCACCAGAAAATAAATTAGCAACTCCTCCCAAAAAAAGGCCAAACAAAACACCGATTAATATTGTAAGAATTGAGTATGAACAAGAATAGAGATTCCCTAATTGGGAAGGTACGGAAAAAATGAGTATGTTTTAATTTATTTGCATTTTACTTTAGGCTATGTCAAATTTACCATAGAATATCTTTCACAGATAATGTGCTGCCCCTGGTGCTGCCATCTAACAATAAGAACTTCGAAAATTCTTGGGAACAAAATATATATATATATATATACATTTCCCCATTGCTTACGAATTATGTACAATGTTTTAAGGAGCGTTAGAAAACGTTCAAAATAGTAGGAAATGTTAGCAAAACGAAACTGTGAAAGTAAAAAAAAAATATTTAAATAACTTGATGGGCTATGAAAGGACTGAATATAAAGTAAAAATAAAAAATCACCAGGAGAATCTTTGAACGTAAATTTATCCAAAGTTGCAAGCCATGGGTGACAACCCTTTAAGAAAAAAAAAAACCATCTGTAGTTTGATCGGGAACCGAACCTGGGACCTCACGGACTGTAGTCAGAAGTTCTGACCACAAGACCATTATGCGAATTAATATTTTACCGCAAACTATTACCTTTATATACCTTTATAATTTAAACTATTTTTATATCAGTATGTATATTATATATTAATAATGTAAGAAAGTTTTTTTTAATAATATTATGAAGCATTTAGACTACATTCAGGTTACATCTTGTCTCACAGCAAATGTTATAGAACATATTCTTTTGTGAAACAGTGTTCAATTTTAAAATATTATTAATAGAGATTCAGTGTAACAAAAGGCATTTCATAATGCTTATTTTCCTACCAAGAGTCTTACTAATATTATTTATGTACCTTTCAAACAGTCGTTATAATGTCTCAAGACAACCCTTGAGGATGCTAGACGCAGTCTCTGGCGAAACGTCGGGGAACTACAAGCCTCACGACCACGGCCTACAGCCCGAAAATCCTCTTCAAGATCATCATAGCAACTCCGGCCGTGAAAGTCTACGTGAATACAACAGTCGTTATAATGTTGCATTTTGCGTTAAAATTTAAGGAAACGTTCATCAATATCAACAGAAAATGGTGGAATCTGTAATCAGCTGATCGTAGAGTTCGCCATTTTTTCTTGTTACGAACTTATTTAAAAGTTACATATCTACGGATTATATTAGGAAGTTGATAAAACGATACCAGTAGTTATGTAGTTTAAGATTCGAACAGCTGATGGTACTGAAAGCTCCGTTGCGCTGGAGTTTGGGCGAAGTTTATTAGGTTAATAGGAAGAAGCGCGCACAAATGTGAATTAGATTTGGTCTCTGCTGTATGCCAGCAACGATTTTGTTTTTTTTTTTTTGCAATGGTCTGACACAGAGATTTAACACACGCAGTCCATTGATGTATCTTGTTTATCATAGTTACATAGATGGGGGAGCGATCACTTATATTAAACAAAATGTTATTTTATTAAGATATATTAATCACATATAGGCAATTTGTCAATTATCTGTTTTTTAAATATCTAATTAAATATGTATTAATAATATTAGCCAAAAGCTTACATTTGATACGAGATCATTTGACAATAGAAACTTTTCAACATATGTATCAACTATTGGCATCACGCCCCCATTTTTATTCTTAACAATCCTTCCCTCTTTCCGGTCTTTCAGAGAAATATTACCTGTGGTACATTACACCTGTAGTTGATAATTTTTGAATTGGAATTTTGGGCCCTCAGCTTAAAATCCATTAATAATTCTTCCCTCTTTCCGGTCATTAAGAGAAATATTACCTATGGTATATAATACCTGCGGTTAATAACTTTTGAATTGGATATTGGGACCTAATTTAAAATCAATAAATAATCCTTCCCTCTTTCCGGTCATTAAGAGAAATATTGCCTGTGGTATATAATACATGTGGTTAATAATTTTTAATTGGATTTTGGGCCCTCAGCATAAAATCCATTTTATAACCTTTCCCTCTTTCCGGTCATAAAGAAATGTATTGCCTGTGGTATATAATACCCGTGGTTAATAATTATTTAATTGTATTTTGGTCCGTCAAAGAGAAATATTACCTGTGGTATATAATACCTGTGGCTAATAATTTTTAATTCGATTTTGGTCCCTCAAAGAGAAATATAAACCTGTGGTATAAAATACCTATAGTTAATATTTTTTAATTGAATTTTGGGCCCTCAAAGAGAAATATAAGCTGTGCTATATAATAACTGTAGTTAATATTTGAACTGGATTTTGGTCCTTCAAAGAGAAATATTACATGTGGTATATAATACCTGTGGTTAATAATCTTTTGATTTGATATTGGGCCCTCAGCTTAAAATCCATTAATAATCTTTCCATCTTTCCGCTCATTAAGAGAAATGTTACCTGTGGTATTCAACATCTGTGGTTAATAATTTTTATTGGATTTTGGGCCTTCAGCTTAAAATCCATTAATAATCCTTCCCTCTTTCCAGTTATTAAGAGAAATATTACATATGGTATATAATGCCTGTGGTTAATAACTTTTTAATTTGATTTTAGGCTCTCAGCATAAAATCCATTAATAAACCTTCCCTCTTTCCGGTCATTAAGAGAAATATTACCTGTGGTATGTAATACCCGTGGTTAATAATTTTTTAATTGGATTTTGGGCCCTCAGCTTAAAATCCATTAACAATCCTTCCCTCTTTCCGGTCATCAAGAGAAATATTACCTGTGGTATATAATACCTGTGGGAGAAATATTACCTGTGGTATATAATACTTGTAGTTAATAATGTTTGAATTGGATTACCTGTGGTATATAATACCTGTGGTTAATAATGTTTGAATTGGATTACCTGTGGTATATAATACCTGTGGTTAATAATGTTTGAATTGGATTACCTGTGGTATATAATACCTGTGGTTAATAATGTTTGAATTGGATTTTGGGCCCTCAAAGAGAAATATCACCTGTGGTATAAAATAACTGTGGTTAATAATTTTTTATTGAAGTACGGGCCCTCAGCTTAAAATCTATTAATAAATCTTCCATTTTTCCGGTCATTAAGAGAAATATAACCTGTGGTATATAATACATGTGGTTAATAATTTTTTATTGGATTATGGGCCCTCAGAATAAAATTCATTTTATGCCTTCCCTCTTTCCGGTCATTAAGAGAAATAATACCTGTGGTTAATAATTTTTAATTGGATTTTCGGCACTCAACTTAAAATCCATTAATATCCTTATCTCTTTCCGGTCATTAAGATAAATATTACCCATGGTATATAATACCGTTGGTTTATAATTTTTTAATTGGATTTTGGGCCCTCAGAATAAAACCCATTAATAATCCTTTCCTTTTTCCGGTCATTAAGTGAAATATTACCTGTGGTATATAATACATGTAACTAATAATTTTTGAATTGGATTCAGGGCCCTCACCTCAAAATCCATTAATAAAATCCCTCTTTTCGATCATTAAGAAAAATATTTTTGTGGTATATAATACCTGTAGTTAATCATTTTTAATTGGATTTTCAGTCCTCAGCTTATAATCCATTAATAATCCATCCATCTTTCCGGTCAGTACGAGAAATATTACTGGTGGTATATAACACCTGTGGTTAAAAATGTTTAATTGGATTTTTGGCCCTCAAAAAGAAATATTACATGTGGTATGTAATACCTGTGGTTAATAATTTTAATTGGATTTTAGGCTCCTCAGCTTAAATTCCATTAATAATCCTTCCCTCTTTTCGGTCATTAAGAGATATATTACCTGTGGTACATAATTCCTGTGGTTAATAATTTATAAATTGGATTTTGCGCCCTCAACTTAAAATCCATTTTATAATTCTTCCCTCTTTCACCTCATTAAAAGAAATGTTAACTGTGGTATACAATACTTGTGGTTAATAATTTTTTTATTGTATTTTGGTTCCCCAAAGAGAAATATTACCTGTGGTATATAATACCTGTGGTTAATAATTTTTAATTGGATTTTGGCCCACAGCTAAAATCCATTATAACTCCTTCCCTATTTCCGGCCATTAGGAGAAATATTACCTGTGGTATGTAGTGTCTGTGATTAATAATATTTGAATTGTATTTTGGGCCCTTAGCTTAATATTCTTTAATAATCCTACCCTCTTTCCGGTCATTAAGAAAAATATTACTTGTGGTATATAATACCTGTGGTTAATAATTTTAATAGGATTTTGGGCTCTCACTTAATATTCATTAATAGTCTTCCCCTCTTCCGGTCATTAAGAGAAATGTTACCAGTGGTATATAATATCTGTGGTTAATAATTTCTTAATTTGATTTTGGGCCCTCAAAGTGAAATATTACTTGTGGTATATAATTCCTGTGGTTTATAATTTTTTAATTGGATTCTGGGTCCTCAGCTTATATCCATTAATAATCCTTCCCTATTTCCAGTCATTAAAAGAAATATTTACCTATAGTATATAATACTTGTGGTTAATATTTTTAAATTGGATTTTGGGGCCTCAGCTTAAAATCCATTTATAATACTTCCCTCTTTCAGGTCATAAAGTAAAATTTACCTGAGGTATATAATACCTGTTGTTAATATTTTTGAATTGGATTTTTGCCCCTCAAAGAGAAATATTACCTGTTGTATATAATACCTGTAGTTAATAATTTCTGAATTGGATTTTGGGCCCTCAAAGAGAAATATTATATGTGGTATATAATATCTGTGGGTAATAGCTTTTGAATTGGATTTTGGTCCCTCAAATATAAATATTACCTGTGGTATATATTACCTGTGGTTAATAATTTTTGAATTGCACTTTAGTCCCTCAAAAAATATTACCTGTGGTATATAATACCTGTGGTTAATAAATTTTAATTGGATTTTGGGCCCTCACTTTAAAATCCATTAATATAATCCTTCCCTCTTTCCGATCATTAAGAGAAATAATACCTGTGGTATATAATGCCTGTTGTTAATAATTTTTGTATTGGATTTTGGTTCCTCAAAGAGAAATATTATCTGTGGTATATAATACCTGTTGCTTAATAATTTTTTAATTGGAATTTGGTCCCTGGAAGAGAAATATTACCTATGATATATAATACATGTGGATAATAATTTTTGAATTGGATTTTGGGCCCTCAAAGTGAAATGTTACATATGGTGTGTAATACCTGTGGTTAATAATTTTTGTATCGGATATTGGTCCGTCAAAGAAAAATATGACCTGTGGTATATAATACCCGTGGTTAATAATTTTTAATGGATTTTCGGACCTCATCTTAAAAGCCATTAATAATCATTTCCTCTTTCCCGTCATTAAGAGAAATATTACCAGTGGTACATAATACCTGTGGTTAATAATTTTTAATTGGATTTTGGGCCCTCAAAGAAAAATATTATCTGTGGTATATAATACCTCTGGTTAATCATTTTTAATTGGATTTTGGGCCCTCAGATCAAATTTCATTAATAATCCTTCCTCATTCCGGTGATTAAGAGAAATATTATCTGTGGTATATATAGTACGTGTGGTTAATAATTTTTGAATTGGATTTTGGGCCCTCAGCTTAAAATCCACTAATAATCTTCCCTCTTTCCGTTTATTAAGAGAAGTATTACAGGTAGTATATAATGCCTGTGGTTAATAATCTATTAATTGGATTCTGTTGACTCAAAAGGAAATATTAGCTATGTTATACAACGCTCTATGGTTAAAAATTTTTAATTGGATTTTGGACCCTCAAAGAGAAATTTTACCTGTGGTTAATAATTTTTGAATTCGATATTGGTCCCTCAGCTTAAAAACCATTAATAATCCTTCCATCTTTCCGGTATTAAGAAAAATGTTACCTGTGGTATATAATACGTGTGGTCAATAATTTTTAATTGGATTTTGGTGCTCAAAGTGAAATGTTTCTAGTCGTTTATAAAACCTATGGCTAATAATTTTTGAATTGGTTTTTGGGCTCTCAATGAGAAATATTATCTATGGTATATAATACCTGTGGTTAATAATTTTAATTTGATTTTTGTCCCTCAAAAAGAAATATTACCTGTGTTATATAATACCTGCGGTTAATAATTTTTAATTGGATTTCGAGCCCTCAGCTTAAAATCCATTAATGATCCTTCCCGCTGTCCGATCAATAAGAGAAATAATACCTGTGGTTAATAATTATTTTATTGGATTTTCGTCCCTCAAATAGAAATATTCCCTGTGGTATATAATACCTGTCGTTTATATTTTTTGAATTGGAATTTGGGCCCTCAAAGAGAAATGTTACCTGTGGTTAATAACTATTTAATTATATTTTCGTTCATCAAAGAGATATATTAGCTGTGGTATGTAATATCTGTGTTTAATAATTATGACCTTTTCCCGTCATTAAGAGAAATATTTCCTGTGGTATATAATATCTGTCGTTAATAATTCTTGAATTGGAATTTAGGCCCTCAAAGAGAAATATTACCTGTGGTTAATAATTTTTAATTGGATTTTGGTTCCACAAAAAGGAATATTTCCTGTAGTATATAATACCTCTTGTTAATAATTTTTTAACGGGTTTCGGTCCCTCAGGTTAAAGTCCATTAATTATCCTGCCCTCTTTCCGCTCATTAAGAGAAATATTTCCTGTGCTATATAATATCTGTGATTATTAATTTTTAATTGGATTTTGGCCCTCAAAGAGAAATATTACCTGTAGTATGTAATACACGTAGTTAATAATTTTTTTATTTGATTTTGGGACCTCAGCTTAAAATCCATTAATAATCCTTCCCTCTTTCCGGTCATTAAGATAAATATTACCTGTGGTATATAAGATCTGTGTTTAATAAGTTTTTAATTGGATTTTGGGCCTTCAGAGAAAAATACTACCGGTGGTATATAATACCTCTGGTGAATAATTCTTTAATTGGATTTTGGTCCCTCAAAGAGAAATATTACCTGTATTTTATATAATACCTGTGGTTAATAATTTTTAAATGGATTTTGGGCCTTCGGAGAGAAATATTACCTGTGGTATATAGTACCTCTGGTTAATAATTCTTGAATTGGATTTTAGTCCCTCAAAGAGAAATATTACCTGTGGTATGTAATACCTGTGGTTAATAATTTTTAATAGGATTTCGGGACCTCAGCTTAAAATCCATTAATAATCCGTCCCTCTTTCCGGTCATTAAGAGAAATATTACCTGTGGTATATAATTCCTGTAGTTAATAATTTTTAATTGCACTTAGGTCCCTCAAAGAGAAATATTACCTGTGGTATATAATACTTGTGGAAATCCATAAATTACACCCTTCATGCACAGATAATAAAGAAGCAGTCTATGAGACTAGAATCATGAACTAATTTTTCATTCAGTTTTTGGTTTGTACCTTTTATCTTAATGTGTACCAAAAATCTAAATTCCATAGAACGATTGGCGCATTTACCATTCGTTGGCTTTACATACACATATGTTAATCAATAATGTTTCTACATTAAAATCATATGTTAGATCCTGCTTCTTCAATTGAGAATAATCAAGCTCTCTATAATACTAGTTTAATAGACTAATCTGTATTCGGTTTTGAATAGACTTACGTAATACCCAGCAAATAATTGTTGAAGTGGATTTGAGTTACTTGCCATAAATATATAAGTTGCACCCTTCTTCTTACACTGAGAATAAGGAACAAGTCTATAGGACTAGAATGTTAACTGATTTGTATTCTGTTTTCAATAGACTTACGTAATATCCAGCAAATAATTTTTAAGTGGATTTGAGGTACTCGCCTTAAATTTACAAATTACACCCTTCTTCTTACATGCAGAGAATAAAGAAGCAGTCTGTAAGACTATAATGATAAACTGATTTGTATTCTGTTTTAATAGACTTACGTAATATCCAGAAAATACTTGTTGAATTGGATTTGAGGTACTCACCTTAAAATCTATAAATTACACCCTTCTTCTTACAGAGAGAATAAAGAAGCAGTCTATAAAACTAGAATAATATACTAATTTGTATTCTGTTTTGAATAGACGTACGTAATGTCCAGCAAATAATTTTTGAAGTGGATTTGAGGTACTCGCCTCAAAATCTATAAATTACACCCTTCTTCTTACACAGAGAATAAAGAAGCAGTCTATAAGACTAGAAATATAAACTAATTTGTATTCTGTTTCGAGTAGAAATACGTAATATCCAGCAAACAATTTCTTAAGTGGATATGAAGTACTCGCATTAAAATCTATACATTACACCCTTCTTCTTACTCAGAGAATAAAGAAGCAGTCTATAGGACTAGAATAATAAACTAATTCGTATTCTGTTTTGAATAGATGTACGTAATATCCAGCAAATAATGTTTGAAGTGGATTAGAGGTACTCTTCTTAAATCTATAAATTACACCATTCTTCTTACACAGAGAATAAATAGTCTATAAGACTAGAATAATAAACCAATTTGTATTCTGTTTCGAATAGACTTACATAACATCCAGCATATAATTTTTTATGTGGATTTGAGGTACGCGCCTTAAAATCCATAAATTGCATCCTTCTTCTTACACAGAGAATAAAGAAGCAGAAAGGAGTAGGCCTATATCCAGATAATAATGTTTGAAGTGGATTTAGGCCCTGGTGCTTAAAATCCATGAATTACACCCTTCATGCACAGAGAATAAAGAAGCAGTCTATGAGATTAGAATCATGAACTAATTTTTCATTCAGTTTTTGGTTTGCGCCTTTTATCTTAATGTGTACCTAAAATCTAAATTCCATAGAACGATTGGCGCATTTGCCATTCGTCGGCTTCACATACACATATGTTAATCAATAATGTTTCTACCTTAAAATTATAAGTTAGACCCTGCTTCTTCAACTGAGAATAACGAAACTCTCTATAATACTATTTAATAGACTTCTCTGTGTTCTGGTTTGAATAGACTTACGTAATATCCAGCAAATAATTTATGAAGTGGATTTGAGGTACTCGCCTTAAAAACTAAAAATTACACCCTTCTTCTTACACTGGCAATAAGCAACCAGTCTATAGGACTAGACTGATTAACTGATTTGTATTCTGTTTTGAATAGACTTACGTAAATATCCAGCAAATAATTTTTGAAGTGGATTTGAGGTACTCGCGTTAAAATCTATAACTTACACCCTTCTTCTTACACAGAGAATAAACAAGCAATCTATAAGACTCGAATAATGAACTAATTTGTATTCTGTTTTGAATAGACTTGCGTAATATCCAACAAAAAATATTTGAAGTGGATTTGAGGTACTCGCCTTAAAATCTATGATTTACACCCTTCTTCTTACACAGAGAATAAAGAAGCAGTCTATAAGACTCGAATAATAAACTAATTTGTCTTCTATTTTGAAATGTACGTAATATCCAGCAAAACATTTTTGAAGTGGATTTGGGGTACTCGCCTGGAAATCTATAAATTACACCCTTCTTCTTACACAGAAAATAAAGAAGCAGTCTATAAGACTAGAGTATTAGACTAATTTGTATGTTGTTTTGAATAGACGTACGTAATATCCAGAAAATAATTTTTGAAGTTTATTTGAGGTACTCGTCTTAAAATCTATAAATTACAACCATCTTCTTACACAGAAAATTAAGAAGCAGTCTATTAGACTAGAATAATATACTAATTTGTATTCTGGTTCGAATAGACGTACGTAATATACAGCAAATAATTTTTTAAGTGGATTTGAATTACTCGCCTTAAAATCCATAAGCTACACCCTTCTTCTTACACAGAGATTGAAGAAGCAGTCTCTAAGACTAGAATATTAACTAATTTGTATTATGTTTCGAATAGACTTACGTAATATCCAG
Source organism: Diploptera punctata (assembly GCA_030220185.1). NCBI lineage: Eukaryota > Metazoa > Arthropoda > Insecta > Blattodea > Blaberidae > Diploptera > Diploptera punctata. The sequence continues at coordinate 1,960,242 of JASPKZ010009819.1, forward strand.
CAGATAATTTTTGAAGTGAATTTGAGGCACTCGCCTTAAAATCCAAAATGTCACCCTTTTTCTTACACAGAGAGAAAAAAGCAGTCTATAAGTTTAGTATAATAAACTAATTTGTATTGTGTTTCAAATAGGCTTACGTAATATCCAGCAAATAATTTTTAAGTGGATTTGAATACTCGCCTTAAAATCTATTAATTACACCCTTCTTCTTACACAGAACATAAAGAAGCAATCTATAAGACTAGAGTAATAAACTAATTTGTATTCTGTTTTGAATAGACTTACGTAATATCCAGCAAATAATTTTTAAAGTGGATTTGAGGTACTCGTCTTAAAATCTATAAATTACACCCTGCTTCTCTAACAGAGAATAAAGGAGCAGTTTATAAGACTAGAATATTAATCTAATGTGCTTTGAAGTTTTTATTTCTAGCTTTAATTTGAATATATTCCTAAAATATAAATTCCATATAGTGATTGCCTGCGTTACATACACATGTTAATCACAGATGTGGACGTTCATCCAACGAGTATAAGTGTGAAATATTGTCAACAAGCGTTTCGACCTGAAGCCGGAACTCATAGTATTTACCCATTTCTTCACAATGATGGATGGGTTCCGGTCCCACATTGGTTGAAATTTTATGAAAAAATATCTTCACCATGGGTAGCCGACCACTCCAATTCCGTAACTGCCACGAAGACATGGTGCCTTAAATCGTCCGGTTATGGCGCGGAATGCAGTTATGCTGCACAGTGAAGTAAAATGTCAAAACTGTACCTGATATATCCATCGTTGTCAACTAAAGTTAACTCCTGATTATAAACTTCGTCAAACATTAAACCATGTAGGCTTTTCAGTAGTCGAACATATGTAGGAAACATCGGGTCCTTCCAAGTGCTGTTATAAACTCCACTGGTTCCTGCTGCCACACGGTCAGAAGAACCTACTATTTTTTACAACACAAATTCGTACAAAAACGAAGACAGTTCAAAAACGTTTAGAGGAATGTTGAAGATTTGTAAAAAAAAATATTTTGTTCCAAGGAAACGGCTTTATCAACTATATTCCGATTCTAATTAAAAAATAATTAGTAATTCTTGCAGGTTTGTAATGAACATCCTTTATTTTACTGTAGTGGTTTCCACTAGCGCCTCGCATATACTGGCTCCAACATTTGACCCCGTATAGCTCTAAAGTTACTATTTTAAATTTTTTACCATAATTATGGAAATATAAGCCATTATTATTTGTGTTCTTTTCCCTAATCACAGATATTTGCATTATTGTTATTAAAACTGGAGTAATGCAAATTTAATATTGAGGATATTTTTCTTCTCCTTTAGTTTAAACGTTCACCTTATAGGTACTATATACGAGGGTCATACTGAAAGTCATGAGCAACATTTTTTTAAACGATCATAATATTTATTTTAGACAAACCAAGTACACCATGTTAATCTACAGACCTTTGTGCTACTTTTCAACATAGTCTCCATTTCGTTGCACACATTTTGTCCAGCGGTCTACAAGCTTGAAAATTCCCTTATGATAGAAGTCTGTTCCAGCTGCTCGAAGACACTGACGCACTGCTTTCCGAATATCCTCCAGCGTCTCGTAGCGTTGACCTCTCATCTGCTCCTTCACAGAACCGAAAAGATGGTAGTCGGAGGGTGCCAAATCGGGACTATAGGGAGGATGTGGAAGAGTTTCCCACCCAAATGTCCTGATCTTCTCCACAGTGGCACGAGCAGTGTGAGGACGCGCGTTATCGTGTTGCAGGATGATCTTCCTTCCAGGGCGTTTGTCGTTCAATGCACTACAGAGCTTCACAAGTGTCTGGATATAGCGGACAGCATTTATGGTTTGTCCAGGTTCAAGAAATTCAACCAGAATGCAACCTTGCGCATCCCAGAAGACGCTGCCATAACTTTCCCAACAGATTGCACTGTCTTCGCTTTTTTCTTTGATGGCGAATTCAAGCGGTGCCATTCCATACTCTGGCGTTTTGTTTCAGGCTCGTAGCGATGAAACCAGCTTTCGTCACCTGTCACAATACTCGTCAAAAAATCATCACCTTCATTTCGAAATCTCTGAAGAAGGTTATGGGTGATGGTTCTTCTCTGAAGTTTGTGGTCTTCACTCAATAAACGTGGAACCCAACGGGCACTAACTTTTCGGTAACCTAAGCTGTGAATCATTTCTTGCACTGCACTGTGTCCAACTGCAAGTTTTGTAGCGATTTCATTCACTGTGATACGCCTGTCGTCTCTAATGAGCGCATCAACTCTTTCCTTGTTGCAATCCGTGGAGGCAGAGCGTGGGCGACCGCTACGAGGCTCATCTTTGATACTCGTGTTCCTATCTTTAAAATGTTTCACCCATCTCCTAACACTGCTGCACCCATGCAGGCATCTCCGTAAGCACATTGAAGTCTTTGGTGAATATCAACAGCAGATTGTTCCTCTTTAACAAGGAATTCAATGACAGCGCGCTGTCGAAACGAAACATTGATGTCTGCCATTTTGGAAACACTGCGTGTGGTCACATGATAGAAGCTATGACGCCACAAAACGGCAATGTTGTGGTATAAAAGTCTGTAGATTACGATCCTGCAGTGGTTTTTGTTACATTGTTGAAATTTGAATTTTAACAATGGGTTGCTCACGACTTTCAGTATGACCTCGTACCTGTCACACGCCCCCCCCCGGCCTTACAGTGGCACGACCTGTCGGGAGAGGGATTTTAACTGAGGATCACACACATAGGCTACTTGTTTGACCATACAAGGACATGGAGAGCCCCCCTGAATGTGTGATCATCCGGGCCTCCTCCGAGACAACGCAACGTTAAGACGAATCACACCATTCACACACACATTCATACTAAACGTGGCGAATATGATAATGATGATTATGATGGCCAGATGACCGTTTGGGCCTTAAATTTTCCTGACATTTGTTTTACAGGCGATGAAAAACCCCGAATAAACTCACCTAGGAAACTTGTCCCGGCTAGGGATCGAACCCGGGTCCGCTGAGTGACAAGGCAGCACGCTATCTCAAGACAACAGCAGTGGAATTGATTATTGAGGTAGTTATGCCTATTTTCATGGTACCCCTAATTCCGCAATAAAAAATTAAATTCGTATGTCGCGTTTTATCCGTCGACCAATGAGAGTCCAGTATTAGCTTAAATATTGTTTTACCGTCCACATGGTCTGAGGGATGACGTTGGACGACCCAGAAAATGGTGAGATGCAATGTTTTGAGAGCGAAACGGGCCATCAACCCTATGATGAAGAAGAAGATTATGATGGTGGTAATGGTGACTGCTTACGCCATTGTAACTTAATAAATCAGAAAATTACTAATAAAAGTAAAAATATTTGTATTGACAAAGAGTTCGGAAGCTGTTAAAAATCATGAAATAAATACTAGTTTTAACTCATGTCGGTTCGCGGGATGAGATGAGATAAATTCATTATGTTTATAGAGGTATCAATGAACGACAAGTTTGCCGGCTGACGACGCCTGACTCGCCGGATGAACAAAATGAATGAGATGAGTATGGAGAAATGGTGGATTTAAATTTGTGGCAGGGGAAAACGGGAGAAACCCAGAGAAAAACCTGCCCATGCTCCGTTTCGTCCACCACGGGACCACAGTGGTGAGAGGCGAGCGTCTAACTACTAGAGTCACATAGCTGTCAAATATAATCAAATAATAAACTATATTCCAATTAATTCGTACGTATTTTGTACTTCAATTTGTATTATATAAATTCTAATATAGACCTAATTGAAAATGTGTATTTTTATACAACTCGAAAGTATACAAATGAACGGTAACTTACGCGTTATGTCCGATTTTCTGAAATATTTCTTCAGAATAATTTCACGAACTCTTACCGATAGGTAACACATTACAGCTTAGAGAACGTTTCCATAGTTACCATTGCATTATTAACGGTTAGTGTGTTTATTCTGAAAATAATTAGCCTATATTTTTTACAATGCCACCAGGGCGTGCTCCATAAAATGTCTACCTTAGTAGTTATTTATTAGCAGTGTTAAAATTTACTAGTTACTTGTCTAATAAATCATGTTTCATAAACACAAACCTATACTGCTAAATTTGCTACACTGCTTTTAGCAGTTAGCAGAGTGATTTCATGTACAACGTATGTAATTATTATCTCTGTTGGATTTCAAGACCATCTCTTGGGCCGCATGCAAATAAATTAGTCTCTACTCATATTACTTCCAATCACCGGCGAACTGACTTTCCGTGAGCAAGTGCAAAGATCGAATTAGCGACCCACTAACTGGCCATGCATGAAAGTCGTCGTTTTCGTAATATTAGCAAGATATTACCCAGAATTATCAGCGATAAAACCACTTCCATTATTTTCGTCTGCTAGAGGAACGCATTTACGCTTGCGTCCCGCAAATAATACCGTATACGACGACGTCTGCGTCGCGCGATATTACGCCGATTCTCCTGTTCTTCCAGTTGAATTCTTTGGTAGACTCTATCAAATTCCTCTTCTCCGCGTATACCGAAAACATGATCAAAGTCTTCAAGGTCCGACATCTTAGATAAAGCAGCAAGGTACGCGACAAGGTTTCAAACTACATCGGTTCCCATCGGGTTGCTCACGATTCGTTCTCTGCAAAGTCACCTCGCCAGGTAGCTTAGGAATTTCGACAATTATTATCGCATGAACAGATTTTTGAGTACGCAAAAACGTCTTTGGATGCAAATTTCTCAGCAGAGAACGACTTTTATGGTCTAATACGTTCATAGATACAACCCTATGATTTGCATTTGCACGTGACTTCAAAACGTAGTAGCTCTGTTGTTCATTAATATTATTCTTTAGCAATGTTATCAGAAGCCAAAATAATTTTTAAAAAAGTATAAAATTCAATCTAGCAAGAAAACTTGTTACGAAAATTTTATAAAATTATTTTCAAGATGAATTTGTTGTATTTGTTTTTGTTTATTAGTTTCAAATTGTATATACTGCTAACTACTTTTATCAATATCTCTTAACACATAAAATAGATTACTTATTAGGTGTATAAATTAGTAGTACTCATTACATGAAACAACATTGTATTTACACAGCTAAATATAATAGGCTACTCCTAAATACATGTCCTTCACTACTAACTTACTATTTTACACTGTTATTTTTTTAAACAGGTTTCAAGTTTCAGCAGTCTAAATCATCAAACTACTATTTTTGCAGACTGATAGTTTTATGAAATAGGCTCCAGGATGTTTTATATTTGAAGGGTTCAGAGCAAAAGTAGACCAAGTTCAAATTTTACTCTATTGAGAAAAATTTACATAAAGTTAAATTGCAGCTGAAAAAGTAGACCAAGTCCACATTTTACTCTACTGAGAAAAAAAATACACACAGTTAAATTGCAGATGAAAAGTTAAATATTAATTCTTTACAGTGAAAATGAAAATAAAATAGAATACTTGGTTCACCATAGCTCTGAAGAATTTTGAACCAGGATTTTAAATGTTCAGACTTGGTCCACTTTTGTTCTGAATCCTTGATTTCTGGCTATTATAAAGATATTTACGTACAACTAAATTTATGTTTACTAAAAGTTAGATCTTTTTAATTCGCTATATTATATCACAACTACAGAGTAAAGCAACTCCATGTACCGTGTTCTTTTAGCGATTTCCAAAAGAATGAATCTATTGAGGTTGTTCTCATGAAAATATTTAGAAAATGCTTTACATACCTTTACCGCTCCTATCAATTAGACAGAAAACGACCATGACCAAATTTTACACATATATGTCCATTAACTCTCTAGCTGCCGCAATTTTTGTTCCATCGAAATCAAACTTGGCGTATAGCAATTAATTTAAAGAGTAAAATGGAGTTAAGCAGCAAAAAGGATCATCAGGTATAGTAGTTGATCTGGAACGAGAATTTAGACATCGCTTTAGAGGTCACAATTTTCGATGTTTCACAACAAAGCTTAGTAAATGCTATTAAAACAAACAGAGGAAGGTATTTTTAAAAAATCGGTGAAATGCGTTCATTAGAAGTGAGGGTTTAACTGAAATGTGAAATTAAAATTTGACTCTAGCAACCGCCATGTTTGTTTCATCTCATTGTACAAAATTTAATAAGGATACATTGCCAATTTAAGCGTTAATTAAATTTAACGCTTAAATTGGCAATGTATCCTTATTATATATTAGTTTAATTTATATAATTTTATAAATAAAGTGATGCAAAAATTAATCGGTAGATATTTAAATTGGCGTCAAATTATACAACAATTTCATCATCATCCTAAGGTGCGAATACTTCAAAAGTGGAAGTTTTGGCCTTCTCTACAATCCTCGTCCATGCCAATATGTCTCTTGCCATATTTAAATTAGTCACTTTCATTTACTTTAGATCGTTCATTGTGTCATCCTCCCATCTTATCTTCAGTCTTCCAACTACTCTGCCTCCTATAGATTTCCATTTATAGAGCTTCTTGACCATTCTTATCAAATGTCCAAGCCAACCAATTCTGAGTGATCTTACATGTTCCACTATATTTTGATGTTTTATTAATTTGTTTATTTCGTTATTTGTTTTGATTCTCCAACAGTTATCAGTTCCTCTATTTCGTCCAAATATTCTTAAAATTTTTCTTTCAAAAATTAATAATTTATGTTTTATTGTTTCTTTTAGGACATACAACAATTTACAAATAGTTAGTAAACTTACGGTTATATATGATTTGTTTCCACTACATTCCGACCCTTTTAAATAATCTGGCAACAGAAATTGAGTTTCTCCAAATTAACAAAATAAATATATATTTCGTAAACCAACAAAACGGGACCATAAATTTAACTTGCTGAGGAATTCGCTTAGTTCCCGCAGTTCCTGCGTGACGAACAAACAAACATGCACGTAATATATATATATATATATATTAGTTTATTTATTTATTTATTTGCAGTGTTCTGCCCTAGGGTAGGTCTTTCACTGCAATCATAGCATTTTCATGCTATGCTTTGCAGATTTACTAGGGAATTATACGTGCGGTAGCTTCCCGTTACTTTCCACACCGTGGATGATGACGATGATTATGGCCAGATGATGTTTGGTGACCTGACATTTGTCTTATAGGTTATGAAAAAACCCGAAAAAACTCACCCAGGAAGCTTGTCCCTACCGGGAATCGAACCCGGGCCCGCTGCGTGACAAGGCAACACGCTACCTCGATACCACTGGGGTGGAATATATTTATATCATGGTCGTTTTCGGTGTCTACTATAAGTTCGGTGAAGATCTGAAAAAAAAAAAAAAGTTTTTTGCACGATAGTGCGTTCTGTCGCACTTACAGCAATGGTGACCATGATTGAAAGATCAATTTCCTAAATTTTGGGATTGCCAACCTATAAGTAACTAAATAACTATACTGTAATACTACAAATTATCTACCTAGTGCGGGAAGTAAAACCACTGTCCTTTATGTACACTACGTACAATGTACAATATACAAAAATATATCCAAAAGGTAGTGTTGATATACATTATATGAAACAAATCACTGCATTTTATATGAACTGAACTTTATTTGAAACAATATAAAACAATGAATTCGTACTTGCCGCTTTTTTATACCTGATTGGTGTCACGGCCTGCTGTAATCTCAACTAAATTATTTTCCGCATTTACCGTATAAACATTGGTCAGACTGATAATTTTAGTCAGTTATTTATAATGAACGCAAATATTTCCAACAATCGACCAGCCTCATGGGCTAGTGGTCAGTATTTCTGACTACAGTTTATGAGGTCCCGGATTCGATTCCCGGTCAAACCATAGGAATTTTTCCTTAAAGGGAATCATTCCTGTGGTTGCCCATGGTCTGGAATTTAGGTTACGTTTAGGTTAAGAACTCTCTTGGCGCTTCATTATCATTTATTCATCCATCATATCATCGGAGTAACATAATCCGCCTTCCAGAAGTGGGTTACAATTACGCCAATGCCAAGAGAGAATACCAGAAATGTCGAAACGACAACCTGGGGCATTGCATCAAAAAAAAAATTCTAACAAAGATGATATTATTTTACTAATATTTATTATTTTGAAAACACCATCGCGTGTAATGTTCTGGTCGATTTCTTCTATAATTAAAAGTGATTATTTATAATATAAATCAGAATTAAAAGAAATTAAGTGTTGTTTTCAGGAGGTGAAGATCTTCTTGAAGTTCTAGTAGAATTTATAATTTAAGATAGAATAGAGGAATCAGGACCAGGTAATCTTCGGAGATGTAGTTGGTAGATAGGGTTAAACCTAACTATGAAGAAACTCAGCTGAGAATGTAGACAATAATAACATACTTTAATGAAAATAAATGAGACAGCCCATCGGTTATACCGATGAAAATAATCTGTCTGGTTACAATTGCAAGTTTTTACATATATATATATATATACAATTTGAGTGACAACGCCCTTAGTGGGGTGAAAAAGGACGCTATAGTTTAGTTACGCCCATCTTTCGTGTGCAAGATGACGTACTTGTTAGGGACATGTGACACAATTCGAGTGCATAATATTATGTAACTAAGTTCTCCCCTTCTGGAAAGTCATCATTATTTTGAATGTTTCTAACCTCTGATCTTTTAATAGCTAAGCGATAACTATGTGTGGCCACTCATTGTGTAACACTTCCGTATATTGTATAACTATACCAAATAACTACAATTGTAATACACATTCAATTATTATGACATAATTCTTTAAAAAGGTATTCTTCAGCATATTAGACACTGAAGTTACAGGTCCTATATTACACGCGCAAAAAAATAATGTACAACGTACGCCTGTAAAGTGTTTTACTGAATCTCGAAATTTAAAAACCTCGCTATCTCTCGGTTTTAATTATCTCCTCGCTTCTGTAAAAACCACTTCCCAACCTCGCATTGTAATATACTGCTTCCGTTATAAATGTTGAGATTTTATCAGACTTGAATAAAATATGGAGTTTTCCGTGTGTAAAGCATACAATTCCACAAACACGTGTAATATTGTGATTAGGGTTCCTCAGGTTAAAGATTGATATGAGGATAGGCGGTAAGGTATTTTAGAGTATTTAGACTTTATGTAACTTTAGGAGCTTGTTTCTTGAAATCGGATAAACTGTTTGGATTGAGGAAATGATTGAAATTCAGAGGGTAATTCGGATTCAAGATTAGACTTGAATCTTAGAAATTTTGGTGGCTATGCTGAGGAACAAACACAGACGTTGAAGAATAAAATGTAATATGAGACGTAACGAATGTTAGAGAGGTATAGTAACAATCTATCTGTCTTTCTTAAAACTAAAATAACACATTTATATATACGTAGCAGAGAGCCAACGCCATAGTCCATGGTCCTTGTGCAAGTTCATTAATTGATATGATAACTTGGTGTCAGCATTTTAATGTTTGCTTAGGAAATTGGGTAGGTTTAAGGTTTACGATTTTGTTTAGGACCATGCTCTGCTAGAGAAACGTATATTTGTAAACACAGCTGCACAAGTTCTCCCCTAAACAATAAATATGTCTGCTCTTAAAATAATTACTTCCTTTACATATACAGGGTGATTACAAATGATTGGAGCGATTTCATGATTTTATGTTAGCTGTAGTATTCGACATATTTTCACGAACTTTTACAGATACATAGAGCAACTTCCCAGGTTTTTTTTGAGATGTTACAGGTGCTCCATATGCTCCCCCTTGGTGATTCTGCAGATATCAAGTCTGTAATCAAGTTCGTCCCATACTCGACGTAACATGTCCCTATTAATTTGTTCAAAGGCATTGATTATGCGAGCTCGCAGTTCTGGTAAGTCTACTGGTAAAGGAGGCACAAACACTGAATCTTTCACATACCCCCAAACAAAAAAATCGCACGGCGTCAAATCGGGGGAGCGTGGAGGCCATGACAACAATTTCTGATCATTCTCTCCACTGCGACCGATCCATCGGTTTGGCAATCTCATGTTTAAAAATTCACGAACATCGTGATGGAAGTGTGGTGGAGCACCATCCTGCTGGTAGATGAAGGTGTCACTGTCGGTCGTCAGCTGCGGCATGAGCCAATTTCCAGCATGTCCAGGTACACGTGTCCTGTAACGTTCTGCTCGCAGAAGAAAAAAGGGCCATAAACTTTGAACTGAGAAACCGCACAGAACACACTAACTTTTGGGGAGTCGCGAATGTGCTGCACAATAACGCGGGGATTTCTGTGCCCCAGATTCGCACATTGTGTTTGTTCACTTTGCCATTCACAAAGAATGTTGCTTCGTCACTGAAGACAAGTTTCTCACAAAAACCATCCTCATCCATAAACTGCTGCATTTGTGTACAAAATTCAAACCGAACTCACTTTGTCAATGGGCGTAAGGGCTTGTAGAAATTGCAAGTGGTAAGGTTTATGCTTCAATCTTTTCCGCAAGATCTTCCAAACGGTCGGTTGTGGAATGTTCAGCTCTCTGCTCGCTTTTCGTGTTGATTTCTGTGGGCTACGTGTGAAACTCATCCGCACACTCTCAACCTTTTCTTCACTCACTGAAGGACGACCCGTTGATTTCCTTTTACAGAGGCATCCTGTAGCTTTAAATTGCGCATACCATCGCCGAATGGAGTTGGCACTCGGTGCATCTTTCTCGAACTTCGTTCTGAAGTGTCGTTGCACAGTTATCACAGATTGAGTTGAATGAAATTCAAGCACAGCATATGCTTTCTCCTCGCCTGTCGCCATCTTTGATAACTGCTGCGCTCTCTCGGTTTAAAGCTGAAACACGGCTGCGAGAGAAAACAAAAAAAAACCTTATGAGTTTTTATACATAACTTTAAAGTTCTGTGAAGATATGTCAAATAAGATCGCTACAATAAAATCATGAAATCGCTCCAATCATTTGTAATCACCGTGTACAAACTCTTAAATTTTATATTGTGTGGCGCCACGATTACCTTAATTTCATATGAGATGGATCCATCTTTAATTACTATCAATTAATCAAACATATCTTACAATAATTAAAAGTCATGATAATGACGAGTTACACATTACAATAATCACAAGTTACACATACAGTACATGTTACACTAGACATATTACATACTAATGTCGCAAGTCCATGTTTACACACGTTATTATTTACAGGTAATAAAATTATATTAATTATGTAATAAAATTATAATTATAAATTATAGACAATAAAATGTCTCTTGTTTCTTCTGTGCACTCCCCTTTCAAGTTTCTTTTCAGGATACAAATTGTATATTACATAGTGAAAACGTTTCATGAATCCTCTCCCTGTGTATCAGTATACCGCCAACTAACTGCATTATCGAACCCGTAGGTTCATGGCAGCGGACATAAGCTCTCCATACACCCCTATCCTGAGCTAATTTTTTTCCAGTCATTCCCTGTATAATCTACTTCCCTCAAATCATTGTTAATGTTATTCTCCCACTTCATTCTTGGTCTACCGACTGGGCGTTTTCCTTCTGGTTTTCCTACAAGAAGCTTCCATGTATGTCTTTCATTCCCCATTCGTGCCACATGCCCTACCCATCGCAGTCTACGAGAGTTAGCTGTTATTATATCTGGCTTCCTATAAAGATCATGTAGTTTTCTCCATTCACCTGTCTGTTTATCTCTCTTTGATACAAAAATTTTCCTAAGGACTTTATTCTCAAATACTCGTTATCTCCTTTCCTCCCTTAAAGTAAGAGTCCATGTTTCGAATCCATATAATATAACTGGTAGAATAATGATTTTATATATTTTCAGTTTAACGTTTTTCGAAAGTTGGGACGTCAAGAGCCTCTGTAATGCATAATAGCACGCATTTCCAGAGAATTGAGCCTATGTTTAATTCCTTTGTCCATCTCATTCCTATTTGTGATTATTGTTCCTAGGTATTTGAATTCAGCCACTTCCTCAAAATTTCCCTCATTTGTCATTAGCTGTCCATTTCCATTATCCATCCATAGTAATATGCAGGTCTTTCACTGCAATCATAGCATTTCCATGCTATGATTTGCAGATTTACTAGGGAATTATAGGTGTGGTAGCTTTACGTTGCTTTCCACACCAGTGAAGGATGATGATAATGATAAGGATGATGATGATGATGGCCGGATGATTTTTCGGTGACCGTTGGGCCCTAAGCTTCCTGACATTTGTCTTACAGGTGTGGAAAAACCCCAAAAAAACCTCACCCAGGAGCCTGTCCCTACCGGGAATCGAACCCGGGCCCGCTGCGTGACAAGGCAGCACGCTACCTCGAGACCACAGCGGTGGACATTTCCATTATGATACAATGTATTTCTATGTGTGACCATATATTTAGTTTTACTGATATTTACTTCGAGTCCCAATTTCTTAGTGTTCCTCAATAGTGTGTGCGCGCGTTGGCCTTTAGTATCTCCTCGCTATCGCCCAATAGTACTACATCATCAGCATACACTAACAGCTTATTAATACCATTGAGTTGTAGGCCTTCTTCATCCTCTAAAGATTTGATGGATCAGTCTACCGCTAGAGTCGAAAATGAAGTGAACTGAACAATGTGTGATGTCAAGAAATAAACAAAAATGTATGATTTATTTTAGAAAATTTGGAAGGAATGTAGTTCGGTGTTTAGACAAAGCATATTTTGTTCCTGAAGAGATAACTTGAAATTAAGTTTTTTCATATATTTATATGATAAAAAATGATTGTCATATTGCGCCTAAATTAACGTTATATCATATGTTTGCCTATACTCCTAAAATTCCCGTATTTTATTACTTAATCAAGTATACAATCTTTATTTAATTGCGAGAAACTAAAATATTCACACATTCGTTTTTACTACCTTGAACAGTATGTTCTTGAAATACATTCCAAACAAAATCTGATTTTTAAGCGAGAAGCCGTAAAACAATTAACACGCCCCGAAAGACCTTTTAGAAAAAACAGACACACGGAAAGCTATGTTAAACTCCCGCAGTCTCTGAAAACACCCCCATAGTGTGTATGCCACTAGGCGGGGTGATGTCCATTGTCCTGTTGGTAACAGAACTCATTTCATTCTGTAAGAACATTGCATCATGTAATTAGTTCCAGCTTCTTTAATTAAACATTGAATATGTATGAGTTTCTCCATTACACATGGGATAGAAATATTATATTCGTGACGTTTGCAGCAAACAGGCGAGTTAATTTTGTTTCACATTTCCCTCTGAAGTTCCTACTTAGCTCTGGGGATACGTAGGCCTACTTTTTTCTGTGTTTACAATTTTAAATACATTAAACCAAGAATAAAATTCAATATTTAATCATTAATTTATTTATTTATAGTGTTCTGTCCAATGGCAGTCTTTCACTGCAATCATAGCATTTTCATGCTATGCTTTACAGCTTTACTAGGGAATTATAGGTGTGGTAGCTTCCTGTTGCTTTCTACACCGACATGGACTTAGCGAGATGGGTGCAGGGGGGTGCGGTTGCACCCCTCTTGATTTGCGACCAATTAACACTAGATAGAATTATTTTTTTTTATTTCCGAAAGTTGGTGTAAAAGTTAAAAATAGATGTAAAAATAAAAAATAATAATATTAAACCCACCAAACCCAATCGATGTGACATATAGATTTATTAAGTACCTGTCCCAGTAGACATAAAAATCGCTAGTACGCCAGAAAATCTAGACATCTATTATTAACCGCTAACACAGCATTCACTTCTGAAATTTCAGCTGAGTACCTGAGTTTGTTTTTTTGACGCCTATACGCTTGTACAAACTTCGCCTGACCTTGACTCTTCATTGGCCACACACACTTCTGTAATGAATGCCCCTTTTACAACCTTCTATTGGTCAACGCCCACCTACCGTGATTAGTCAAATGTTCCCATTTCTGTGTCTCGTATTTTCTAGTACGTTCGATATTACTTTTCTTTCTTCTGATATCAGCACGTCAAGTTGGATGGCTCTGCACGGTACAGCTAAAGGGTCATGTTAACGCTTTCGTATGTTTTCAATCAATTGCTTGCGAAATTGAGCTTACTTTCAAAGAGATAGACATCGACCCGCACAAATGTGTCGGCCAGGGCTATGACGGCTGCTCAGCAATAGCAGGAAAAGACAACGGGGTCTAGAAACGTCTGCTTGAGTTCCCCCCCCCCAGGTATTTATTATAGAGGGATCAGTGTTATGTTATTGTACTTAACAATTATTAAAATTAGAGTGGAGGAACTAAAACAAAATAAAATATCAGAAGAACAAACAGATTTGACAGCAGGTAAATCGTGCCTTGATAATATATTTGTGATTAGGCAGATTACAGAAAAGACATTTGCTAAAGGAAAAGAAGTTCATATGGCATTTATAGATCTAGAAAAGGCATATAACTCTGTGCCCATCAATAAGCTTTGGGTGGCAATGGAAAAGTTTGGAATACCTAAATATCTTATACATTCTATAAAAAGAATGTATGATTGTAAAGCAAGTATTACAGTGGTGGAGCAACCATGTTAGCACTCTTAGACCGGCTAACATTTTCAAAAGTTAGAATTAAACTCTTTGATATTTAATTAAAACGAAACATAATACCGGAACGAGATACAACAATGCGTTGATAGTAGTCTAAATGTTGTAAACAATAGTAACTTAATATATAGTGTATGCGTTGCTTATATACTGTAGCATTCCAATACAGTACCAAGTGCTTCAACGTTTTAAATGCCCACACTGGTAGCCGATTTCTCGAGGCTATATGAGAGTATGTTGCGCAGGCGCATTCAAGCTCATCGGTAGTACATCCTGCTGCATTTCAAGCTGAGCCAAATGCTACCGCTATTAAATACTCTGTAGCTGCCCCGAGTAAACATAGTGCTTCTGATCCTAGAGGAATGTGCTTGAGTTACTGAAGACTTGTCATCACTTTTCCTGCCGAAGCTTTGTAGAAAAGAAAAAAAAAGTTATAAACCAACTCCTTATTTAAATATCATAAGTTAAACAAGAACAAAAGTGCGTCGTTTAATGAACATGACATATAATATGGCTGCAGGAAGCCGTGATCCCTGTTAGTCCTGCCTTCTATTTTCAACGGAGAAAAATGTTTGGAGAACAAAGGGGGTTTCTGGTGTAAATAGTTTTCATGCGCTGAAAAAGTCATGAACTAGTTGAAACCCACGTTAACTGTGAAATAGCGCTACATGATTTTGGAAACACTAAAATTGAAGAGTATCGAAGCTATCAAAATTAAGTTCATACGCATAAGCATAACGAAAACGTTAAAGCAAGCAAATACATTGTTAGCTGCCTAATAGACGCTGTGTGTTTCTTAACCGAACAGGAGCTGCCATTTAGAAAACTCTGACTCTAACAAAAGAGGTAGGGCCCAATTATATTGAATTATTGCACCATAGATGAGAAATTAAGAAACAATTTGGAAATTTCTACTCTATTCACTGTCACATCACACAATGATAAAAACTATTTAATATGTTCTATATACGCTACTTTATTCAATAAAATGAAACAAGAGATCTCACCCTTAGTACACTGCTCAAAACAATTAGAGGAACACTTGTAATAAATTGAATAAGTAATTGTTTTTTTAAAGCTGTGATGCTGAAAGTTGGACAATATGTAAATTGAATTATTAATTTTATCATTGGATACAAATTTTAAAGATCCATGGCCTAAATACAGAGAAATTACATCAAATAACAAATATAGATATTTTTTTTATTTTGGAAGGCACTGGCCACTTCTAATTTGTAAGCTTCCTGATGTTGCTATAGTGACGAATGTTGATTATTGCCTTGTTTATTGAAGTCTCTGACAAAATGAGACATTTAAATGAGTTTGAAGTGTATCATGCTCTACAATCTTTTACGACAAAGTCAATCTCTGCGACAAGTGGCTAGAGAGCTTGGGGTTTCTCCTTCCGTGGTGTCCAGGTTACGGCAACAGGCACAGAGAGACAGGTCAGTATTGTAGAAGACGTGGCCAGGGCCATAAATTTAAAACAAGCCCCCAGGATGACAGATACGTTGTTCTTTCTGCTCTTCGACAGCGTACAAAAACTGCAAAAGACCTGCAGAATGACCTTCATATGGCTTCCGGAATCCGGGTTTCAGACCAAACCATAAGGAACAGATTAAGGAAAGAGAATATTCGTCCAAAAAGGCCCGTTAAAAAACCACGCTTAACAAATGGGCACAAGGCAGCAAGACGTACGTATGATGAAAACCATGGTGATTGGAACCTGAACCAGTGGGAGTCTGTGCTCTTCTCGGACGAATCCAGGTATCGTCTTACACGTTGTGATGGTCGATTGAGGGTGTGGGGACGGCCAGGAGAAAGGTTTTCTGCAGAGGCTGTACAGGAAATTGATAAATTCGGAGGAGGTTCCATAATGGTGTGGGCCGGAGTTATGTACAATAATCGTACGGACCTTGTACTTGTTCCCCAGCGACTGAATGCTGTCCGGTATATCGAGCACGTTCTGGAAGAGCATGTAGTACCTGCTGCCATTGGAGTAGGCCCTGGATTTCTGTTTATGCAGGATAATGCCAGGGCACATTCTGCGGCTGTCACCAGGGATTTCCTGAGGAGGAATGAAATTGAGGTAATGGAGTGGCCAGCGGTCAGCCCAGACCTCAAACCTATTGAACACTTGTGGGATCTTCTAGTCAGGATGGTCAGGAACCGACATCAAGCTCCACAAACTCTGCAGCAACTTGGAGATGCTCTGAAGGAGGAATGGGAGAATATCCCGCAAGAGGAAATCCAGAATCTTATTGGGAGCATGCCACGAAGGTGCCAAAGTGTCATCGAATGTCGTGGAGGCCATACACAATACTAACTCTATATAACGAGTGTTTAACTTTGAAAAATAAGCACAAGATTCAATTGCTTACATAACGGAATTATTTGAAAAGTTAATTGTCAGCGTTATTCATTTGTTTTTTACTGACATGAGCAATAAATAAATTAATTAATAACCACAAATAATGTACTTTATTAATTTCATGTTTGTACCTTTATCCAATGAAAAAATATTTGCATATTTCATAGTGTTCCTCTAATTGTTTTGAGCAGTGTATCTTTCCGAGGCTACCGACGATAGAGCTCACTTACAAGCTCTAGAAACTAGCTGGTCGTGGAGACGAATATCTGTGATTTAAAATCATGTTTTTATATATTTAATTAACTGTTAATATGTCTAATTACCTCCTTCCATTTCCTAAATCCTATACCTATAGTAGTTTATTATATTTGATACTTCTAACATTGCATGTCGTTCTTTTTAGAAGTTCATTTACTTATTAGAAATAATATAATATACACAATATTATATCCATAAAACAGGGCTAACACTTGTCGAAATTCCAAGCTCCGCCACTGAAGTATTAAGGTTTAACATAGAGTATCCTCAGAATCTGATATAACAAAAGGATTAAGACAAGGATGCGGGATGTCAGCAACATTGTTCAAGATATATTTAGAAGATGTATTAATGAAATTGAATAAGTCATGTAGGGGAATGGGAATCAATATTGATGACCGTTTACTGCACAATTTATTATTCGCTGACGACCAGATTATAATGTGACAAGATAAAGAAGATATAGAATATATGATTAGAAAGTTGGTAGATGCATTTGAGGTAGGTGGACTAAAGATAAATTATATTAAAACAGAATATATGGTATTCGGAGGAAATTCAGAAGTTCTACAAATAAATAATATGGTAATTCAATGTGTTGAAGAATTTAAATATTTTGGATCTATAATAGATAAATCTGATACTTGTGAAAAAGATTATTAACAGAGTAAATTGTGCAAGGAAGGCGATTAGATCCCTGAATGGACTTTTATGAAATAGAAATCTGACCAGAAAAAAAAGAGAGATTATACAGATAATAATAGAAAGTATACTTACATATGGATCAGAAAGCTGGAAATAAATTAAAGGATGCCGAAAAGAATCTTGGCGACAGAAATGGATGGATTACGGACAATATGAGAATATCCAGGCTACGACATATTATAAATTCATATATCAGACAAGAAATGGATGCACAAGGAACTGTTATCGATAGGATAATAAAGAGAGCTTTACAGTGGTATGGACATGTACAACGGATGTCGGATGAACAGTGACCTAAACAGGTGTTAGATTGGATGGTACCAGGCAGAAGGAAGAGGGGGAGAAGTAGAACAACATGGTATGAGGGAATATATGATGCCATAATGAGGAGGGATATGGAAGAGGGACAATGGAAAGATAAGAGTCTCTGGAAAGCAGGACTTAAGGGCGAACTGCTGTAACGTGGAAAGCCTGTATTAAATATGAATTAAGTATTTACTTCCAGTTCGCGGGCTGCAAAGTCAGTCTTGTGATAAATGATTTGAATAGTGTGCCCGAGGTGAGAAACACGATAGCTACAATTAAGGATATTATAAACTTTTTTCGAGAGCCTTTGTTGAGAAGACAGCATGTCATAAGCATCCCCATGCTCTGCGAAACACATCAGTCGCAAAAATATAAAGGTATTGGGATATATAAGAAACACTTTCTGATATTGATGAACAGCCTGAAATGTATTGCCGTAGAAGGAAACGAACCAAGCCGAAAACAAGCTGATCAGTTGCATGCTGCTGCAAGTAGAAGTTTGTGCCTGATAGTAAAATATTCTAGTCATTTGGAAATTGTTAATTTGCTGCTTGCCGTGGCTATACATTAAAAGCATGGCCCTTGTTGAAAGCATTAAAAGCATGGTTATAGATCATCGCAAAAAAGAAAAAGAAAAAAAAGATAATATCACCGAAGGCATCATGAAAGAGACGAATACTATCAAATAAGTAGACACATCCACATAATCCACAACGCAATCCCGAAGAATACTTTAAGGTAGCCAACTTAAATCCCTACTAGGAAGGACTCTTTTTACACAGCTTTGTCAGACAGATTTGTAGAACAACAGGGTCCTGTTTTTGAACTTCAAATGATGCACCCTAAGAACCTAAAAAATCTCTCAAAGATGATCAAGCAACGGCGAGCAAAATTTCAGAGTATTATAAAATCGAGGGTTTGTCCACCGAAATTGAACTATGGCGCAGTATGTGGATGAAACGAAGTGATAAGGATAAAGAAGGTGATATCGTAAATATCGCGGACGAGTGCGATTTTTTCCCTTCTATCAAAAAGCAGTATTAGTAACTAGCTAATACCCGGTGTGTTTTTTGTTTAATTGAATAAGTAAAAGGAAAAATAATTATAAATTTATATTTTTTAGATACCCCGTGCTGATTACCCGGCGTTGCCGGGAATCTAGTTATCCCGATCTTCTTGACATAAATGAGCTGAAATACGAACATTAATGTGTTTTATGTTTAGTTATATAATTAAGAGGAAAAAAATTATATCGTAATTATTTTTAGATACCCCGTGCTGTTTACCCGGCGTGTCCGGGAATCTACTCATCCCGATATTCTTGTCATAAATGAGTTGAAAGACAAACATTAATGCACTTCTTATGATTAGTTGAATAAGTAAAATGAAAAATAATTATAAATGTATATCGTAATTATTTTAAGATTCCCCGTGCTGATTACCCGGTGTTGCTTCAGGAATCTACTAATCTCGATCTCCTTGGCATAAATGAGCTAAAAGACAAAATTCGTTATTGTGAGTTATCCGTAAAAGAATATCCGTCATATGCTGCTATGCTTGCACAGGAATCTACGTACTTGTCTCGATCTTCTTGGCATCAATGAAAGACAAAAATGGTTATTGTGAGTTATCCGTAAGAGATAAACATATGCTGTCGCGGACGTTTTTGTAGAGCTTTTTGAGATATTCAATTCTGTATACATTAATTTTGTGTATTTGTTATGGTTTAGGCAGCGTAAGCTATTTAAGTGTCCAAATAGCTATTTTTTCACGTTTTCCACTACAAAGGGTGATTTTTAAGGGTGTAGGAGTTGAGTATCACAACTCTCTTATAGCCTATATTCATCCCGGGAATCTCCTGGACATTTTGCAAAAAGCCCCATCACAATCGCATCAACGGTATGGCCACGCATAAAGTACGAACAAATAAACAAAGAAACATTAATTTTTATATATTAGATATGCCTGTCTTTACCTTGCACTACGGCTCGATTGAACGCACTTTTAGCAGCCTAAAGGCTCGTTTCGATTCCAACAAGTTGCAGGCACATGACGCGCAACATGTGCCGGGACATGTTGTGCGTCATTTTTTGTACTGTTTCCAATTTCCTGCGGCATCAGCAACATTAGTGTAGAGGTTTGGAGAGCAAGACTACAGTTTCAGTTTATACATTGAATCAGATACAGTGCTATCCAGCGTTTCTTGAGGTTCAAATATTTGAGTGATATGGACAACTCATTTACTTCAGCTTTTGTGGCAATGGCAGGCGCCTACTATGACCTTCTAAAAAAAAAAGCGAAAACGACCGAGATGGTGGATTTGAAGTTTTCTAGCGAAAAGACATTGGGAAGGAGCCTACAACTCGTTGAGGGGAGACTTGCGTCTCCAAAAGTGGTTACGAGAATTTTGTTAGAATAACAGCAAGTGATTTTGATTTTTTTAGTTTTTTCTCTCATGTATTGAGACCTCAGTGAATGAAGTTTCTTTTCAACTTCTTGAACAATGCATTCAATATCGATAGAAATCCGTTGCAGGGCATCGTTTCTATTGTTGCAATTCTTGTGTTTTGAATTTGTTACATTCCACAGCACTGTGTCCTGTTCATATAGTTCAATAAGTTTCTCCACTTTACACTTAGGCCACTCCATCACAAAAAAAATAACAGCACTGACGCCACTGAAAATAACGAACAAGAGAGCACGTTTGAACTTAACTCGCAGCGCAGCGTCTGGAAGACAGCGAAGTATGGCTATTGTACAACTAGTTTGAATGGAATGTGCGAATGTAGACTGTATAGACTGTACTGCGCATGCGCGTGTCCTTGGGACATGTTGCAGTCTGTTTCCATTATACTGTGGCACAAGTTGCGATACATGTTGACCAACGCAGTAGCTTGGCACATTTTTGTCCCCGGCACTTGTGGCGCAACATGTTGCATACTGTTTCCATTTCAACAAATTTCGGGTACATGTGACGGCACATGTCGCTCAACATGTTGCGGGACAAATTTGTAGTAATGGAAACGAGGCTTTAGAAGAGTGAAGGTAGGGTAATGGAGGATAAGAGTACGCAGGCGGTTAAGAGTACGCAGGGAAATTTTATGGTATTGGCAGCACTGCAGAACATGCTGATTATTACGCTTCAGTCTAGCTGTTACAAAGGAAGATCACGCCGTAGTATCATTGACCTGCTTCATTTATCTTCGTTCTACCAGGTAAAATTAACTTTCCTTACTTTTCTATGTAATTTCTGTGTGATATAGCATAACTGTTTTTCACCTTAAGGAGTAAAAACATATTTTGTAAAGAGATATCTTATTAATGTACATTTAATATCCTTCAACATGGTGAAGATACCATTTTACTCTCTGTTACGTGCTGGAATCTATTGGTGATTTTGTGAAATACGCCAAGTGAGGCAAAGAGTACGCAGCAGCTGATCACTGCGTATTCTTAGCCTCCATTGGGAGGTTATCATGCTACATTTGGTTTTTTTCATTTATTGCTATTAAGTGGAAAACTGTGTTTTACTCTTAATATATAGATGTATATTATATTGATACAAAGTTGTTATAACTTATCATAGTTTTGTATTTAATCGTAAAGAAATACAAATAACGTTTTTATTTTTATTTGCAGAGCAAAGAGCTGGAGAAAATGAAACAGTAGGTTTATCAGAACAAGAATGTAAAATTAATGTTAGTATTCATCCAATTCTGCCGCTTCCAGAACATAAAGAACAAGACCCTATGAACCGAAGAAAGCAGGGACCAGCACAAAAATCAGAAATCATGACATCATCACCTTTCAAAAACCATTTGGAAGAAAGAAAAAGAGAGAAAAGAATTAGAGCAGGCTAAATCAGAAAAAAGTTTTTAAACAATAAGAAAGACAAGTAAGATAAATGGGCCTAGCAAACAGGAAATCAAATGCGAGAAGAGAATTGATGTTTAATAATGACTCTAAACCATCTTCAAGTTCAGCTGAGTCGAAAGCCTTCATTGAAGAAGAAGAAAAAGATGACGATTCAACTGTCTGTCCAGGATGTCGGGGTTCGTACCCTGATAGCTGGATTCAGTGTGGAATTTGCAAAGAGTGGTGGCAAGAAGACTGTAGTGCTTAAGAAGGCAGTGGTCCATTTGTTTGTGACTATTGTTAGGCAAGCCCTAGTGATTACTCTTAACCACCCTACCCGCGTACTCTTAACCTCCCGGTAGGTCAAGAGTACGCAAATTACATTTTTTACTAATTTATTATTCATGCCTGTGTTTTAAAATGTAGTTGACCGATGATTTTTTTAAACTATTTGTATTTGAATAAAGAATATTTTTAAAAATTTTGAACTCTGTATTTTATTTATTTTATCAAATATAACTGAAAATCCACTAAGTGCGTACTCTTACCCTCCTTTTCCCTACGCTCCCGCTCTACAATAACATGCTCAGTTTACAAAAAAAAAATTAAAATTATATTGAAAATTTCAAACAAAGCGTATTTTTAAAAAAAAATTCAAACGAAAAGGAGGTACTTTATTAGTAGCTAAAGTATAGCTACAGTAATAGTTTCGATACAATCAAGTGTAACAATTAAGAAGTAATCTTGACAAAAAAATTCGCCAAGCCCAAAAATTCTGCAATTATTTCACTATTATTCTTCATATTTCTTCAACAATAGCGTTGTAGTTTTCTTCCGAAATATATTAAGGTTAGTTTAAAAAATAAAGCTCGTATTTTGTATTTTTTGTTTGTTCGTTTGTAGCCGCAGGATATAGAGTCGAAAAAAAATTGTACCCCCCTTAATCCAAAGCTGGTTACGCCCATGTAAATATATCCATCCATAGTAATTCTGCCCGAGGGCAGGTCTTTCACTGCAATAATAGCATTTCCATGCTATGATTTGCAGCTTCACTAGGGAATTATAGGTGTGGTAGCTTCCCATTGCTTTCCACGCCTGTGAAGAATGATGATGATAATGATAAGGATGACCGGATGATTTTCGGGGACCGTTGGGCCCTAAGCTTCCCGGCATTTGTCTTACAGGTGATGAAAAAACCGAGAAACCCCTCACCCAGGAGCCGGGCCCGTTGCGTGACAAGGCACCACGCTACTTCGATGCCCAGCTGTGGATATATATATATATATATATATATATATATATATATATATATATATATTAAAAATGATTATAATAATTCTGTGTTATGGTTATTTCTCAGATTTAATTTCTATATACTAACATTTCAATGAATGCCCTAAACAAATTTGAAGTAACCCAGAATAATGCCTTACGATTGATAACAGGTGCAGCCAAATCTACACCCATAACAGCAATGCAGATACTTACTGAAAATAATACAATAGCCCATCAGATTCACAAACAGGCCTTAATACAATATGAAAAATTAATAAGAATTCCACATGATAACTACTGGATAAACTATAAAGACAGAAAGAGAAACCTTGAAACTCAATATGGCTTATTACAGAAAGCAATCAAACTACAAAAACAGCATAACCCAAATCAAAATCCAGAAAAAACTTCTCTTACCAGTATCACCTCTGGAAGATATAGATATTGCTTTTAACATAAATTTAATCAAACATGTTTTAAAAAGTGAAATGATCCCAGATGAACTAAAACAAATCACATTGGAAACCATTCATAGTCTATATCCTGAACCACAATGGGTACATATCTATACAGATGGATCCAGAATGGAAATAGAGAAGACGGAGCTGGAGCTAGGATTTACTCAAAACTGTTTAGCTTCTATGTTGCAGTAAGAAAAAATTACACACACTTCGATGGAGAAATTCAGGCAATAGCGTTAGCACTAACACAACTCCTCTACAGAATAAATACATTTCAGAGAGCAGTTATACTAAGTGATTCAACATCAGCTATACAAGCTATAACAACATATAACTCTCCAATCTCCAGAAAAATGTTGAAAATAAAAAAGATCATAAGATTATTGACCAAACAAAATAAAATTATCCAGCTCCAATGGATCCCCTCTCATTGCGGGGTACATGGAAATGAAATGGCAGATCTTTTGGCAAAAAAGGGCACCAAAATTTTACAGAAAACAAATCAATCCCTGCCCTACCATTCTGCAAAAATTATAATTAAAAGAAAAACCAGAAAGAACTGATGGAGCACTTCAAATCACAAAGTAATGAGAAACCATGGGCAGCTATCTCGCAGAATAAAAACTTAATACCTGAACAACCAAGACATGAAGCAGTAGCAACATTCAGACTGTTAACAGGCCATGACTACCTGGCAGCACACCTCCATAAATTGGAATCTTCAACTCTCCAAATTGTATCCTGTGCCAAGACAATAACACTACCATGAACAAAGATCATCTTGCTAGCTGTGAGGTTCTGAAGATGTCACCTACAAGAACTCTGGCAGGACTCTATTGGGAAGCAAGAAAGCAAATGGAACACATCCAAGCTAATGGACATTAGACTACTACTACATTTCAATGAAACGTTTAAATAAATTTATTAATCTGTGAAGTAACTAATTGAAAAAAAAAACAAATCGGTCTTCATCCCAAATTTTCCGACCCAAAAAACGGGGTAATGTTTATAACAGGTAATGTTTATGCCTGTAATTACAAAGACAAAAGCAAAAACACTCTGCGACCTGGTCGTGCGGGAGGTAAGCTTCATTGAGAGTGGGCGCCGGCTTGCAAGACCCCCAATAAATTTAGTGTTTAATTTGGAATTTATTAATGAATTAATTATGTATAGTCATTATATGACGTGAAGCAGCAAGCAGTTTTGCTCCGGACCGGTTGTTTTTGGATCAACTAAACCGCTTTTCGGAAAATAATATAAATAATAATTAATAATAAATCAAAATACAACGAACCTCATTCGCGAACATTCGAAAAAATCCATTGTCTCTATATTTATACTCCACACTTGTGCCATATATTCAATAAACTATATATCCTTATCGATATGTTTCTATTAGCGAATACTTGCGCCATCTGCAGTACGAGCTACGTACTATGTTGAGCAATAATAATGAAATACCTCCTCAAATATCCCATCAGCCTGGTACAGGTTGGGAATATTTTGTCATTCCTAGGCTCTCTCAAACGGGGCAACAACGTTTACATAAATAAATAAATGTAAATCCGCGTATCAAGTTCCCGTAACTCGCACTATCGAACCAGTAGGTTCATGACCGCGCAGATTTAAGTTCTCCACACATCCCTATCCTGAACTAAATGCTTTACAATCGTCCTTTATATAGGCATATATAATGTACTTCTCTCAAGTATGGTATTCATTCTTGGTCTACCAACTGGGCTTTTTACCTCTGGTTTTCCATGCCCTTCTTTCTTTCTCCATTAGTTTCTCTCTGGATTTCCTACTAGTTTCCATGCCTTTCTTTCATTTCCCATTAGAACCACATGACTTAACTATTATTTATATTCGGTTTTCCATAAAGAGCAGGTAGTCTTCTACATTCGCATGTCTGTTCATATCTCTTCGTCCAAAAATTGTATTCTTAAATGTTATCCTTCCTCGTGTTTCACATCCATATAATACAACTGACTTCTCTCATTAGCGATAACCGTTGTCTGATTTTCATCCTGACCAGGCGATGATCCGAATTGCAGTTTGTCTGATTTCAATGCAAAAGTGGGGGCGGAAGATATATTCCGGCCAACAGTAGACAAACTCAGTCTTCATGAAGATAGTAACGACAATGGGGTTAAATTAGTCACCTTTGCCACATCAAGGTATCTTATTGTTAAGAGCACTACATTCCAGCATAACGACATTCATAAATACACCTGGGCGTCACCAAAT
This sequence comes from Diploptera punctata, assembly GCA_030220185.1. Lineage (NCBI taxonomy): Eukaryota > Metazoa > Arthropoda > Insecta > Blattodea > Blaberidae > Diploptera > Diploptera punctata. The sequence continues at coordinate 1,986,307 of JASPKZ010009819.1, forward strand.
GGTGAAACTCGGAACCAGATAGATCATGTATTAGTGGACAAACGGTGGCACAGTAGCATCATCGGTGTTAGATCAGATAATGTTCATGTGCTATCATGAAAGACTATCAAATACGCATTCTAATTCTTCATAGAAATAATCTTGTGTTCAAGTCCCGTCGGGGTCAGGATTTTTAAATTGGTTTAAATCTCCTGCCGGCACCATACCCCTGGAATCGAATGAGCATCTAAATGAAATAAGTACCACTATTGTGGTGAAAAATGACAGTGAATCACGAGGACAGTCATTAAATCTAAACTTAAACTATGGGCGACCATAGGAATTAAGGAAATTGTTTGTGATTTAGCCGGAAATCAAACCTGGGACCTCATGAACTGTTGTCAGAAGCTATGAACATAAGACCATGAGATGATCATGTTTTCAATAATACATTTCTTGAACACATTCAACAATTTATTTTCTTCCAACTGATCTCAAAAGAATTCATTCAATTGCAAACTCGCGGTGCCGCATTTGATTATTGTGACATCTTACTGACAAACATTAACAATGGACTTAGCATGTAAACTGCAACGTATTCATAGTGTATATTATATATATATATATATATATATATATATGTGTGTGTGTGTGTGTCACATGATAAGGAAAATAAATGCTTGGGCGGGATTTGAACCCGGACCTTTAGATTGATACCTCAGTCCGCTACCGATTACGCCACCAAGCAAACCTAGTACAAACATTTATTTTTCTTATATATATATATATATATATATATATAAACTTGATAGTAGTTTTCTCAGAAAAATAATTATGTTTCTCTTATTTTCAATATACTGCTTGTATTATCAGTAATATATATATATATATATATATATATATATATTACATCGGTAGGTGTACCTATCAGGGAGTTAATATTAGCTTTAAAAATACTTGTGTTAATTATACCATTTTCGTTAAATAATAATGCGATGCTTACATTTGCTAATAATCTGGAATGAGAGATGTGGCAACATATTAAGGAGGGTTGAAACAGCTGATTACAAGCCGTGATACGTATAAATCAGCTGATTTCTGTCCCGAATCATCTGTTCAAAGTAAACACCCTCCTCTCCATCCAGGAACGTTGCCAAATGTCCAAATTGTGAACTTTAATACCTACCTAATACCTAATACAGGCTTTCCATTTTACAGCAGTTCGCCCTTGATTCCTGCTTTCCAGAGATTCCTATCCTCCCATTGTCCCTCTTCCTAACCCCTCTTCATCGTGGCATCATATATTCCCTCATACCATGTTCTTCTACTTCTCCCCCTCTTCCTTTTGCCTGGTACCATCCAATCTAACACCTGTTTAGGCCACTGGTCTTCCGACATCCATTGTACATGTCCATACCACTGTAAAGCTCTCTTTGTTATCTTTTCGATAACAGTTTCTTGTGCATCCAGTTCTTGTCTGATATATGTATTTCTAATATGTTGTAGCCTGGATTTTCTCATACTTTATTATTGTCTGTATAATCTCTTTTTTTTTTCTGGTCAAATTTCTATTCCATAAAAGACCATTCAGGGATCTAATCGCCTTCCTTGCACAATTTACTCTGTTAATAATATCTTTTTCACGAGTACCAGATGTATCTATTATAAATCCAAGATATTTATATTCTTCAACACGTTTAATTATCATATTATTTATTTGTAGGTCTTCTGAATTTCCTCCGATTACCATATATTCTGTTATAATATAATTCATCTTCAGTCCACCTACCTCAAATGCATCTACCAACTTTCTAATCACTTCAATAATTAGTTAAATATTACAATTAGAAAAAAAAATGCGAAGAATTTTTTATCCTTTAAGACATGAATAATCAGTATTTAAAACAATGGAATTTATACCTCTTACACTCTATATAATAACCTATACCTTTTTTTGTCGCAGAGACTGCAGCATGTTCATAATGCTTGCGTTCATTTCATTTTCAACATTCGCCGTTATGATTATATTTCCGAACACTTCAATAATCTCTCTTGGCTCCGTCTTAGCGACAGACGTAAACTGCACTCTCTTTATATCGCCTCACTATATAAAAGAGGATGCCGTGCAACAATGCTTGACAATGATTAACATGCGGAATTATTATAGTGGCGGTAGTCAAATCGTTGTATTTAATTATATATAACAGCTGCGGGGAAACAAAGCGAGCCGCTGGACAACCATCATAGTGAGGCTGTAATAACTACTTTTCAAGTTTCTGCACTCTTACACTTCTAGTTACCTGGCGTCCAGCTGTGAGAAGTTATCTTCTCACCACAGTATTAAATGAGGTTTTAAGCTTATATCAGCGACATTAAATTCTCCACTGAATCAAGTTCCTGAAGACGCCTTCGTCTTGTGTTTTACTCCTTAAATGCAAGTCATGCAAGCCACAGATCATAATGGTCCAAGATAGAAGACAAATATTTGAAGTTACCCGCCGCAATCGTCTTATAGCCACTTTCGAGTTTTTGTCTAATAGGAACCTCACTTAAATAGAAGTGTGCTGACTGCGTAGCTTCCACTTGTTAGCGTCTCTCACTTTTTTTTGTTTGTTTGCGAATTCATGCGTTTTGAAAAACGTCTGGAAAGGACTCACTATGAATGACCCTTTAACGCCCCTCACAAGATGTGGGGAGAATAGAACACAAATATATACAGATTCTTGTGGAATACTATAGCCAGGGTGAATACTGTTGGATCCACCAATGCTTGAATTTCCGTCTTAAATGTTCAGCATCTTTGCTGAAATTGTAGCTTTCGGGTGGACTCCAGCAGTTTGTCTGAATGTTCACTTTATCTTCTTTAATCATTAGCTCTGTTCTCCCGAACCATTTGCCATTATCATAAGGTGGACATTAGTCTTGAATAGCTACGTGTGTAGCTACACTCGTGAGGAACTGGACCTCCCAAGATCTCCGGTGAATCCAAGGGGGAGAGATTGTCACAAAGGGGAAGATAAAAGCGTTCAAAGTCGGCATTCCCTTCAGATATAAAGAAATGACACCCAACCCAAATTTTTGGCCTACGGGGTAATCGTGAGGCGATTTCGCTTCCCCTCCAAGGAAGAAGAAATTACGAGGTTGCATCCCTCGAATAATCTCATTAACATACTATTATGGAACGTCGAAGGCTTAAAAGGATTAATTGAACTAGCCCCAACAAATATATTAGACAACCCAGACATCATAATACTAACGGAAAATTTTCTAACAGAAAGCATAGACATACCAGGATACTACGTTATCCACACACTAGCAAGAAAAACGGAAAAAGACCAGCAGGAGGGGTGTCCATGGATAGGACCAATAAAAACTGTATATAAAGAAGAGAACCTAATAATCGCGAAAACTAACACATTCACAGTAATAGGTACATCCATACGCCCCAACATGGAGGTATAAAATGCACTGGAAACTATCATGGTGGCGACAGAACGCGTGAGAAAAGAAGAGAACGTCATACTGGCAGGAGACTTGAACTGCCGACTTGATATTAAAAACACAAAGATGGAAATAGTGTTAGACGCACTGAGGGAAGAAGGATTCAGGTTGGTGAAGAAGAAAGACTTATTAACATACTTCGCCCCCAATGGAGCAAGCGCAATCGATGTAGTTCTCATGAGAGGAAAAGGTCTACACGTAAAAAAGCAGAAAGATCTATGGAACTCAACCGTCTCCCCCATACGAAAACATATACCTATTTTGACCGAAATAACACTACATACATGGAAACCACATTAAAATGAGGAATAACCCATCATATCCATAAAACTGAACTTAGAAAAAATCAGAGACAAAAAAGACCTACAAGAGGCGAAAAGGTTAGCAAAAAAGAGGCGAGACAAATCTAGCACTCAACACAACTCTCAAGGTTCTATACAGGGCAAAAGTCACCATACCCAGGAGGAAAGCTCAAGCGTGGTTTGACAAAGAGCGTTGCACTCTAAGAAAGGAGACCTTAAACATGCTCTACAAAGCCAAAACTTCTGAATCCCGGACGGACTACAAATCGTACTAAAAAAAATACAAATTACTCCTTAAAAACAAACAAACTGACTACATGGAAAAAGAAGCCCGGAGGATAGCAGAAAATGCCAGAAATAACCCTTTCCTCGCATTGAAAAAAAGACCCATGACATACGCAGGGGAAATCACAATGAACAGATGGGAAAACCACTTCTCGAAAATTCTAAATACCCAAAACTCAAACACAACACTAAAAACTCCCCCGACGAAGACAGATATACCAGCAAACTGCTTGAAAACAAGTACAGAAGTCCGAGCAGCAGTGAATGCATGAAAAACAACAAATCAGCAGGACCAGATAGAATCTACATGGAACACATAAAAACCTCACTGGAAGACGTCTGGACAGATATTTGCAATACATGCTTAAACACACAATCTATCCCAATGTCCTGTAGGACTTCTAGAACAAGAACCCTATATAAAGGAAAGGGGGATATGAACGATCCAAAAATGTATAGAAATATAGCACTGGAGAATAATATATTCAAAATCTTTACAAAATTACTAACAAGAAAAGTAACGAAAATCACTTAAAACCTGATCCCGGAATGCCAATTTGGCTTCCGTCAAGGAAAAAAGCAGTAGAAAACCTGTTAGCTTACATCGAAGCCACTACTAGAACACAGAAAGGGAAGTACTACGCAGTCTTCATAGACTGCAGGAAAGCTTTTGACACGATAAACAGGCAAATATTAATAGAAAAATTTGAAAACGCAAACACCAAAAATCCCCAGATTAACGGAGTAATCGCAAACATTCTTTCATACAACCTAGTCCAAATCGAAGAAGAAATAACTTCATCGGCGTACATAACGCAGACAAACGGGGTACTGCAGGGAGATCCTATCACCCCCTATTATTTAACATCACCACCACAGACATAGATGAAATAGTAATGGATCTACCACAAACAAATATAACCATGTACGCGGACGACATGGCTTTGGGATCTCTGGACAAGGAAGAATTACAGGTAGCACTCAAAAGATTGCAAAATGGACAGATGACAACAAATTTGACGTCAATGAAACAAAAACTGTGCAGATGGTTTTCCGTAAAGGACGAAGATTACCACAGAATGATGGCCTAACGCTAAATGGAACCCCCATTAACAACAGCAAACAACTTCAAGTATCTGGGAGTTGCATTACAACCGACAATCTCATCTTTCAGGATACACATGGGACAATCTACATCAAATCGGACAGCAAAAAATCTTGCAATTTATTTTTTTTTATTTTATGTATATAGTGAATACATTTATAAACGTATTAATACAGAAATTGAATTTTTATCATTTATAGGTTCGTAGTTATGATTATCTAAAATTATCGTAAATATGATAAACTAAAACGTTTACGAAATAATATTTCTGAAACAGTAAACAGCAAAAATTTGTTTCAAACATATTTATATAGGTGATATCATGTAGTTTAAGGGTGTTATTTTTATAATTAGGATATTTTTATTTTCGGTGTCAATTTTCTGTTTTATGGCGGTTTACTGCAGTACATATCAAAAAATGAAAACGGAAAAAATACAGGATACTACTCACGTAATAAGGATTAATTTCCAGCAATTACCTTTTTGGAGAGTTGAATAGTTCAGACAATATAAATGTTTTTTATTCTATTTTCGTAAAAAAAACTCGCGGGTCCACGGCGCAGCAGATTCATTTCACGACCAAGGTCGCGCGCGTACTTTATTGAAAGAGCTTCATCAGTGACTTTTTCAACTGCCATTAAATCGAATAGATTATTATATGTTCTGCTTAATGGAACAGTACCGTAAATTTATAAAAGTGGCGATATTTTAATTCTTACGCAGTAGATATTTATTTATCAAATTTTATTGCTGAAGTGAGAAGTAAAGAGCTCTGTTACTTACGTTTACTGTGAATTATTAAACAAATTATTTATAACTAACTCACTCACTGGCTCTGTGGAACCTGTAGGTTCATGGCAGCGCGGACATAAGCTCTCCATACATCCCATCCCGAGCTAACGTTTTCCAATTATCCCCTGTATAATCTACTTCCCTCAAATCATGTATAATGTTATTCTCCCACCTCATTCTTAGTCTTCCAACTGGGCGTTTTCCCTCCGGTTTTCCTACCAGAAATTTCCAAGCACCTCTTTCATCCTCCATACGTGCCACATTTCCTGCCCATCGCAGCCTACGAGACTTAACTGTTCTTATTATATCTGGCTTCCTATACAGATCATGTAGCTCACTATTATGTAGTTTTCTCCATTCACCTGTCTGTTCATCTCTTTTTGATCCAAACATTTTCCTAAGAACTTTATTCTCAAATACTCGTAATCTTCTGTCCTTTTTTAAAACAAATTATTTATTTTGTTACAAATTTTTCATTACAGTTTAAATGTAATATTATATAATAAAAACTCTTTCATCATTAATTGAATAAACTGGTATAAATTTTTATTATGTTATAATTACTAATTTCAGTCTTAAAATAACTTTTTATTCAGTGTATTGTATTGTACCCTGAAAACTTTGACGAAATAGTATTGTTATAAGATATCACTTCCAAATAAAACCGAATGTTTTAATACTCGTACCACTTCCTACCAAACGATAATAATGCAGTGTCAGCAAGTCTTCCTTAAACATCTGTTTTACATCAACAATTCTCAAGTTCAGATTACATACTAGACAGTTGATTTACATCAGTGTGTATGTTTAGTGCATCTCGTCATTTTAAGTGTCACAGTCAAATTAAAAATAATATCTTATTGTTCTTAACTCACAAGTTTGCAGATCTACAAAGACTGAATGGTGAGTTAGAAGTTAAATATAATTTTAATTATGCATATATTAGTATACAATAGTTATTAACAATATTATGTGTTAATATATAATTTTACAATTTCTTAAATGTTTCTGGAATGTGAGAATAATCGTAAAGGTATACATTTTGTGTTATAAAAGGAGAATAATGGGAAGTTTAGACATTAAATTAAATACTATAATAATTTAGCTTATAATAAAAGCTAATATTAACGTGCATTTTAATATCATCTTAGATATGTCATGAGTAGGGGATGCAAGATCAGTAAGTGATACCAAGCCAATAAAATATATTTATAGCTCTTAAATATTACTTGTAACAGCATGAAAATTGTTATAAATTATTATCGATAGCTTAACATTACTTACAATATTCAACATCAGACATTGGTGTAGGGTACAAGTACAAAATATTACAACACATTACAAAACTACTCTCTAGAAAATATTTTAATAGGCCTACCAGCTTGAATTCGTAGGCGCTTAGTAATTTAAATTAAACTATACATTAGCCAAAATCAGCACAAAATTAACCGCCTACTGAATATATCAATAAAGATTGTTATATTTCTTCTTCTTCTTCCTTCCAAGTATTAGGCCAAGGCCTGTTACGATCCTATAATTAATGACGTTTATTATGTAGCAATTTATTTCAAGCGCGAGGTTCTCCTACGTACCATAAATTTACGACACGGGACTCACGGATTTCCTTCCTTCTGGAGAAAGCTGCATTCAGAATTGTTACGCCTTTAAAATGCCATTGATTCCTATCGAGTTTGAACCCGCGAACCTCGGAATCGGAGGCGTGCAGAGTAACCACTTGTCCACGATGATGATGATGATGATGATAATGTAATAATTGTAATAATGATAATAAAAATAATGTAATGATGATAATAACAATCAAAATATTTGTAAGTGCGTAAAGGACTATTACCAAGTAGCTCCGTCATTGTTTGTACGAGCGAGCGATCTCCACTCACGCGAAAGGTATTGCGGGCAGTCTTACACATAGGAGATTTTAGGAAAAATAATTATTTTTGGTAGTTTCCTTTCAAGACTCCACTTTAATACTAATTACAAAAAAATTAACTGGTGTTCAGGTAATAATGTGGCACTTTTTGATTTTATAAAATTTTTGTTGAGGAAGGTCAATTGCATATTAATTGCATTTACGCCCTTCAGAAAAACGTAAATATTAACATACTAATTTTCAAGCGATAGATCATAAAATCATCTATAATGTGACTATCTTTTCAGTTGAGGGAATAGCCATACTTCGAGAAATGTATTTTATAAAGGAGACTATTTAAAACAATAGATAAATTGACAGCTCTATTACTCTTTAATTACACCAAGCGAAGACTTGAAATTCGGTTCAGATATTCAGTATATTATGAAGTTTCACTGTAAAAAAATGGTAAACTTTTAAAGATGTGAATTCAATTTTCACAATTTTTTGCCGATTTCGTACATACAATACAGGGTAGCTGCTGCTATCAAAGCCATGTATGACATAAAGAACTTACAACTACTAGCACTCGATACAGTAATGACTCTATTTCAAGCGAAAATAGTTCCAATCCCAATATATGGAATAGAATTGATATGGGAGAGACTGAAGAAAAACGATCTCAATAGGCTAGAACAAGTTAAAGGAAGATATCCGAAGAAAGCTCTAGGCATAGGGACAAACACCAAATCTCGGCTAGCCTATGAACTCGCCAAAGAGACATTCTTCTTGGAAGACATTAGACTGCAATCTCTGCTACCATCCACCGGCCCATTCAACGAACTGATAGAAGAAAGGGTGACAAAGAGGAGGGAGATTCCACGAGGAGATTTTATAAATCAAGCGCGATGCTGGACAGATCTTGGACCAAGAAAAACCAACCCCAGAGACATATTATCATAAAATTAGCGACCCACGAATTGTGGTAAAATAAAAAATACCACGTGTCCTGTGAAAGTTGTGTATGAGAACTCTGCAAGAAACAATGTGAAAGATATCACATCCTGAAGTGTGGTAAAAGAGAAAATCTATCACCGAACTCACCAAGATCAAAAAGCTGATATATTCCTAATGCCTATTCAGGCGCACCTTCTCTCTTTATATTATTATCATTAGGTGGGTAAATCTTCTTCTTCGGATGTGATGAATTCTAAACTATCCGGGGGAAAATAATATTGCAATGATACAACTTGTGTAGGTACTTACCAAAGAATGTTCTTATATCCATTTTTACGCATACACGCACGAATACGCATAGTTCAACGCTAAAGCATTAGTCTAGAACCTTCGAGTAAAGAATATGTAAATTGCATAATTATTTGAGCCTATCGAACGTGCTAGAAAATGTGAGGCACAATCATGGCGAACCTTTGACCAATCACGGTAAGTGGGCGTTGGCCAATATAAGGCTGTAAAAAAAAGACATTTATTACAGAAGTGTGTGCGGCCAATTAAGAATCAAGGTCAGGCGAAGCTTCTACAAGCGTCGAAAAACAAACTCAGGTTCTCGGCTGAAATTCAACAAGTGAACGCTGCGTTAGCCGTTTATAACAGAGGTCTAAAATGTTCTGGCGTACTGGAGATGCTTATGTCCACTGGGGCAGGTACTTGATAAATTGATATATCACATCGATTGGGTTTGGCGGGCTTATTATTATTATTTTTTTACATTTATTTTAAAATTTTTACACCTAATTTTGGATAGAAGAAATATCATTCTCTCTAGTGTTAATTGTCGAAAACGCTACGCCCATGGTTGTTCATTGTTTTGTTTGATTCTTCTTGACTTCAATAACTGTTCCCCACTTAGTTCTAACCTCGCGAACAGCCACTGGGTTCTCTATGCTTCTGACATCGTAATTCTAGAACTTGTGTATTTAGTATTATTGATACATTTTATGTTATAATATCTTATCGTTCTTACCTTGTTCTTATATAATTTTTCTCGTCTTATTAATACTGTTTCGTAACTAAAATTACATTAAAAACATTTTCGAAAAAATCCGCCACAATGCAAATCTTTTTCTCTTTCTTGAGTTGGCATACCGAGATTAAAATATTGCCAATTAATGGTGGGCGTAATCTGCTAAGCTATATAAACATACAGAAAGGAGAAAATGTAAATTTTCGGAAAACATTGGTGAAATTGAAGTATAGTAACTCTTGATGTTTTTATAATAACTGCTGCAGTTATCGCTGACTGCAATGAAAGTTTATGAATCTGCTGCACAGTTATATCGGCATAGAGAACCGGCATCTGCTGGTAAGAATTTGTTTTGTTTGTTGGCAACGCTTGATGTGTAAAATTATATAAAAAAACTCGGTTCTGTATGGTTCTGTATGCACGTGATCGTGTTTACAAGTTCTACTTATACTGATATTTATTTAGTTTCTGACATTTTGGTTTAGAATACATTTTGTTTTGTTATTTTAAAAACATGTTTACAACAAGAGGAAATGTGTTCAGTTTATGTAAGAGAATTTTGGCTTCTAAACGATTTTCTTCATCTGTTAACACAAGTTCAGAAAATCTGCAGTTGGACTATTTAGAAGGAGTGGATAATGGAATTGTTACTGTTGGGTTGAATAGACCAGAAGCAAAGAATGCTTTAAGTAGAACTTTAGCTGGCAATTTGTTTCAAGCAGTTGAAGCAGTAAAGATTGATAAAAAAGTAAGAGCTGTTATTATTAGGAGCTTGGTACCCGGTGCATTTTGTGCTGGGGCAGATCTAAAGGAAAGATCCAAACTCACGGACTCAGAGGTGAAAGATTTTGTAACCTTTTTAAGATCTCTCACAAATGCTGTTCATGATCTGCCAATGCCAGTAATTGCTGCTATTGATGGCTTTGCACTTGGAGGTGGATTTGAATTGGCATTAGCTTGTGATATAAGGACTGCATCATCTACTGTCAAACTTGGTTTAGTTGAAACAAAATTGGCCATTATACCAGGTGCAGGTGGTACACAACGATTACCTAGGATTGTTGGTCCTGCTATTGCTAAGGAACTTATTTTTACAGGAAGAACTCTAACAGGATCAGAGGCTCTTCATCTTGGAATTGTAAATCATGTTACTGAACAAAATGTTGATGGTAATGCAGCATATCTTAAGGCATTAGAAATTGCTCGTGAAATTATACTTAATGGACCTGTTGGTATAAGAATGGCAAAAGTAGCTATTAACTCTGGTTTAGAGGTGGATATAAATACAGGTTTTCTTATTGAAGGTGCTTGCTATGCACAGTTAATTCCTACAAAGGATCGAATTGAAGGTATTAAAGCTTTTCAGGAAAGACGGACACCAAAATATATAGGGCAGTAAGTTCTTTAGGCCTATATAAGAAAAATCAAAGATGTATATGATTTATTGGTAATTTTGGCTCTACTTTCCAATGTGTGACACGACCTTTTAAATATCTCAAACTCGTGTCAAATTTTATTCTTGTGGTTTAATTTTTGAAGTAATTTACTACCATTGATAATGGTTTTTATACTTTTAATGGTTCAAATAATTTCTTTACCATATTCAAATATATGGAAAAGTCCGCTATTTGTTGATCATTTACTCCATGAGTTCTAAATTCTACAGAATTACAGTGCACATGCGCGAGTTGCTCTAACGCTTAATGTAGCTTCCGTTAGATGGCTCTGAAATCAGAGTTACCAACTGTCAGAAAAAATTCCCAAACATTTATAAAAAATGGACATAAACTTCCCATTTCCTATCCTAACAAAACAAGTTACCTGCATATTATTTATATATTATTTTTGGTCTGGACATCTTACCTCAATATTAATGTTGATTTGTTCTTGGACATGTTTCAAAACAATTCTCTGTTTTATCTTCAGCTTTCTGGGAAAGAGAATTGTTTTGAAACATGTCCAAGAACAAATCAACATTAATATTGAGGTAAGATGTCCAGACCAAAAATAATATAATTAAAATAACCTCAAAATATAACTTCCTAAAATTAAATATTAATTACCTGCATATTATTTATTAAACTATAAACTAATCTTACGTACACCAACTTGCCCATTGGAATCTAACAAAATGACGTTAATTTCTTGAAATATGGTTTGGAATTAATTGCAAATGTTGGTAACACCAATTGGAGAGTCATCTAGTGTAAGTCACATTAAGCATTTGTGTCTGTAGAACTCTATTCACATAATTATATAAATACTTAAAACTCATGAGGAATGTTTATACAAACATTCCAAAATGTTTAAAATTGTGCAAAATGTTGTTAAAAATGGTAAGAGTGTGTAGTGTAACTGTGGCATAAGAATGTTGTATTGAAAATTGTGTTTGACAAATTGTAGACCTAAGCCCAAATATATACATACCATAATGATGTGACAGCTATATTGAAATTCTATGTTCCAATGCAGCCAACATATACTTCCAAACTTCAACTTATTACAATACAGCCAAATGGACTTTATGTAAATTACTATGTACTAATTAACTATTTACACTAAATGTACTATTAATACCAAAACTGCATTAATAACTAGTTAAACTACAGGATAAACTTCTCAAATGTCATTTAGTTCTTGGAAAGACTTCTGTTGCACAGATGTTTGGGATGTTTCTCCTATGGTTGGCAACGTGCTTCCAATATCCTGTATATGTGGGCTGCATCCCATGATTCCATACTGTAACCATTAGGTGCTTGCTGGTGTATAGTTGAGGCTTAGAAAAAATTTTTGCATCACATATTGGAAGTTTTTCTGATAATTTTATAAAATAGTTTACCTGTTTTTAGTTCTATCTGAATCATTTGAATAAATGAATAATTCAGATTGGTAAAACTTATGTTATGGGGAGAAGTTATATAGTATCCTGCTGGAGTTCGGAATTCCTAAAAAGTTAGTTAGACTTATACGGATGTGTCTAAATGGCACAAAGAGTAGGGTGCGTGTAGGCAAACAGTTTTCGGACACCTTTGAAATCCAGAATGGGTTGAAGCAAGGAGATGCACTATCTCCTCTACTATTTAATTTTGTACTAGAGCATGCCATCAAATCTTTTAGAGGATGAGGAAGGCCTACAACTCAATGGTATTAATAATCTGTTAGTTTATGCTGATGATGTAGTACTATCGAGGAGATACTAAAGGACGACACGCGCACACTATTAAGTAACACTAAGGAATTAGGACTGGAAGTAAATATCATCATCATCATCACTCCAGGGATTAGGCAATTGCCCGTTCCGACTTCATATTGCATCAGCCCAACGTCTTCTAGGTCTTCCAACATCACGCCTTCCTCTTGCTTGATAATTTCTGGCTAACAATGGATATCTCTCCTTGCTCATTCCATCCATGTGATCAATCCATTTCTGTCTGTAATTCGTGACTTTATCCAATAAAGGCTGTACTTTCAATTCTTCTCTTATATCCTCATTTCTTATTCTATCAAGTCTTGTACATCCTTTTACTTGTCTTAGGAACCGCATCTCTGCCGTCTGTATTCTATCCTTCTGTCTTTTCACTGGAGCCCAAGTTTCACATCCATACAATATTGTGGGAACCGCCATAACATTATACATTTTTATCTTGGTTTCTTTTCTAATTTTATTTTTGAATGTTCTCTGTATTGTTCCACACACCGTCTGAAATTTATTTATTTTGGAGTCAATATCTCTTTCCACATTGTAGCCAATATCACAGCCCAAATATTTGAAACTAGACACCTGTTCTATACTTTGATTTTCTAAAATAATTTTGGTTCTCACTGGATCTCTTCCTCTAAAAGCCATGGTCTTCGTTTTCCTTACAGAAATTTTTAGATTGTATAATTTACATATTTCATTTAATGCATGCATTGATTTCTGTAAGTCGTATTCATTTTTCTGTATTATGATTACATCGTCAGCAAATAAAAGATTATTTATGCACATTTTATTATCCATTCTTATTCCTGGATTTACTAAAACTTTCCATTTATTAAAAATATCGTCTATATATATATTAAACAAAGTGGGTGATAAACTACATCCTTGTCGTAATCCAGTATTTGTTTTGATTGCATCTGTTCTTTTGAATCCGGTATCTATAATTATATTTGTGTCTTCATATAATGTCTTTATTGTTTCAACAAGGCACAGCGGGTATCCTTTCATTCGTAATATTTCCCATAATTTTTGTCTGTTTACTCGATCGAAGGCCTTATCCAAATCTATAAATCCTATGTGAGTTTCTAAGTTATGTTCTCTTCTCTTTTCTATGAGTTGTTTCAGTGTAAAGACATTGTCTATACATGACCTTCCCTTTCTGAATCCACTTTGATTTTCACTTATTATTACTTCTGTTATGTTTCTCAATCTATTATTTATTATTTTCGTATATATTTTGTAGCCAGTATTCATTAAGCTAATCCCTCTGTAATTCTCGCAATTTCTCCGGTCTCCTCTTTTGAATATATTCTTGACAATTGCTGTTTTCCAAGTGGTTGGAATCCCATAGGTCTGCCAACATATATTAATTAGATGAAGTATTCGTAGTTTACACAATATTCCACTATATTTGATTAATTCCATATTTATTTATCTAATCCTGTTGCTTTCCTATTCTTAGTGTTTTCAAAGCCATTTCTAATTCATTTATGTCTATTACATCAATATTTTCCACTTTTATTTCTTCCTCATTGTTCTCTTTTCCTTCAATTTCCTCCTTTTTCCAAAGTTTTTCATAATGCTGGATCCATTCTTGTTCTGGGATTATATTCAATCTGGCAGAATCTTTCTCAGTCTGATTTAGATGTTTCACTAATTTATAACCTATTTCTTGTCTTCCATACATATCATGTTCTACTGAGCTTATAAATTTATCCCATGACTCCTGATGGGATTTTCTTATAATGCTTTTAGCAATTCTCCTTTTCATTTTATATTCTTCATAAGATTCTTCTGTTTTCAGTCGTAAGTATGTATGATATGCTTTTTGTTTTTCATTCACTGCATTTTGTATATTCGCATTCCAAGTTCTCAAGCCCTTCCTATTCCTTATTCTATTTTTCTTTCCTAATATCTCATTTGCTGTTTTATGTATTACATTTGATATATTTTCCCATTCAATATTTATATCTTCTGACGTCGCTATCTCTGATATATATTTATTCATTCTGCTTTCATAATGTTGTCTAATACTTTGATCTTGTAATAAATATATTTTATATACTTCTTCTTGGTTTCTTTTGTTCTTTATGTTATTTTTTCCGCCATTTAGCTATTATGTTTATTTTGCTTATCACGAGGTAGTGATCAGAGTATATATCGCTGCCTCTATGTACTCTCACATCTTTTACCAAGGCTCCTAGCTTGTTGTTTACGATTAAATAGTCAATTATTGATCTTGAGTTATATCCACTTCTTGTATATTTATGTATGTCCTTTTTTCGGAAATAGGTATTCATTATTTTTAATTGATTATAGGCTGAAAACTGTCTCAAATCCTGTCCATTATCATTTATTGTTATTTCTTTCTCCATTATTTCCTATTACATTAGGTATAGGGACATTGCCTACTCTGGCATTTAAGTCTCCACTTATTATTAAATGATGATCTTTTGTATATTTATCAACTAATGTTTGTAATGTTTTATAAAATTTTTTTGTTTCTTCTTCTTCTTGCCTTCCTCTGGGGCATACACAGCAATTATCATCATATATCCTCTTTCAATTTTAAATCTGGCTATCAGGATTCTTTCATTTATAAACTCATAGCTATTCAATTTGTTCTTCCATTTTTCATCTATTAAAATTGCTACTCCACACTGCGCTCTTGTTGTCTGTTCTACTCCGCTATACAACATAGTTTAGTGTTGTAAGTCCTTTGTTCCTTTTAGTTTCTTTTTTGTTTCTGTTATTGTTGCTATATTTATTTCTTTTTTCTTTAATTCTCTTTCTAATTCTTCTTCTTTTGTATTTATTCCCCTAACGTTCCAATTTCCTAATTTCAAAATGTCCTTTATTCCAAATCGTATCCTTTTATCTTGCTTGGGTCGGTTCCTTTATGACAATCCGGCTGATTTCCATGAAGCTTCTCAGTAAGATAAATGTCTCCTGGAAGCGTTACGAGCGCTTCGCAGGACAAGGATGGTGGAAGGGCTGCTTCCTCTGAGCCTCCAAACATGCTCCTCTGGGTATCCACCCCCCAAGAGAGGGCTGCTTCTTCCGCTCTTCAAGCCCTACAAGTTTAGCTGTGCTATTCCTTGTCGCCCTGTTGACCGTTGAAGACTTGACTTGACGAAGATGTGGCCGCCCAATATGGATACAGACGCCATTCCTTCGTTGTGAGCTATACTTAGTAAATATCAATAAAACTAAATATATGGTCACACGTAGAAATTCATTATATAATGGAAATGGACAACTAATGACAAATGAGGGAAATTTTGAGGAAGTGGCTGAATTCAAATACCTAGGAACAATAATCACAAATAGGAGTGAGATGCACAAAGAAATTAAACATAGGCTCAATTCTGGAAATGCGTGCTATTATGCATTGTAGAGACTTTTGATGTCCCAACTCCTTTCAAAAAACATTAAACTGAAAATGTATAAAACTATTATTCTACCAGTTATATTATATGGGTGCGAAACATGGACTCTTACTTTAAGGGAGCAAAGGAGATTACGAGTATTTGAGAATAAAGTACTTAGGAAATTTTTTGGACCAAAGAGAGATGAACAGACAGGTGAAAGGAGAAGACTACATAACAATGAACTGCATAGTCTTTATAGGAAGCCAGATATAATAAGAACAGTTAAGTCTCGTAGACTGTGATGGGCAGGACATGTTGCACGTATGGGTAATGAAAGACGTGCATGGAGGTCTCATGTAGGAAAGCCAGAGGGTAAACGCCCAGTTGGTAGCCCAAGAATGAGGTGGGAGAACAACATTAACTATGATTTGAGGGAAGTAGATTATTCAGGGAATGATTGGAAACCATTAGCTCAGGATAGGGATGTATGGAGAGCATATGTCCGCATGGCCATTAACCTATGGGTTCGATAGTGCCAGTGAGTGAGTAAGTAAGTAAAACTTATGTTATGTGTGAGCCATCCTTAACATCGGCCACTACCCGGAAAGGAACACATCAGAAAAAGTTCAGTAATTGTCTCTCACATTTTTTTCTAAGTTTTACAGAATCACAGTGTGCATGCGTGAGATGCACAAATGCTTAATTAGCTTTTGCTAGATGGCTAAGAATTTGATGCTACCAACTTTCACAATAAATTTCCAAATGTTTATAATACATGGACATACACCAACTTTCCTCTTCCTAACCTAACAAAATAAATGACATACATATTATTTATTAAACTAATCTTGTATAGACTATCTTGTCCCATTGGAACCTAACAAATTGAAGTTAATTTCTTGAAATATGGTTTGGAATTAATTGTAAATGTTGGTAACATCGATTTCACTGTCTTCTAGTGGAAATTACATTAAGCATTTGTGCACATGCACTGTAAATCGGTAGAACTTCATTCACAATTTGCATAAATATGAGGGGCTTAAAGTCAAAGTGGTGTAAGTCAAGTTTTCAAAAATTTTGCCCTAAGCATTGCAATACATTCTTGAAGTATAGATTTATTAAATAGGAAGAGTGGTATAAGTTATAGTTTTTTCATACCCTCATAGATGGCAGGAGTAGTATCACTGATGCATGAAACAGCTGATTTGTTGTTAGCCATAATGGTGCAAGTCAGACTTACACCAGTATTCCTTTAAGTGTTAAGTAATGGTCTTACCTCTTGCATAGTATTCTATGGATCCAAAATCTGAACCATGTGGGAGGTAGGAATGACTAGTCACCATAAATTTATGGTCAATAACATTGATTTTGTCACTACTTTGAAGCAATTTCATAAGACACAAATCAAATTTCCAGTTTGTATTCTGCCCTGTACAGGTGTCACTATACATGACATGTCTTGATTTTGAGGCTCTCATAGTAATGTGTTTTGTAACACAAGAACTTATTTCTTGTTAACGATGCAACCATCTCATCCCATGTGTACATAAAGCCCAAATCAATTGATTTGGTAAGACCATTTATGTCCCAGCTGATTGCTCCATAATTTCAGGATCAAGAAAGAAGAAAGGTTTTCTTGTAACAAATATGTCAGCCTAAGACTTCAAATCTATGAGAAATCTTGAACAAGCAATTACAAAGAGGGAAAAAAAATGTCATGAACAAACCAGTGTCATGGCTCAAAATGCAATGGATTTATTTACTGAAAAAGAGCTATATGCTATATTACAAGGAAACTCTTAAAGAGGACTTTCCATTTTCCGCGTTATGTCTAAAGTAAAATAAACTGGGAAGGCCAATCTCACTTGGACTATTTATCTGGAAAATCTATACCATGGACCAAGCCTGTGGCTAAGGAAAAGAAGGACATGCTAGATATTCTATGTTACATTCCACCCATCAACCATGCTTTCTTTCGTGGACTTACAACAGTTGACACAACAAACATAGAAAATACATATCCGCTAGATATTGTAGATATTGAATAAGATTGAGATTTCTCAATGCAAATAAATATGTTACCATGGTATTAATCTTCGCTATTTATGCAAGACACACATAAATTTTGGCTAACAATATGTTTTGTTTTGTTTCAGTTCATAACAATACAAGTTTGTTAAAAAACAAAATGGTGTAAGTCACTTAAGCCCTTTATAAAACAAGAAATAAGTACTTAACTTATTTCCAATCATAATCACATTGAATAATGGTTTTTTTCGTGCACTGTTCAGCACAAGAACAGTGCTATAAATGTCTTTTGTAATTTATTAGAAATCATTTAACAAATCTTCTGTACTTCAAAATGCATAAAACATGACTTACACCACTTTGGTTTTGACCCCCTCATATATAAATATTTAAAAATTGTAAGAAATGTTTAAAGAATTGTTGTAAAATATTAAAAATAGTATGAAACATTTTTTTTTTCAAATGCCCCAGGTTTGTCTTTCGACATTCCTGGTTTCTCTCCTGGCATGGCGTACTTGTAACCCACTTCTGAGGTTGGGGCGCCTGGAAGGCAGGGTTACGTTGCCCCGATGATATGATGGGTGATGATGATTGCAATGGCCATATGATTTATTACAAATGGTAAAAGTGTGTAGTGCAACAGTGGCATAAAAAAGTTGTCTGGGAAAATCATAGAGACACACACTCTAAACTTGAACCAACAATTCCTTATATATGGGAAAATCAGTCTTACCTAACTCAAAATGTATAATTTTGATATCAGTGGTAATTCTAGTGACAGCATTGCATTGTTACAAGGGACTTTAGATTTTAATAAATGTTAAAAATTGTTGTTTCCAGTACAAGTCATTTTGAAAACTAAACCCAACCCCATTGAAACACAGGTTTCAACATCAAGCTCCTACACACAAGTCAATTTTGAAGTGGTACCATGATTTTGTGTATCATGGCTGCATACGTATTCAAAGGAAAGGCCATTCAGGGAGACCATCTGTCGATGCAGGAATTGTGGATCAAATGCAGGAGGCATTTGTATGTAGTCCCAAGAAGTCTGTCCATAGAGCTAGTCAACAGTTAAACATCCCTAAATCCACCGTATCTAAGATCCTACGTACACGACTGAAGTTCCTCCCCTTACAAACTCCAATTAGTGCATAATTTTAAATCTGATGACCATGCAAAGCAATTAGATTTCTTTGAGCATTTCATGGCACTAATGGAGAATAAAGAAGAACTGTCAGAAAAAATAATTTTCAGTGATGAGGCAACTTTCCACGTCAGTGGAAAAGTGAACAGGCATAATGTTAGGATTTGGGGGAGTGAGAATCCAAACACCATTATTTAAGTTGAAAGAGACTCCCTTAAAGTGAATGTATTTTGAGCCGTATTGAAATGTAAAGTCTATGGCCCATTTTTCTTTATAGTGGACACTGTGAACGGTGCAAATTATCTTGATATGCTCACTGAATGGTTATTTCCACAATTGGAACAAGAAGAAGGCAATGAATATCTTTTCCAGCAAGATGGAGCACCTCCTCATTGGCATTTACATATTCGCGAGCATCTGAATGACTGGCTTCCTGGAAGATGGATTGGACATGCCGGAGATTATGTTTTCTACAAGTGGCCGCCGAGGTCACCTGAAGCATTCACTACTACTGGGTAAACAGGGATTTCAAAAAGGAAAAATTTTCTGAGGAATGGGTTTGGATCGTAGCAACCAGAAGGCCAATTTACTTCATACAGTTCTAGCAGTGCAGAGCAGAACATGCATACACTGGTGATAACACTGGTTTACCCATATTTTGAATGTAATTTGTAAGTATGTGATCATTAACTAACATTTCTAATAATTCATTTTGATTTACTAGATCAAAGCTTTGTCAAATTTACAAATGATATGTTTGTCTCTGTCAAATTCTCAATATTTTTCTATCAAAATTTTCATTGTGAAATAACCATCGCCACCCTTGAACACTTTGTTATTTTTTTTTTTTAATATTTTACAACCAAAATTTAAGAAACTGAAATATCTTTTATTAGTTGACTTCTATTTCCTTCCTTATAAATGGGTATCACAATGGACCAGCTATTGGATACCTTCTGTCTTCACTTCAGATCAGATTCAAATAGTCCAAGATCTGGCTGCAAGATTACTATGTTCGAGTGTATGAACAAAATCTATTTTTTTTCATAAAATTGTGAATGACTGAATACATTTTTGCCGAGTTGCCTATTAAAATTCAGCCGCCAGTATGTTTAATTAAAATATAATTAATTAATTTAGTTCAATATAATTTGATTCACTTGTTATTAAAATAAATTATAATCCAGTTTGCAGAAATCAATGTATAGAGCTTGAAATGTTTTGTTTGCCATTGCAAACTTGGCCATTAACCTCCTCATGGCTACAGCAGGCTGTGACACCAATCATTAATAAAATGGCAGTAAGTACATATTTATTGTTTTATATTGTTTCAAATAAAGTTCAGTTCATTTAAAATGCTGTGATTTGTTTCGTATAATGTATATTAACACTACCTTTTGGATATATTTTTGTATATACATTGTATGTAGTATACATAAAGGGCAGTGGTTTTACTTCCCACTGCGAGGAAGTTATGGCCAAGTTTGCAATGGCAACCATAACTTTTCAAGCTCTATACATTGATTTCTGCGAACTGGATTATAGTTTATTTTAATAACAAGTGAATCAAGTTATTTCAAATAAATTAATTATATTTTAATTAAACATACTGGCGGCCAAATTTTAATAGGCAACTCGGCAAAAAATGTATTCAGTCATTCACAATTTTATAAAAAAAATAGATTTTATTCATACACTCGAACGTAGTAATCTTGCAGCCAGATCTTAGACTAAAAAGTGAAGAAGCTGCAATTGAAAATGTTTTGCTTCAGTATTTGATAATTAACCCAAAGGACTCTTATTTAAATGCCTGCTAACTTTCCCCTCCACTCAGATTTAAATGGCCACAGAAGACAGGAGGTGTCATGCTCTTTACATGCAAACACAAAAATGCTCATAGAATGGAATTTAATGAATATTTTTCTTTAAAAATTTTAGTGAAGACTTCTGAATAATTGTACTTGCCTAAAGCGATATTTTGGTGTGGTAAATCTCGAAACATTCCGGGACATGAAGTGGAACTTCACACTTTTTTCACTTAAATGTAGTTTCACTTCTTTTGTTCTGTTTTGAACACATGTTTGTAGGGTTTCTTTTTGTTGTCTGTGCTGGGGATATACAATGGAAAGTGAGCCCAGTTCCTTGCCTGTAACCTGACAGGGGGTGTACTTGATGATGGGGGGCCTCTCACATTGTAGGATGGCAGCTGAATTGTCTCCAATAACTGCTTGGAGACAGCTATTTTGAACGTTGAATATGCTGTCTTGCTATCTATGAAATTATTGTAGACCACATAAGAGTTATACATAAATATGTCCAGCAAATAGAAAAATAATTTTCTGTATCCTTTTACAGTGCAATGCATTATAGGGAAAAGGGCAGTGATCTGCTCTTGCAAGTCAACGCCTTGCATCCTGGTATTTCAGGCAGAGTCTTGGTTTTTTTATTTCTTCCCTAGGTCTTTGCCCTTTTACCCTTCTCAGTTTTCCTGTCGGTGTTCTGTCAGGTGTTTCGAGGACAAAACTTTCTAATAAACTCAGAATCCCGTCACAATCATCAACACACACCCTCTTAGACGCCATTTCAAAGACTTAGCACTACAGATTTCTTCTATATATTTCCAACAAACAGACAGCTTCTAATTTCACTAATTCTTACAAAAAAAGTGGGTCGTCAAACTTGCTTTCTCTCAGGAACCTAGCAAAGCTAACACATTAGACATCTATGGGGTAGTTTGGATGTTATTGCAAAATATATGAGCTCGTGCGCTTGACGTGAATGTCACATCATTTGAAGACTGGGCCTCACTAGAGCGCGCGTGAACGTCACGTCATACGAGTTGAATGAGTTAAAGCATCCTCATATGGCACAAGAGAAATATGCATTCAATAAACCAGTGAAATTGGATCCTCATTTGACTTGCTAAGGAATTCACTTAGTTTATGCAGTTCCTGGGTGATGGATTTTGTTAATATTTTATTCAATAGTAGACCTATCCATTAAAATCTCATGTCATCAATGCAATTCAAATCTGGCTGGGGAAAATAAATCTTAATTTAGGCTTTTTCTTTTATGTGCTGTCAAATCTATGCTTTGGAGCTACAGTTTTTTCTTCCTTTATGGAAAAATCCATTAACTACAAGCTAATTTCTTTCATCAATGGATTAAAAAAAAAAAACGCCTGTAACATCAAGTCAAAATTATAGTGTCTATTGATTTTTAATATGTAATGATATGAAATGGTGAATGTGAAGAAATGGGTTCTGGGGTAATGAAATATTCCAACCAGCATTTGTACTGATGTTTGAGGAAAAAATTTCAGATCGATTGGCACTGGGATTAGAACCAGGGATCTCCTAAATACAAGTCTCAAGTGATAATGCTTGAAATTGGTTCGGCATCCAAGAGTATCCGTGGTTTAAGTCTGAACATGGTATGAACCATAGAGAACAGTATGAATGGAGATAATTTGTTGTTTGAACAATCCTGTTAATTTTAGCGATTTAATTTTTTCTGTGATAAACATTAGTTATCAAGTCACATTTTTTCCAAGTTATCAGTGATATTTATAATTGCTAAATATTTTATGTTACTGTAGCCCGTTCTTCAGTTTATTTTTAGTTTCCATCAAAATTATTCAGAACTCATGCCTCAAATGGCAGTCAATGACCAATCATGTTTCAGTGAATTTTGTTTTACAATCAATGACAGTCATGTTTCACCTTGCTCTTTATCAGCTCCTGCTTTTGTGATAAAGAAAGCTCCTCCTTTTTAATATTCTGAGCAGCTCAGAGCATTATTTTTCTCCAACAAATAAATTGAATATGCAAATAATGAACAGGTTCCTTGATCTTACTGAGTTGTTTACTAAATAAATAATAGTTTTAAAAAACTAAAACAACACGC
The DNA here is from genome assembly GCA_030220185.1 of Diploptera punctata. Classification (NCBI taxonomy): domain Eukaryota; kingdom Metazoa; phylum Arthropoda; class Insecta; order Blattodea; family Blaberidae; genus Diploptera; species Diploptera punctata. The sequence goes on from JASPKZ010009819.1 coordinate 2,009,776, forward strand.
TTTATTAGAAAACCGAACTAAAAAAATGAAAAATAATTTTAATTTCCAACACGCTTGGGATAAATAATTTTACCATCAAAAGTGTGGGGTGCTTTTCATGATTTTTACATTTTCTTCTTAGAGACTTTACTTTTACCAATATCTGTTTATCATCAAATATGTTAATTGATAAAGAGCACCCCATGCTTTTGATGGTAAAATTATTTATCCCAAGCATGTTGGAAATTAAAATTATTTTTCATTTTTTTAGTTCGGTTTTCTAATAAAGCATGTTGTTTTAGTTTTTTAAAACTATTTTTTATTTTTAGTTTTAATATTTTACAGAATAAGATAAAAATGTAAATATCTTTAAATTCGATACTATTGTAGTATAAGCTAAAAGTAATATTCTTCTAAAAAAAAACTCCCAGCCGGATTTGAACCAGCAACCTATGAATTACCAAAATTATATACCACTAGAGTTCACCGCTCTACCAACAGAGCTCTTACAACGATTGACTAAAAAGTCGGCAACCTATTATACCGGTTTTCATCTTTTTTGATTTTCTGATGATTCTGGTCCGGATTTTAGAAACAAAATATGAAATTATTGTATTGTCACGGGTCCTTTATAAGTATACAAAGTTTCAAGTCTATCCAATGTTTCTAAGTGGGTGAAAATCGTGTTCAAAGATTCCTTCACATAGATACAAAGACACTTTTTTACACGCTTTATATTAGCTTGACCTGTATCTATCTATGTAACGGAATCTTTCAATGCGATTTTCACCCACTTAAAATCATAGGATTGACTTGAAACTTTGTATACTTGTAGAGGGCCCATGACAATACAATAATTTCATATTTATTTTCTAAAATCCTGGGCAACAAAGTTTCAAGTCTGGCCAGGATTTTAGATAATAAATATGAAATTATTGTATTGTCACCGGTCCTTTACATGTATACAAAGTTTCAAGTCGATCCAATGTTTCTAAGTGGGTCGAAAGCGTGTTCAAAAATTCCGTTATATAGACACAAAAACACTTTTTTTTCTTCTGATGATTCTGGCCATGATTTTAGAAACAAAATATGAAATTATTCTATTGTCACGGGTCTTTTACAAGTATACAAAGTTTCAAGTCGATCCAATGATTTTAAGTGGGTGTAAATCGCGTTGAAAGATTCCGTTACATAGATTGATACAGGTCAAGCTAATATAAAGCGTGTAATAAAAAGTAAATTAACCTATAATGTTGATTATAATAATTATAGTTTGATGTGTTTCATTATTTCTCCACTAGGGTGCATCTTTTCTTGTGCCCCTTGATATTTGGTGTATTTTAGTTGCAATGTAAATAGTTTTTCTTTACATATTTATGTATGTATATGTTATATTTTATAAACTGAAAATAAATCAGACTTTCTGACTCTTCACTAAATACCTAGTATATTACAGAGTGGATGGAGAAAAATTTAAATTGTCATAAACAAAAAGTACCATTTTACATTTATATTATATATTTCAGAAGAGCAGTAGTGTATAAAAATAGGTTTAAATAAATGAAGGGAAAACATTCGAAAAATTTTGAAGGTGCAAGAATAATAATATTATTATATCTCTCGTTGTAGACAGAAACAATTCCTTATTCGTGTCGACGTCGACTTGTGCTTGATAAGCTACACCAGGATTCTGCGAGCAAAAACATTTTTGACCACTGTCGGGGTTTTCCTTAGAGGATAGTCCAGGGCACGGGCCATGTAATAGCCTTTCAGACACCCAAAGAAAAAGCAATCTCTTCTTCTATGAAGAAAAGATGTGCACACACACATTTATTGTTGTTTATATATAGATTGAAATCTGAACAAGTCCTAAAGCATGTATGATGCTCTGAAGGATAAGAATTCAATATTGCGGTCCTATTTGGCAATAAATAATATGATCAAGTAGCAGTAAATTACATAACCTCACATTTCTGATTTGTTTTCAAACATTGCCGTTCACAAAAATATATAGATATTTTAAAATACCGGTAACTATATTTAAATAATGACGAGTAAACAGCTTAATTTTATTCGTTAAATAGTCCCAACAAATGCCACTCTTGATTTCCAATCCCCTAAATAAATTGGAAATCACTCATGCCATAACTTATGATAAGGAAAGTAGTTACTTTTGCTTTCAATGACCATGACTGTTCTCTACGGCTTTTCTGTTCATGTTTTTCGTTCTCTTTCTCCTCTCTATGCTCTTTCTCTATCATGCTCTATCATCGGTTCTCTATGATCATCATAGAGTTGGCCAGAATGTGTTATTCATCATAGAGAACTGTCAGGGATTATAATAATAATCCCTGGAGAACTGTAATCTTAGTGATGGCAAGTTTTCGAACAATGTTGGTGACACTGGATAGGCGTGGTGATGTTACAGAAACGATAGGAACCGGTAAAGATTTGAAATTTAAAATTACACATTACACTTATATTAAAGGCAAAGGTATTATTTGTTTAATATTACGTTTGCTTCATAATTATTGTTACATTGTAAAATTATTAACTATAACATAGTACTTTACTATTATTTTAAATATTGATCATGGATCTCTTACATTAATAATAGAATATTATAACTAACATGCATGTTAGGTATCTAAAAATGTTTATATACAGTAATGTGTAAATTAATGCCTGAAAATTTTAATTTATAGACTTAAAGCATAAAATATTGGTAAATTACCAGAATATATAGTTCACATTTCAATGGATGATTTTATGATATAGCCTATAGTAACTGTCCACATAATTTGTAATGGGGTTTGTTGAACAATTGATTTTTTTTTAAACACCAGAGTAATTGTATTCACGTAGACTTTCACGGCTGGAGTTGCTATGATGATCTTGAAGAAGATTTTTGGGCTGTAGGCCGTGGTCGTGAGGCTCACGACCACGGCCTACAGCCCGAAAATCTTCTTCAAGATCATCATACCAGAGTAATTTTTTGTTTCATTTGTTATTTCTGAATTGGTTTTATGTTTTATAGTCTGACCACTTGTATCCTGCTTTTTCCACATTTACTTCACCTCTGGTGTTCTTATTTAAAAAAACTTGTCTACCTTAAATTTGTCCTTTTTGTCTAGTGTAGATTATAAGTTAGGTCTCATTTTGGTTAAATTCTATGTGAGAAAATAGTTGAAAAATAGTATGTTGATTTAATAAAACGAGTGATGTCATTAAATTAATGTAAATAGTTTTTACATTGTAATTAAATTTGTTTAATATTTTGGTTAATAACATCTTAATTAATTTTTTTCCAACATCTGGATTACTTAAGATAGAATAATAAGTTATAAGCTGGTATCTTAATTCCTGAAAAGCTTTGATTGCAGCATATTTTATGAATATACGGTCTACATTATATGTTTCATCCACACAAGTCAGTGTTTTCAATTTAATCAAAATCAAAGTGAGAGAGAAACACTATGAGGTATTTACAATTTATAAATGAGTTGGAAAAAATGTTTTTAATATCTCAGCCATAAAATTGTGTGTTTTCATGATACCAATTATACGATAATTTCCCATAAGGGAAAATTTTCTATAGGATCGTAACAGGCCTTGGCCTAGTACTTGAAAGGAAGAAGAAGAAGAAGAAGAAGTTTCAAAAGTAAAGTTTACTCCCATCTTTCATTATATCGTGAAAACACACAGTTTTATGAAGTGAGATATTAAAAATATTTTCTCCAACTCATTAATAAATTATAAAGTGTTTCCACTCTCTGCTATGAAGCCCACGTTGGCCACACTCGACATGTGTGTGGCTTCCCTGCTTTAAAGTATTAAATAGAATATAATCTTACCTTATAACATACCTGTGTGTTGAAAGTGTAGTCCTTCTTGGGTTATATAGGCATTGTATCTGGAAACCAAATTCTAGCTGATGCAAATGAGTTCTTCCTCTGCAATGTTCCTGATTTCTTTTGTAATGTTTTATTTTAGTTCTTCCAGTGTGTGAGGATTTGTTCAATAAACCTTAACTTTTGGTTATCCCACAAATAAAAATCACACACTGTTAGCGTGTGGAACGAGGTGAAAAGAGATCAGCACTGATCACTCAGTCTGCGAACACTTCCAAGATTTTAACAGCTTTGTTGCTTTGTGTGCAGAAGAAAATGAAGCTCCTACTTGTGCTAATTTTGAGAGTGATTTATTTGGGGAATGTTAAATATTTGCACCAATCTCATCTAGATTTTTTTCCATTAAAACTGTCTCTGTGCACACTTTTTTTTTTCCTTTTGGGCTGGGCCAGTATTTTCAAATTTATTAACAGTTCTGTGGATTTGTGTTGTTGAAGGTGGCACTTCAGCAGGAAATGTCTGAATAAATTCTTTGCATAGCCATCTAGCAGACTTGTACATAAAATAATTTTTACCAGTACACATGAAAATATGATGGCACCAGTGAAATTAGTCTCAACATCTTGATAACTTAAAACTGACTAACTGCATCCATGTGCCATGAAGGCCAAACCGGATTCACGTACCACCCACTGAAGCAAGTTGCATAACCCACTTTAATAATCCCCACCTGAGCAGTTATAACTTATAATGTAGATCTGGTATATATATATTTATTTATTTACTGCTGCTTCTCAATCGGCTGAATAGCTGAGCAGGCTAATGCATTATGTTATCAAAAGGTTCCTTGATCAAATCCTGCCCAATTCCAAGGTAAGTAAAAGTTTCATTCATATGATGTAATGAACTTTGAAATATTAAGTAGTAGATGTTTAGAACCCCTGGAGGACGAAGATCGGTAGGAAGATCAGAAAGTGATGGGCTGAACAGATGTGAGATCGGAACTGGCAAAGACTTGATCCATAAAGGATGATGATGATGTTTAGAACTGGTAGGAAAGTGAAACAGAGAAGAGAATGAAAGAGTAGAGAAAAAAGAGACATCTTATAAAAAAGATTAATTTAATACTAATTACAATATTCATTCAATAGCTTTATTTAACTGTTGGATTTTGAGGTCAGAGCAGCATATATAACAAAACCACATATTCTGTCAAGTTACCTAAATTGTATTAATACACAAAATACTAACAAGGGGAACTTTTTTTAAATTTAGCACACAATATTTAGAAATTTATTTCCCTATTACTATTAAATTGGATGTATAAAGAGCTTATGTCCATGTGGCTATGAACCTATGGGTTAAGTAGTGCCAGTGATTTAATTAGTTATTACTATTAAATTAGACCACAAATGCAATGATGATGTCTTGAAGGAACTATGTTTAGAACCGGTCATTAAATACATATAGTCCACAGACAAAGAGAATGAAAGCACAGGGAATTGCAAGTGATACAATGGCATACTACCTGAGAATAAAGGAACAGTCATGACGTATGAAATACCTACTGCTTTCATTCACTTTGTCTGTGGATTATACTTTGATACTAGAACAACTGGATGAATCATTTGGGACGAATGAGATCAGATAGAGTTCATTATTGTCCAACAGAGAAGAGATCTCTGGGCTGTACAATCAGTGACATTGTAACAGGCCTATGACTTGGTTTGATAAAGAAGAAGAAGAAATTAGCTCCTTTGGTAGTACTCTTAAAGATTATTTGCACATGTCAACTCAATTTTCCAGTGAGTGACAGAATTTTTAAAATACCCCAAAAAATAATCTTATAATGTATTGGAGAAAATGTTTTATATCTCACCTCATAAAATTCCATATTTTCACAATACTGGTTTCACAATGGTCATTTCACCTTCATCTTCAGTCAAATACCAATTCTCCACCACTAATGCAAAGGCAATACAGTTGGCCAGAAAGGTTATAGCATCAGTTTTCTGGGATGCAAAGGGACTATTCTGTTGCTAGATTATCTTCCCACTGGTCAAACAATTACAGGAGAATATTATGCTAACTTTCTGGACCTACTACACCAAAAGATAAGTGAAAAAAAAAAAACTAGGTTTAGCAAGGAAGAAAGTCGTCTTCCATCAAGGAAAAGCATTCCTGCACACTTATGTTAATGCCATGGCAAAAATATATAAACTGAGGTACTAATTAAAATTAATTGGAGATCATTTTGTTCAAACAAGTCACCTCATAGGATTCATGCTTCCATAATACCGCAGTTTCAAACACAGTCGTGTTCATCCTCAGCTATAACTCCAACTGACGAAATTCTTTGGTCGTCAACTGTTCTATTGTCGCCATCTATGGTTGAATTTATGAACTTCGAAATCAAAGTAATTTTGTTAGAGATATCGAAATTCATTGATCTTATCTTTATTTTTCTGAATGTATATTTTCTCCCAAACTGTCAATTCCAAAGGCTTCTCTACTTGTTTTAAAAGTTTAGCTTCTCTTCCAATTTTATGATGTTCTAATAAACTATGTGAAGCTAAACTTTTAAAACAAGTAGAGAAGCCTTTGGAATTGACAGTTTGGGAGAAAATATACATTCAGAAAAATAAAGATAGATCAATGAATTTTGATATCCCTAACGAAATTACTTTGATTTCGAAGTTCATAAATTCAACCATAGATGGCAGCACTGACGATGGCAACAATAGAACAGTTGACGGCCGAAGAATTTCATCAGTCGGAGTTATGGCTGAGGATGAACACAACTGTGTTTGAAACCGTGGTATCATGGAAGCATGAATCCTATGAGGTGAGTTGTTTAAACAAAATGTTCTCCGATGAATTTTAATGATTATACCTCATAATGTTTACTTCCCAACATTAATTTAATATGAGGTACTAATTATTTACTAAACCTTCTTATTCATCTTATTAGGTGATTTCATCAGATTTCCATCTCAATCAGTAAGCTCTAAATGTTCCTTGGTGGATGGAGATTCTCTGCAGTGAAGAACTGATAGCCAGGATTGACAAGTACTTTGCAGGCCTTGAGGAATCTAATTTTCAGGTGGAATAAAGGCATTGGAACATTGATGGACCAAGTGCATTAATACAGGAGATCATATTGCAAATAAAAATAGTTTGAATTAGGTCAGTTATTTTGTATCTCATTCAGAGAACTTTTCAAACCACCCTTTTGTACTGAAGCTATAACATTGGGTTAACACAAAAAATAACAACAAATTATTTTTGGGATAATAACTGTCAAATTGAAAGGAAAACAGAATGTTAAAATCAGTAAGTAAAAATTACATAATTTATAGTTTAGGAGAAAGAAGCGTGAAAAAAATGATAATTGATTACCCTCAAAATGCCAAACTTCGTTAATAAAATAATTGGAGGTTATTTTACTTCAGCATTGGTCTCCCATGGATCATGTGGCCTTTGTCTGTTAATACAATGGTATTTTATTCCTTGAATTTACCTAATATTCATGCTTAAAAAAAAGAAAAAGCACATACCTGCATTTGTATATTGACCTCAAAATGAAATAGATAAACGTCACATTACATTAAACTCTATCATATGGCATTTACCTGTACGGTAGAACCTGCTGTACTTTCAGGATTGTTTCTGTTATTTACGCAGGTATCCTCAACCAAAATATACATTTTTTTTTTTTTCACACTGCCCGGCCTTTACGTGTCTGCTTCTGTCATATTTCTCTTCATGTTGTCTTGAATTCCCTTTATCCACAATGGCTTTGGTAATTCTGATGATAATAACTGCTTACATGCAGGAAAAAAAAATCTTTGGAATTAATAAAATAGGTGTCAAAACAGAAAGCAAAAGACAGTTAAAAAGTGCCAGTATGTAATATCAAGAAATAGTATTGCAGTAGGGGAAGTCCAGGCAAACTGAATATAGTATATATTAATTCTCAAAATGTATAATAGATGTCTCTTAACTACACTCTTCTGCTTTCAAAGAGGATCCTGTCAGTTGTATAATAGTTTTCTTAAGAGTGTAATAACAAATCAAGAGTTTGTTCCTGCTTTGTTAAAATAATTTGAAGTTAGGAATTAAAATTTATAACCAAGATTTTTATGATTAATTTTTATGGATATAATAGAATATTAAGGTAGAATATGTTTATCACTCACCTCATATTGTTCTTCTTATTTGATTATAAACTAGTTTCGGAACATAGTTTCTGTTCCATCCTCAGTATCATCACGACCGTTGTTCTGTCGTCTTGAAGAGTTGTCCTTCTCTCCTTCCATTGGCTGACTGAAAAACCTCGAAACCAGGTCATTCTCACCGGGAATTTCAAAGTTCATTAATTTCTTCTTTTCGCTCTTTTGAATGTAGATCTTTTCCCAAACAGTAAGTTCTTTTGGTTTTTCTATTTGTTTTAATAATTTTGCTTCTTTCGATAAGATGTTTTTCAGACCATGCATGGGCGCCACTGCAGATTTTTCTACTTCCCCTTTCTTGACATTCCTGAGATGTTCTTTAACTCTAGTTTTCAAATTTCTTTTAGTTTTTCCTATGTAGAATTTCTCACATTCTTCACATTTAATTTGATAAATCCCTGATTTGTTTTCTTCTTTAATTTTCTCATTCTTATTAGGTCTAATCAGTCTACTGATGCTGTAGTCATTTTTTGGGTGCTAACCTTATGTTGAAATCTTTAAAAAATTTTTGAAACTTGTGGTGTTTTAATGGATGATATGTAAATTTTCTAAATTTTACATTATCTTCTTTTACTTTTAGAAGAGTGCTTTGGTTAATAAATTTTTGTCTTTTGAACTTGTTTATTTTTTTGAGTATCATTTTTATAGCAAAACCATTTTTCGTGGCTACATTGATTATGTGTTCTTTTTCTTTTTCATAATTTTCTTTGTTCATTGGTATGTTCACTAATCTATGTGTCAAACTATTGAAAACTGCTTCTTTGTGAGCTATGTGATTGAAACCTAAAGCTTTTATGTAGTTATCTATATGTGTCTTCTTTCTGTAAATTCCAAATTCTATCTTATTTTCTTCATTCCTTTTTAAGTTGAGATCTAAAAATGGATTTTTTCTCCATTGATTTCCTTTTCCATAGTGAACTTTATAGTTTGACTTTGAATGTTCAATAATTTTAATGCATCATCTATCTGTTTATGATTAACTATTGCAATTATGTCATCCACATATCTGCACCAGAACTTGAAAATTAAACGATGTCCGTTAATTATCTTGTGTTCAAAATTCCCCATGAATAGATTAGCTAAGAATGGAGATAAAGAGTTTCCCATCAAAAGTCCTGAATTTTGTTTATAAAATCTTCCATTGTAGGTGAAAAACATATTATCGATACATAACGAAATTATGTATTTCAATAATGCATTTAAATGGAAATGTCTTGAGTAGTAGTAGTAGTAGTCTAATGCCCATTAGCTTGGATATGTTCCATTTGCTTTCTTGCTTCCCAATAGAGTCCTGCCAGAGTTCTTGTAGGTGACATCTTTAGAGCCTCACAGCTAGCAAGATGATCTTTGTTCATGGTAGTGTTATTGTCTTGGCACAGAATACAATTTGGAGAGTTGGTTGGTTGGTTGGTTGGTATCTAATGTCGAGCACTTGATAATGAAATCATTCGCTCTCTTGCACTCCAATATTTAGCAGAAAGGCTGGTCTCTTCTACAAAAGCTGGACAACGGAGGAGATGGTTTCTTTCCATATCTTCATTTAAATTGCAAAAAGGGCATTTAGGTGAATCTGTTATGCCAATTCTGTGTAGGTGTTTATTCAAGCAGTCATGTCCCGTTAGCAGTCTGAATGTTGCTACTGCGGATTTTCTTTGTAATGTAGTAATGTCATAAGCTTGTAGATTTTCCCATTCCTTTCCAGATGTTTTGGTGGTGTATTCTTCTCTAAGTTTATTGATGTATTTATTTGAGATAATTCTTTTGATAGAGTGAAAGGAAACTGGAGCAGAAGTTGGGTTTGAAACAATTTTGCTACCCTTCTTGGCTAGAAAATCGGCTATTTCATTGCCTGTCACTCCACAATGGGCCGGAATCCATTGAAGTACAACTTTTTTTTGTAGACGGGATAACTGTTTTATCATTTTGTGACATTCGATAATTTTGATGCTTTTGGGTGTTGTGTCTCGTGTTATAGCAAGAATGGCTGCTTTGGAGTCACATAGAATTACAACTTTTGTAAATTTTTGGATGTGATATAAAAGATTTTGTAAACTTAAGAAAATTGCTAGAATTTCGCCATCAAAGTTTGTTGAATTTGTGTTTAGTTTACGATAAAAGGAAAAAAGTGGACATACTGCACCAGCACCAGTGCCACCATCATTTGGTAGGCTGGAGCCATCTGTAAAAATATGTATCCATTCAGGAGCTGGGTATCTTAGATTTATTATTTCCAGTGACATTTGTTTTAAATATATGGAGGAGTTTCAGATTTCTTGATGTCTTCTGTTAAATGAAGGTTATATTCGATTTCCAAAAATTCTAGAGGGTTGTTTCTCATCTGCATATTTTCTTTTGAATGTGGAAGTTGCAATTTCTGTTTGATTTCTTGTACAATGCTTAGGAAGCTTTGCTGAGATTTTAAACATACTTGTGGTTTCTTTGGGTCCAGTTATTATGGGGTAGCCTTACAAATTTTTCATACTGTGTGACTGCTGTTTTCTCAATTTCAAATGCTATGTTTGGGTTATTTGTTAAGATTTGCATGGCAGTGATTGGTGTTGTTTTAACGGCTCCTGTTATCAGGCGGAGGATTTGGTTCTGCAATTTATTAAGTTTTTCCACTTTAGTAGTTACTAGGAATTTCTTCACAATATTGAAGTACAGGTTTTATGTACATTTGGTAGAAGGTGTTTAGGGTTTGTGTGTTGCAACCCCACTTTTTCCTGCTAATCGTTTTAATAATGGTAACCTTGTTTCTATCTTTGTACATATATTCTCCATGTGTTTCTTCCATGTTAATTTTGTGTCCAGAGTTATTCCTAAATATTTTGCTTCATGTGTTTGAGTTAATAATTCACCCTCCAATTTCAGAGTGATGGGTAGTGGTTTCTTTCTTAATGTAAATAGTTGATAATTTGTTTTCTGTATATTTATCTTCAATAAGTTCTGGGATGTCCAATTCTCTAACTATATTAGTGATTGTTGGGCTATGGTTATTAATTGTTGACTTTGGTTTTTCGGTTTGGAGACCCATATTACAACATCATCAGCAAAAAGTAGGGTTTTTGTTTCGAGCTTTTCTATATGCTTAGGTAGATCATTAATGTAGATATTGAAGAGAATGGTACTGAGTACAGAACCCTGTGGTAAACCTCGATGTGTTTGTTGGTATTTAGAGGGGTGATTATTATACTTTGTAGCGATGAACCGTTGGATGAGAAAATTGCTGATCCAGAGTAGCATATTCCCTTGAATGCCTAAAGTCTGCATTTTTTCTAATAATTTATATCTCCAAATAGAGTCATATGCTCCTTGGAATCAACGAACATTGCCAGAGTGTCTTCTTTTCTGTTGAAACTGTCTTTAATAACTTGACTTAGGTGTACAATTTGTTGATTTGTTGATTGTAATTCTCTAAATCCAGCTTGATTGGATGAAAGTAAATTATTGGTTTCTAAATACCAATTTAATCGATTTGAAATCATTTTTTCCATAGTTTTAACAATAACACTAGTTAGTGCTATTGGGCGATAATTTGAAAAAGTATTTGTTGATTTTTTTGTTTTCGAAATAGGTATTATAATAGCTTTTTTCCAATCATCAGGAACTTTTGTGTTCCAAGAAAGATTATAAAGGGAGAGCAACAATTTGGAGAGTTAAAGATTCCAATTTTATGGAGGTGTGCTGCCAAGTAGTCATGGCCTGTTAACAGTCTGAATAATTTGATTGATTGCCAGGAACCAACCTGGGCACAAGCCTAGAGACCTATCTCTCTCCTTCACGTGGTGCAGCTGTTAGTAGTCATGTATATATTCACATATTCATATATATATATATATTCATAATGAACCGAAGGGAAGGGCCACTCACCAAATGCACTGGTCAGCATGGTGAGGCATTCGACCGAACTGATATTTCTTCCCCTTCCTATATCAGTTCTCTCTTTCAACGTTGCTATCTAGCCTCCCTTGGCTAAACTCTTGTTTTCTTCTGACCCTAATGGTATTAGAGCACTCGAGGCCTTAGGGTTCTTTTCAATCTCTGTCCTATCACTATTCTTAAAAATCTAAGGCAAAGTTGTTCGCGTCTGTAGAACTCCTTAATCTACATGTGCCTCTGGGTGGTGCAAAATGAACAACACATAAGCCCTATAATTACATCATGGTATCGCTTCTATCTGTAAATAATTCCAGAGGTAAAAATGTCCCCCCTCGGAATAAAGAAATGTCTTGAGTAATTTAAATGTTTTTGCAATTTGTTTATGGTGAACCCTTAATATAATATTTAATTAATTAAATTTGTTATGGTTCTCACATAACATCTCTGCATGTGTAGACTTATTTATGATTGTTGTGCCACAGTTGAAATAGGTCCTCTTTGTAAATTTTTTACATAAGTAGCACAGTGAATTGCACTAGGAATTCTTTCAAGAATTCAGAGAACCGGCTCTACCTAACAACACAACGAAATATTTACACAAAGAGAAGGGTCTTCAAAAAAAAAGAACAGAATGAACTTCAAAAATTGGTGTGATAAATCTTCAAAGCATAAACCAGCTGTTTGACACTCGGGCACCAATAAGTGTATTTTTTTCCCTTGTGTTTACTTTGTTTGTGTTTATTACAAACACATTGCCTCTATGCGTTGACCTTCTTTCTTGTAGGAGGGGGCAGCCTTCTCCAAATGTGTCTGTCTAACACTTTTGAAACATTATTTTAGGTCATGTGCCTTCAAAAAATTGTCTTTCTACACATGAGACCTGTTGTGCTAAAAGACCTTCATCAACCCTAAATTTCAATGCCTTTCTTCTGGTTTCCAAGGTGAAACCAGTTGAAGATATGTGACTATAATAGCTTCACCAGAGGTGTGGACTTGAAAGATCAACATACTACATGCCGGAAGATCAAGGGTTTGAGTCCTGGTGGATCAGGATTTTTAAACTGAACCAAATCTTCAGGCAGCACTGTGACCCCGGGGTTGATTCAGCCTCTAACTGAAATGAGTACCAGATGCTTGTTATGGGCCGTCAGACAGAGATAAGTACCCGGCTTACATCAAGTACCGATAGTCTAGAAAAAGTGGGAGCCTTAACCTCCTAATATCCTAAGGAGCTCCTAAGGTCTGTAGTGGACCACTTTACCTTTTAATAATTTTATTGCAGCCAAATAGCCAGGATTAAAATAGAATACATTTTAAATTTACATATTTGCATATTCACACATTGTTTTTGTTCTTTTTGTGCATAGCTCAATGTGATATCGGTCACACGATTTTTCGCATAGCGTACATTGACAGTCTATATTTGCTTCATGAAATTTTGTGTTGTTGCATATCAGGTGGTGGAATCCATGGACTGCCAACCTAGTGATGATGTGTCTCATTTCGAAATTTTCTTTTGTCCACGCACGGTCCACCATTGCCCCGGTGCTGTAGAATTCTGGATGTATTTCTTCTCTTTTTCTGTTCAATGTTGCTAGCAGCTGCTCAGATGCGCTGGTGCTGGGTAAGAGTATGCTTGTTCTGAGGTCGTCGATGAGGAAAGTTTCCTTCGCCAGTAGGTATGCGAGTCTTGAATGTGTGTTACTTTTGACACTCCTAATACTGCCTTTATATATCTCGCTTTCACCCTTTCTAGAGAGGAAAGATTCTTCATTGTTAAATGTGTCCATATGATTTCTATGCCGTATGTCAGTATTGGTAGAATTTTTGCTCTAAATAACAACATTGCCGTCTCTAAGGTGAGGGATCTAATGTTTCTTATTTCATGCATTGCCATTATTGCCTGGGTTGTCTTTTCTGTGATATGTTTTGTGAAGCATTTTGCGCTTGTTTGTAGCGTGATGCCTAGGTATTTGAAGTCTGGTACTATTTTCAGTTTAGTTTCCCTTATGTATATCTCTTCATTTATGGCGGCTCTTCCTCCGTTTCTGAAAGATCATTGTGTCCGTTTTTGATATATTAATGTCCAGCTTGTTCTTGGAGCACCATTTTTCCACTTTGTTTATTGTTTCCTGTAGTGTTGTTATGTCTCTGGAACCGATTACGATGTCGTCCGCATATGCGCACAAGAAGATACCATCTTTTTGGGTAATTCTAAGGATTTCTTCGGTTGCTAGTATAAACAGTAAGGGGGCTAAGTGGATCGCCCTGCAGTACTCCATTTGTTTGAATGATCGGTTTTGACATGACGATGTAATCTGAGACATATATTTCATTCCAGCTCAGCAGTGTATTGATGAGGTTCGTCCATATGTTGTTGTTTCCTAGTGTCTCCTTTAGTTTTTCTATCACTAGTTGTCTGTCTAGTAGATCGAAGGCCTTCGTGAAGTCTATGAAGACGGTATAAAATTTCTCTCTGTCTTCTAATGCTTCCCAAATATGTTTCAACAAGAGTTCGATTGCGTTTAGAGTTGACTTTCCTTTTCTAAACCCGAATTGATTTTCTGGTAGATGCTCATCTATTTCCTCCCTTATTCGCCCTGTTATTAATTTGGTGAAATTTTGAAGGGACAATTTTCCAGAGCGATACCTCTATATTTGTTGGGGTCTTTAGGGTTTCCTTTCCCTTTATATAATACCTTGACAATTGATTTTCTCCATTGTTCAGGTATGGAGGCTGTTTGTATGCATTTGTTGTATAATTTTGTCCAAACCTGGTCTAACAGATGTGCCGTGTCTTTTATGTATTCATTGTATATTCCGTCCGGGCCCGCTGCTTTCTTGTTTTTGGAGTTACATATTGCATATCCAACTTCTTCTGTGGTCAGGGGTATCCAGTTTGTGGGCATTGGTGTTAAAATTTCTTGAGGGTTCCTTTTGCCGCAGGTTGGTCCCTCTTTATTGAGTATGTTGTTGAAATGCGACTCCCATATTTCCATGTCAATGTAGTGTGTTTGCGCTTGTTTCTTTGGGCGGAGTGCTAAATGTGGGTCTTTCTTGGCCTCCTCCGCTAGCATCCTGCCCTCTTCCTCCAAGAAGGCGCTTTTCTTTTCTTTTATTATTCTCTTGTAGTGTTTCCTCTTGTAGTGTTTCCTGTGAGTAGAAGAGCGTGGTTCTCGGTATTTTGTTTCAGTTGTAAAGTTTCTAAGGTATCTCTTCTTAGTCTGTAGCATTCGTTATCGAACCAGGGTTTTGCTCTTCTTTTGCTTCGGTGATTCGTGGCTTGTCTTAGTATTTCACCTAACATTTGAGTAGCTTCCTCCAGTCTCTCATTTTCTATTAACGTTTCTATCTGCGTTTTTGTCTCTATCTTAGCTTCTACTTTTCCTATGTCTATCTTCCTTGATAGGTGTTGTGTTGTCTTTTCCCATTTACCTTGAATATTTATTTCTAGTGGTATATGTTTCCTTAATGCCGAGTGGTTTGCATTCCATAATGTAGTTATATTTCCTGTTATAGTACCTTTTGTGAGTGCGATATCTATTGCACTCTTGCCATTGTGAGAGATTAACGTTTCTATCTGCGTTTTTGTCTCTATCTTAGCTTCTACTTTTCCTATGTCTATCTTCCTTGATAGGTGTTGTGTTGTCTTTTCCCATTTACCTTGAATATTTATTTCTAGTGGTATATGTTTCCTTAATGCCGAGTGGTTTGCATTCCATAATGTAGTTATATTTCCTGTTATAGTACCTTTTGTGAGTGCGATATCTATTGCACTCTTGCCATTGTGAGAGATGTATGTAGGTATCTTAGGGTTGTTTAATAATGTGAATCCTTCCTCTTGTAGTTTTTCCAATACCAACTTTGTTTTATAGTTTTGGGAGTCTAGTCTGCAATTTAGATCTCCCGCGATGATTATTGGTTTGTCCTGCTTGTACTGGGTGATGGTTTGGCCTAGTTCATCCATTATGTCAATTGCTGTCATGTTCGGTTTGAAATATGCTGCTATTATCACTAGGTAGGCCGTTTCGAGTAGTAGGGTGTTTTCCTGTTGTTTTGTTGCTATAATGGGTCTCAGATGTGGTTTGAGTAAGATAGTTATCCCTCCAGATGGTCTGCCTTTTTCGCCTTGTCTAGCCATAAGGTGTGTTGCATAGAAATTTGGATGTTGCCAGCTCTCTGTTAGAAAGGTTTCGGTCAGGATTGCTATGTCGTACTCTTTTAGGAAATTTTCCGGGCTCATGGTCATTGCACTTTTTATTCCTTCTATGTTCCATAATAATATTTTCAAATTTCCTTGTGCGTCTTTTATGTTTTGGCTGCTTCTTTTTATGAGTTTATTTTGCTCGTTATTCGAGGCCGTAACCTTCATATACCCTTTGGGGGCGAAAGGCGCGAAATTTGAATCGCCTGACGACTATTCCTGTTGGCCAGAAATCCTCTTCATTAACCCTGGTTAGGTAGTCGTAGGGGATACCCACTTTGAATGCTTTAGTGTTATAGTTATTTGTGATTTCTTCGCAGGTCACATTTTCTTTGATTCCTCTTTTAGTTAGGAATTTCTTCATGGCTTCCAGTGTTGTCTGTGGCTTCAGGCGTCCTACGAAGAGCCAGGCTTTCCTGTCTGCAGCTTGTAGGTCTTCATCTCTTGGTCCAGAGCCGCTCACTGAATTTTGTTGTCTTGTTTGCCTTCTTGTTCTCTGCCAGTTACTTGTGTCATTCCCCCTCGTTAATATCCGATTCTGGGTTGTAGTCATGTTCACGCGATTCCTTACGAGATGGAGGTGGCTGTTCTTTATTTGTTTTTCTGTTGTAGGTCTCTGTTATTACTGTTTGTATGTGATCTTGGTCTACTGTCGGCGTTTGTTGTTGGTAGTTGCCTTCAATTTCTGCCTTTATCATGTTCCTTATATTGTTAGTAAACATATTGATCATTTCATTCATCTTCATTGCAACACTGTTCATGATTTTCTCCTCTAGCGGAGTGCTAGTTGAGATCTGGCTGCTGTTGTGGTTTCCAGTCTCGCCGCAAGTTGTCGGTAGTGGTTGGTGGTCGCGTGGTGTTTCTTCCTTACGGTCACTAGATAGCGCCACCTGTCCCGCTGCCAAGCTGTCCTCTCCCTCTGCCGACACATTTGCTTCACTCATGTATACATTTTCTGATTCATTTGATAGGTTATTGTACTCGGGATTTACCCTATTCTGCTTTTCTCTTATTCTACTGAAATATTCATCTAAGGTACTCACCGCATTTAATAAATCTTCCTTCACATCTTTCTTCAGATATCCATTTATTTCTGCTATACTTTTCAATTTTTGCAGAGCGCTTTCTACTTGTGTATTTACTGCGATCGCCATTTTGAAACCTTTAGATACCTTTTAGATACTGAGTGAATAGTAGACTAACTACCTTTCCATAATGTAAGGGTATCGTCATTTGAAATATATATATATATATATCTGAAATTTACTGTTGTGGTCCTGTACTATAGCGTAAATCGGAAATAACTTTGTTGGACCTTTATATATACTGAATTTTGCGACATTATTATTAAAAAATGAAGAGATTTAAAAATAGATACAATTTGATAGACAAGCTAATCTACAAAAAAAAGCAAATTTATTTTTCTAAGAAATCCTTTATCAAGTTATAAATATAAGAAAAATGTCAGAGGCCGCAAGAATAAATTCAAATATAAAATTATTTTAACTTGTTACTCAGGACCGTCATCGATTAATATATGCACTAATATAAACTTTGAAGTCTCTACATAAAATTTATATAAACGGTAAATAGTTAATGTAATAAAATAAAATAAGTTAAAATACCTTCTTAGGTAAAATCCGTCGTCCTCAACTTTTAAATATGTGATCTTTATGCCTGTAGGCATTTAGTTAATGTAAACACAAAGATCATAATAACAGTTTAAAGCAGTGCGTGTAACTAGCGTATACGTCACGTCGTTCCGCATCTGGTGAAGAATTCAACCTGCGTACATGTCACATCCCTCCACGCTGACGGGTTAATATAGATATTTCATTTAAATGGGCTGCCAAGCAATCATGATCAATTCTTAGGTGAAACAATGCAATTGCTTCACATCTTGGTGAATCTGGCACAATATTTTTAATTATAGTAGGCCATGATTTATTCATGCTTTCAGCAATCCATTTTTCTTTAATTTGTGTTCTTATTAGCTTATTTTTTAGAATTTTTTGCTGAGTAGATGGGTACATATCATTCTGGTCGTTGCAGTATTTGTAGTATCTTTCTTTTCTAGATTGTCTGCTATTTCATTGCCATGTACACCATATTGGGAAAGAATCCAGTGTAGAATTATAGTTTTATTTAATGCAATAAGTGAACTAAGGCAAATTTGGATATCCCTTGTTCTTTTGGTTAGAGTTGTTGCTGGAAAACAACATAGCTGTTAGAGAGTCTGTCAGTATGGCAGTCTTTTGAAATTTCTACATTCTCTTTAATAGTTGTGACAGTGACCTTTTGATATCTAATACCTCTCCATCAAAATAGGTATTATTAGTCACCAATGTCATAGGAATTGAAGAGTTTACAGTGAATTCCAACTCCTTTTTCTCTATTAAGCAACAATCCATATGTGAACACATCTTTGTCAAAGTATAAGATGTTGATTGTTTCAATGGCAGCTGCTTTCATTTCATGTGCAGTGCTTTCTGATTTCTTTATTCGCTGAATTAAATTAGTATTGAATAAACTGGATGTCCAAAAGTGATACTGGGAGTAATAGCTTTTCAGGTTTCATTGTTTTAAACTTGTTGGTCTATTTTCTTTATGGCTTGAATAAATTCACTCTGTGTTTCAGATTTTTTCTTGATATTTAGACCAAAATTCTTATTAATTTTTCATATTGAATTGAAGCCAATCTTTTAATATTCTGCACAATGGCATTTATTATTTTATTTAACAAACTTATCCAAACAGGGTCTGCCAAAATTGACAAAGTATACTTGACAAGAGAGAAGGAAAACAATAAAACATTAGATAATATAGAGACTTTAAAAAAATGTACAATAGGCAAAGAGCCGAAATGGAATTAGAATGAATGTGAAAGAGTAATTCTGAATGAAGGGGAAAATCAAGAACCAGAATTTGGAGACTGACTATATAGATGATTTTTTAAGATGGAGATAGAACCCTTCAGTATCATTGTTACATTAATATAGACACTCGCAAAAAATAACACTTTAGAAACATAAAAAAAATGGTGAAATTGAAAAATCAGCTATAGCAGCACATAGTTTATTAGAGAATCATAGAACTGAAAAAGAAACAAAACTTTTGAAACATCTATCTAAACCTTTGGAATTAACAGTTTGGGAAGAGATATACATTCAAAAAAACTATGCTAGAACCATGAACTTTGAGGCTACAGACAAACCAAGTTTGATTACAATGTTCTTCAAAAGTACACCAGATGGCAGTTTAGAAAGTGACCGACATAATAAAAATTGACAGTCGTGAAAACAGCTTGAGATGGAAAATATATTTTTTCTGATACTGCAGTTGTGTGTTAAAAAACACAGATGTATGAGGTAAGAAGAATTCACAATTCATTTGATTCTTATCATTGTTACAATTTGTGTTGTGAAATGTTCACTAGTTCCTAGTTGTTTCAGAAATGACCCTGTTTTTTTAGGTATTGTGCCTGTAGTGCCTACAATAGATCTTGGATAGAGATGATATCCAGATGGTATTTATCCTTGTAATAACAGATAGTAGGCTCCTATATAGACTTCTTTTCCAAGTTCACCTCATCTGGTTGTTTAAGGCTTGATTCAAAATGTATTGCGTCAATGTTGAGAGCGGAATTATTGAGTACAATAATCTAACTATTGAGTAAGGTGAAGTATATTAAATGAAAAAAAAAAACTTTTTTTTGTTCATTTCCATGAAATTCTGCTAACCATTTGCTATCCTTTGACCTTTATCAATAAGGGCCGGTTCCTATGACATGTCATATTTTTACCAAAGCCTATTTTCTAAGCTTCAAGTAAGTAAAAACATTTATATATATTAAATTAATATTGAGAAGCTAAAGATATTACTATGATAGAAATAAGTAAATTACTGAACACAATTAAATTATTGTAAATCAATGGTAAAGAGAAAAATTTTTGCCTGAACCGGGAATCAAACCCCAAACCTTTAGCTTTCCTTACTAATGCTCTGCCACTGAGCTAATCCAAGCTTCATTCCCATCCAAGCAGAAATCCTTCCCTTACCTTACTCTACTGGTCCCTCATTCAATAGCAATGAATCATCATTCACAAATACACAATGAATGGCTTCTACCTGAAGAAGACATGAAGAGACTCCACACAGTTATAGAATTATTTATTAAATTAATATTGAGAAGCTAAAGCTATTACTATGTTAGAAATAAGTAAATTAATGAACACAATTAAATTATTGTAAATCAATGGTAAAGAGAAAAATTTTTGCCTGAACCGGGAATCGAACCCCGAACCTTTAGCTTTCCGTGCTAATGCTCTGCCACTGAGCTAATCCAGGCTTCATTACCATTGATTTACAATAATTTAATTGTGTTCATTAATTTACTTATTTCTATCATAGTAATAGCTTTAGCTTCTCAATATTAATTTAATAAATAATGCTATAGCTGCGTGGAGTCCCTTCATGTCTTCTTCAGGTAGAAGCCATTCATTGTGTATTTGTGAATGATGATTCATTGCAATTGAATGAGGGACCAGTAGAGTAAGGTAAGGGAAGGATGTCTGCTTGGATGGGAATGAAGCCTGGATTAGCTCAGTGGCAGAGCATTAGCACGGAAAGTTAAAGGTTCGATTCCCGGTTCAGGCAAAAATGTTTATCTTTACCATTGATTTACATTTATATATGTCTTATTATTAAGATTAGGTGGTTTTTATTGGGTCTTAAAGGTCATATTTCTCACTTTTTCAGATCTTTGGTCATACTTCTGCTTATTTCTATGATAAAGTCATATTTTGGGTTTTTTAATAGCCTAGTCATCAGACGATTGGAAATAACCAACATTGTATATATATAAAAATTGTCAGTTTCACAGTACACTTGTTTCAAAGGTTTCTGTTAACAGGTAGCAAACATTTGCACTGGACAATAGAAAAAGATTTCCTTTTTCTTACGATACAATTGAAAAAGTATATGAATGAATATTAATATAGTATGGGTAAAAAATTCATTAATTATAAGGTCATATTTTTGTCTTTTTAGGTCATATTTAAACCTTTTTTTAGGTCATAAATGCATGCCTATTTTCCATTTTTTAGGTCATAGAAATCCGCCCCTTTTTTATCAACATAACCCATATTATAATATCTTACAGAATTGATTTCAAGGGATGTATAAAACATAAAACTTGACCTTTGGAATGGGGACACCAGGCTAGACGAAGATGAAAAAGATAAAACAAAATTACGTGATTTTTTCAAATTTCTACTTTATTTTAAGTTTGTGAAAATGAATTGAAAATTGTGTCACACCATATAAATGGTAAACTTTGTGGGAATCACAGTTACTAGAATACTGACTATTCATTCGATAAAGATTGATAGTAAAAGATTATGTGAACTGCAGAATCTGGTACCACAGTAAAATAACCTCTCAGTAAATAAAACCGTCACTAGAAGAGAAATTACCTCCGACATCTAGTAGACAAGTAGCTAAGTATGTCATTGGTAAATGAAATATACAATTGCTTCATTAAATTTTTTTAATTTCATTGTATGAGGTAATTATTGTGGAGATAATTTTTTAATGTTCTTTGTAATTCCAAACATTTCCTTTTGCAGCTAGTATAAACTCTGTTTTACATTTAACAGGTGCCTGGTTAACCTTGACAATACAGATAACTTATTTCTTGTAAGATAAGACTCAAAGTAGGAATAAACTCACAAAACATTAATGAGTAGAAATTAGTCTTCAGTGAATATAACATAAATATATTTAAATATAACGTGGGCCTATCGTTAATTTTACAATTTGAGGTATGTATACAGTAACACATTCTTTAATTTCCAGAATGCTAGTATATATTTATAAATATAAATAAAAACTTTTTTTGTTTGTTTTAGTAGTAATTTGTGGAGATAATGGATTCTTCAAGCGCTTATGAAACAGTTGGTTCAGATGATGTGTTTGCAAATAGCAGTGCAGAAACTGTAGTAGAGAATGTTGACTTCTCTCTTATTTTGAAACAAGGAAAGGAATTGGTACATTTGGAGAGCACTGATGATATCAATGTTCAGCAAAATAACATTCACAGAGATTCTAGTATCTGTGTAGAGAAATTAGAAACTGTACCTGAAAACGACAAGAGTTCAATCTCAAATCATATAGTTTCTAAAGTGTTAAATTTTCCATTAAAACTATATTGTCCATTTTGTTGTAGTTCATACACTTCTAAAACTATGTTTAAAGGTCACATGAGGGATAAACATTTAAACTATTTAGATATTTTGACTGTTGATAATATAGATTCTTATATTCCTTATGCATGTCATTACTGTCATGCACAATATAACACGATAGATATACTAATCAAACATATTACACAAACCCATCAGGACATTGTAATTGCAGAATTACTATTACAAGAAAAGCTTCCACACACAAACATTTTGTGTATTTTCTGTCCAGATGAAAAATTAGTGGAAAGTAAACAAGATCTCCTAGCTCACATTGAAAAGTATCATTTCATGAAGTTAAAAACATTTCTGAAAGTAAATTCAAAACATAATGTGAATATTACCCCAGAGAGTAAAAATAATTCAAGTGTGTCTGTTTTGAATAATCTCTTACTGGAAATGTCTATTAATGATATTGAAGAAACAGTAGTCACTAATGTTGGTGATAGAGTGTTAAAATCTAGTCTTCGTACTGCAAGTCCATCATCAGGGAAAGATAAGAAGCAAATTAGAAATGTTAGATTTCAATTAGATGTACCTACAACAAAAAGGAAGTTGAATTTTGATGTGCATGATGGAAGAGATTTTATTAGTGTGAGTAAAGAAAATATAATTTCATGTAGCACAAATATCAGACCTCTAGCTAAACATCCACCTAAGACAACAAAAGCTCAGACACAAGCAAAATGGAAATCTGTTTTTTCATTTAAAAGGAAACATGTACCAAAGAGTAATATGATTTCAAAGTTAGTAACAAGTACCCCAACTACACTTAAAATATCACAAAATGATCGAACCCATGAGATATCAAGAAAACCTAAACCATTGAAACAAACAATGAAAATACCAATAAGTCATAAAACTAATAATATAATGTTCGGTTCCAACAATAAAAAGAATGGTCCCATTAGAAATTTGAAGAAAGAAGATATTAGTTCACCCCTTTCTCCTCTTTTGAATTATGTTAAAGTTAAGCAATCTGTCACTTGGACACCACCTGAAGAATCATTCCAGCAGTATAAATGTGCAATATGTTTACAAGCTTTTATTAATAATGCAGATTTAATAAGCCATGTACATCAGCGTCACACTGGTCCTCTGAAAATTCTCCAGCCTCTTTTTAAATGTGGGCAGTGTGAAGCAAAATTTTATAAAAATAGCTTCCTTTTAAGACATTGTAAATTTCACCACACTCCTCGATGCCTTAAAAATAAATTAATTACATGAATGATTTTTTAAATATTAGATTAAAATAAACACTACAACAAATCATAAGCACATGCCAAAATATACTCTCAGAAGGATTGGGGCATAAGTCAAGACATTTAGCATTTTTTTAAACTTCTGGTAGTGTGTCACTAGATATGTTTTCAATGAATTTGACATGCGTAGTTTGTTACCAAAACTGTTAGGAAGAAACACTATGAGGTAATTTATTAAGAGATTGAATTGGAAATATGCACCTCTCCTCATACTTTGTTTTCTGGATATGTTTTGTTGAACATTCTCACCTCCTCACTACGGAATCCAACTGCTGTATTGACCATTGAAAGTCTTGTTAATTGTTTTCTTTGGTTGTGGGTTGGACTTTGGAACTCTTGTATATTCTTTTATTTTATATTATATTATATTATATTTTAATGCCATGTGTTGCACTGGCTCATGAAATAAGTGTATGCATACTTTTAGAGCCAAATCTTTAAATATAGCCTTATCATTAAAGAAAAATGTAAATGCCATCAGTCCTATCAGAGATTGTGTGTTTTACAACAAACGGCTGTGAAACTAGATCTTCATAAATGCTAATCTAAATTTTGCATCATGCAGCTAAGTGCCAAATGTCCCTGCTCTTAAATTGTTGATGCATAACTGAGTATATTATCATATAAGTGATTATCAAGTCAAAAATAATTAAGTAGATCTTGCTAGAGTTTAAAATATAAAAAAAACTTTAAATGTATTTTTCTCAAAACATACATAATGGTACATAGCCAGTTGATGCCAATCAATTGTACAGTTAAAGCTCCTTATTCGCAGGGGATATGTTCCACAAATTTGGTGCGAATATAGAATGGTAATTTGTATGGGTATATAGGGGATATGTTCCAAGGTTACAGAATAAAATTAAAATTATGAAAATAAAATCAATTAATGCGAGATTTTGAACAATTTCTATTCATTATTACTGTCAGGTTTAGGCAAGGATTTAAAGAACTTAGTATTTTTTTCCTGTTTTGCTTGCTTTTAAAAGGTCTAAGAGTTAAGATTGTATTAAGCTGTGAAGTCTGCAATAGAATTTCTTATTTTAT
Source organism: Diploptera punctata (assembly GCA_030220185.1). NCBI lineage: Eukaryota > Metazoa > Arthropoda > Insecta > Blattodea > Blaberidae > Diploptera > Diploptera punctata. The sequence goes on from JASPKZ010009819.1 coordinate 2,034,472, forward strand.
CTTTGGATTTCTTGATTCATTAACATTGAAACAGCGTAATATAGATACAAACGACTTGCCAACACGTATAAACGGTCAAGCATTTTTATTTTTACTTTAAGCAGCAACGCTAATTGTTTTCTCTTCGGTACTAATTTTTCTTACCTTTTACTCAACATTACAAACTGGGAACAAAGCACAAGAGACGCGTGTTATTCAATCAAAATTATTGCAACGAATGACAAGTTGAAATGATAATACACTGATCATGGCAATGGAGGAATTTATCAAAGTACATATTGGCATGAGAAATACGAAAACAGCTTTTAACAATAAACTTTAGGGTTAATGACAATAAGGTTTGTTTTGTTTTGATATTTATTTGTCCATTTGGTTTGAATTACTGTTTGTAAAAGCTGCCTTGGCACCTGTCTGCAGAAAAAAAAACTGCTGATGGTTAATAAAGGATGCTAATCCTTCTAATATACCGACTGAATCCGCGAATAAAGAAATTTTTAGCCACAAAAACAGGAACTGTATTGCAATTTTTTAAACTGCAAATAAGGAGCTTTTACTGTAGGGCCTACACATTATTTTACCTGTCTACAATGGGAAACCATCGGGATATTTAAACATGAAAATAGTTTTAACAGAAAGGAAGAATCACTAAAAGTGAACAAAGTATGGATACTTGTTCTAAAAACACTACATGTAAACCTTCAACAACAACAGCAGCCTTCTAGACCATCAGGCAGTAAACACATTGGAAGATCTTACTGCTGACTAATTAGGAGTCAGATATAATTTACAAAAAAAAGGACTGCACAGAGAATGCACCATGAAAAACAGCATACATAAGGCCGGCAGTTAACGAGAGATCCAGTCTCAAACTAACCCTTGAGGATGCCAAATGTAGTCTCTGGCAAAATGTCAGGGAGTTTTAAGCCTCACAACCAAGGCCAACAAGACCGGAAGAATTTCACTGATCATTATATAAAAGTAACTCTTTTTTTAAACATATGAATATTTGATGCAAATATTTTTATTATAAGACTAAATTGCACTAGGAATAACAACATAATTTTAATTTAATATCGAATAAATAGTGAGTTGTGAAATTTCATTATTTATTAGTTATTAACTTAAAAGCCTCATAATGTTATTTCCCATAATTAATTTATGAAATAATTTTGATTACCTGATAGCTTTCTCTTGGCAGAGTAGCACAAGATAAAATGCATATTTCTGATTCAATCTTTTATTAAATTATCTCACAGTGTTATAACAATTTTGAGAACAACAGTTTATTACATTGTCTCATAAGTAATGTCTTTTTAATGTAATGTTGTGTTCATAGTTAAATATGGGAAATAACATTATGTGGTAGTCATAATGTCGGTTGAAAATGAGAGAGATCCTTCTCTCGAAAACTAGTTCCCATGTTTGAAGAAACATAAAATATGAGGTAAGATGTTAAATAATGACTCATTAATATATGTAATGTTGTGTGTCTGGTGGAATTGGAAAGTGTGATTGATTCACTGGGAGTTTGTTTCAAATAAGTGAAGTTTATTTTATATTATATTACATAATTTACATACAATTTTGAGAACAACAGTTTATTACATTGTCTCATAAGTAATGTCTTTTTAATGTAATGTTGTGTGTCTGGTGGAATTTTGAAGGTGTGATTGATTCACTGGGAGTTTGTTCCAAATAAGTGTGCGGTCAATGTGGATCTTTTTTCTCAACAACTGGAATGAGATCATGAAATTTTGAGGGTCATGGGTTCAAACCTGACTGTACCCCATACTGCACAAACAACCATGACAAAAATTCAGGAATTGGAAGGAATCAAACTGCTATCACACCCAACCTACAGCCCTGATCTCTTGCCTTCAGATTACCATCTGTTTCGACCTATGGCCCATTTCATTAATTTCTTGAGTAAAATTTCAGAAGCACTGAAGCTGTGGAAGTGGATCTCAACAAATTCTTTGCATCAAAAACTAGAGACTGGTACTGTTACAGGATAATAAACCTCGCTGAAAGATGGCTCATAGAATCTGAGTAGTATAATTTCTTGTCAGAAAAAAATTCCAAACAAAATTTAGTTTTAAAAAAATTACTTATGAGACAATATCTGTATGTTAATTGAAAAATGTCTTCCTTTTGATTGAACATAGTATAGAAGTTTAATCAAAATTACAGTGGGAGGTAAGTTTTCAATTTATAAATGAGTTGGATAAAATGTTTTATATCTCACCTCAAAACATAGAACTTTATGAGGTGAGATATAAAATCATTTTATCCAATTAATTTATAAATATTATAGAATATTCATATTTTTCATTACTTTTTTTTATTTAAAATACTTTGCATATGCCATTGAAAATGTTTTATAAATGTTGATGGTATAAAATGAGATGCGTTATTGATTTGGTTAAGCTAATTTTATAAGCAGAAACAATATGTAATATAATATAAAATAAACTGCAAAGTGTCACTTCCTTTAAATATTAAATATATTATATGTCCAACTGTCAAAAATGAGAGTGGCTGCACTTTAAAATTCTGAAGTTATTCAATGTTCCATTTTAAATCATGGTGCTGCTATACAATGGAAGCACTTGAAAATGTACAGTTGAAGTAATTTCTGACCTATAATTTTTAAGAAGGTATAATGCAATATCTACCTGAAGTGGAACAGTTTTAAAGCCCTTGCTTAATTATTTGAAGGTTGTGAGTTTGATCCTTAATCAAATTTTTCATTTGTTTCTTGATCAGTTTTAATTATAAAAAAAATTGTCTCTATGATTAATTTTACTTATGTGATGAATTATCTCTGACCAATTTTAATTATATGACAATTTCTTGACCAATTTTAATTGTAACATTGTCTCTTTGACCAATTTTAAATAATTGACAAATTATCTCTGATCAATTTTAATAATATGTTGAATTATCTCTGACCAATATGACTTGACGACTGATGTTATGTCAGTCGGAAGAACTACTTCTTCTTCAGTACTATCTTGACGACTTCTTCAAAGCAGTAGTTCTTCCAATTGACATAACATCAGTCGTCAAGATAGTACTGAAGATGAGGCCACCAAGGCTTTGAAATCACAATATACTTAGAAGACTGGTTATGAGGAGAGGTATGAAACATTTTAATTTATCTTACTTGAATGAACCTTAGATTTGAAGATAGCAGCTACTTCACTTTGACAGCTGTACAGTTGGAGTACCCCTACAGTTTTTATTTTTTAAAATTCTAATTGATACTCGAGATTACAATACCGATGTAGTAGTTATTACTTGTAGAAGCTCCAAAGATAAGATAATTTTACATTAATGTACACTTTTCAGATGAATTTTAGTGTATGGATTTATAGGAGGTGCTGAATCAAAACTTCATATATGAAAAATTTTATTTACATAATAAATTGGTTTAAATTTGTAAATTTAGAGTTATGCATAATTTTGTTTAGTTTCTAGTTTAAACTGTACATATTCTATTCTATAATGTTCTGCCATAGGGCAGGCCTTTCACTGCTATGCTTTGCAGCTTTACTGTGGAATTATAGGTGTGGTAGCTTCCTGTTGTTTTCCATACTGGGGATGATAATGATGATGGCCAGATGTTCAGGGACCTTTTTGGCCTCAAAGCTACCTGACATTTGTCTTACAGGTGAGGAAAAACCTCATCCTGGAAGCTTGTCCCGACCAGGAATTGAACCCACTGTACATATAATCTATCATTAATCTTGAATTATACTTTAGACATAGAATTCAAGCCTAATGAAAAAGTCAGAGGTGTATATACAGGGTGGTCACAAGGCCTCAATCCTTTCCCAAGAAATTATGAACTCAGTTTGATAATTTGTATGTATGTTTATTGTCATATTATGTACACATATTCATCGCATTCCAACATTACCTCCGTCCATTTTAAAGCATTGTTTCCATCGTTAAAGAATAGTTCAAAAAATGTTCTGAAGCATAGCTGGTGAATCAAGTTTTCTTTTAATCTGGAATCATCTTACCTCAATTTAATGTTGATTTGTTTTCGAACATGTTTCAATAAATCTTCTACATCATCCTCAGCTTTGGCCAGAAGATATATCGAAGCATGTTCGAGAACAAATTAACATTAAATTGAGGTAAGATGATTCCAGATTTAAAAAAAACTTGATTAAAAGAACCTCAAAATATAACTTCCTAAAATAAACCAATATCTGGTGAAATTGCTGTCATTGCATTGTGCATTGCTTTTACACCCTTCCCTTTATGAACCCCATCAGGGGAACATGATGGCCAAGTCTGCTGAACCTCTGCCTATCCATCTATTGGAAAATGTTCGATTGAAGTAGCACAACATGAGGTGCTCAATCATGTTGGAAGATTCAGCAATGCTTCATCCTGTTGGAACACAACACTGTCAGCAATGCTGTCCTGGTGTAGCTGTGGTTTGAGGTATAAGTCAAGCATGACAAGGTAAACGTTGCTTCTGCAAACGTGAAAGATCCATACACTGTGGTCTTTGTGAATCCAAGCCACACATTCACAATTGAGTTTCTCTTTGCAATTCTCTGCTAGTGTGAGGTGGTTCGGTACCCCATGTGAGGTTATGTTTCTTAACCGGATGTTTGCTTGTGTGGACCGTGGTTTGTGAAATTTCCAAGTGAATGCCTGTCACAATCACACACAAACAACATACACATGATCTTCTATCGTCAGCATGCTTCTTGGTTATCAAAAAAGAAAAAGAACAAAAAAATTACTTTAACACAAAAACTAATTGAGACTTTATGACCATTCTGTATTTAAAGTTGTCTTGTGCCATGTTTCCAAAATTTATGTGAGCATTGTGACAAATCAAATCAGTTAACAAGAATTTTAAATAGAGGTAAATTTTAATAATCCTTACATCCATAAAATATTTATTCTTATTGAAACTAATATTTCTTATTCTTTGTTTTCCTGGAAACTAATGGACATAATCAGCTTCAAACTCTTTGAACTTTTATGCTTGTACTGTATGATGCTTTGATTCAGTTCATCTCACATTAACTTTTGTAAAATTTGAATAAATGTCTAATGGATAATTATATTTGTTATACAGTAAAACTTGTTTAATCCAGAATGTGAATAATGCGGAAATCTGTCCAAAGTGAACAAATTTATTGATCCTGATCAAATAATAGTAATTTTATGTGTATTTTGCATAAAACAGAATCTGTCCAGTGCGGAAACAGAAGGGTATTTCTACACAATTCATGAAAAAAAAATAATAAAGCGGAAAGACAGAGAAATAAATTAGTTTCCACTTCATTGAATTCCCATTAGGCCAAAAAAACTTCTTACTGCCGAGTGAAGTAGGGATTTTATTTGTACCTGAAATTTTATTTCGGTCTCACTGCACATGCGTTATGCGAAATACAGATACTTGTCTTACAAATATCCATTGCACTGTAAAATCTTAAATTGGTTTAAGTTCTGAAACCGATCTTTGACAGGTAGCATTCAGAATTCATGGAATGAAGATGGCTAAAAAGTATGTATCATTGTTATTAAACGAAAAAGTGAAAGTGATTGAAGATAAATCTCCAACTTTCCGGACCGGTGCTCCAAAGTCAAGCTCTAGCTGTTGTTAAATCGCTAGGGAATAACAATTTTAAGGCATCTTCAGGTTGACTGGACAGTTTTAAAAGACGACACAATGTAGTGTGGAATGAAATTTGCAAGGGATCAAAGGATGTGGACAAAAGTGTAGTTAATGAGCGGAAACCGAAACTACACACTTTAATTTCAGGATATGCGCCTTAGAGACAATTTTAATGCTGATGAAATGGGACTGTTTTTTTTTACACGTTACCATCGAAGTCGCTCATACATACTATACTTCACTTTTCAAAGGCAGCAGAACTAAATTTGATCCAAGATACGTAAAAAGACATACAATACTCTATAATCTTACATTTTTAATAAGTTTTAGTTTTTTTATAATGAGGAATTTTGTCTAATGTGGGGGGGGAAAAAAATGGTCCCATGCAATTCCGCTTTGAGCAAGTTTTACTGTATTTGTAAATAAATTGTGATTTCTGGTAAATAACTATATTTCTATATGAGAAATTGTGACTTCTGGTAAATAACTATATTTCTATATGAGATTACATTAACATTTGATGTTAATATCTTTAATATTACATCCAATCATGTCAATGCTTATTATTCAAATTTATCACTTCTCACTGAGTGATCAATTATATTTATTTTGAGACTAGTGATTCCTTTGGAATATTTCCTATTCCTCATTGTATCCTCCTCAGTTTTTATTTGTTTTAAAGATGTGAGTAATTTTCAATATATGTTTGTTGTGTATTAAACATTTCACAAAGACTGGAATTATTACATTCTTTTTAATTAATTATGCGTGTGTGTGGAACATCCAAAAATCACTGGATGGAAAATTCCTCTTTGAGACCATAACAGGCAACATGGGCTAATACTTGCATGGATGATAATTAATTTGTAATTCACATTACTTTGAAAGACCATCACTAACAAGAGAACTCTCTCTTCTGGCCACAGCTGTTTCAATGAAATAAGTTCATCATCCAGGGATTAAGCCTCTTGGCTCGTTCCGGTTTCATGAAAGCTATATAAGTTATATGAACTAAATTTTGTATGGTAAACAACATGACAATAATTGCTCATGTCACTTTTTTGTTATATATATATATATATAGTCCACCGCTGTGGTCTTGAGGTAGCTTGTGGCCTTGTCACTCAACAGGCCTGGGTGAGGTTTTTTGGGGTTTTTCCTCACCTGTAAGACAAATGTCAGGAAGCTTGGGGCTCAACGGCCCCCGAAAATCATCCGGCCATCATCATCATCCTTCACCAGTGTGGACAGCAATGGGACGCTACCACACCAATAATTCCCTAGTAAAGCTACAAAGCATAGAATGAAAATGCTATGATTGCAGTGAAAGACCTGCCCTTGGGCAGAACGCTATAGAATAGAATAGAATGGTCATTCATTGTTTACATTCTATTAATCACAATTTGATATGTATCTAAAATAAGTTACTGGGTGAGTAGAGTTTAAAAATACTACTGCACAGGGGTACTGCATGGACTTTTAAATGACCACACAGAAGGGAGGGAACCGGTCTCATATATGTACGGCAAACCACGCTGAGGGGTTAAGAGTTTGAAAATTGACACCTCACCTCATAATTTCTATTTTTTGAGTACATGTTTCAAGACTTCTCAAGAAACTACAAATTATGAGGTGAGGTGTCAATTTTATGATTCTTAATATTCAGCTATACACCGTGTCCACAAATACAGTATCGTACTTTAAACCACTACTACATCACTTTGGATAATCGTACCTACATGAAATTGGTGGCCCCCATGAGTGACGCAGACATTCACATTTAACCTGTCTGCTAAATATCCAACAATGAACCCATATTGACCACAATAAACATGATTACATTTAATTTAGTTTCTGTATTGTCCATTATTCTCCATTGTTAACATGCACAAAACTTTCAGAGTTTCTCTTTTGATTGTCACCAATTTAATTTAGATACGATTATCCAAAGCGACGTAGTAGTAGTTTAAAGTATGATGCTATATTTGAGGACACAGTGTATATATATTTACATTGTGATCAACTCTTACACTATTATTGATAGTAGTGTGGATTTAAAATGAAGTTGTCTGGACAGTGTGTCATAGAACAGTTCAAGCATTTAACAAATGCTGCTTCTTCACATTCTCTATTGCTAACTTGCAGAAGAGTTTGAAGAATATTTAGGAAACCAGTGTCTACAGTTTTTGTTGCATATCCAGGCTTCTGCCACGTGTATACTAACATGTCCTGTAATAGATAGATCATCGGTTGATTAATGTCTTTGACATTGTCCGATTCCCAATAGCAATTTTGTCGGTCTATCTAATCTCCTGGTCATAGGAGATACAATTGGACATAGAGGATATTAAAATGAACATTCAATCATTAGAAAATAAAAGAGCTAGTGGTCCAGGAGGAATACCAGCGGAACTATTAAACCATGGATCCAACCATTTATTTGAATGACTGAGAAGATCATTTACAAAATTTATGAATGGTGAAAAAGTTCCTGAAGAATGGAAACTAGGATACATGTCCCGTAATACCTATTTAAAATGGCATAACAGCCCAATGTTGGGTCTTGGCCTCTCCTTTGTTGGAGTTACAAGACCAAATTAATTTAGTTACACTTATTTCCCAAAAATGCTATGAATTGTATGTAGTCAACATATAGACCCAATGAGACATCTAGTAGGCAACTAAGATATTACTAGGATGAAAAATTATTACGCGCTGGGTCAGTTAAGCCCTGCTTGAAGGTAGCGTAAAGATCTATATTGTTTAAGTGGTCTTTGGCCCGAGCGGTTGGCCTTGGTTTTGGAGGATGAATTCCACATTTAAACATGTTAAAAACACAGTAAACAATAAAATAACATTATTTATTAAAATACCCAAACATAGAGAAATATTAAAACCAAATATATAAAACACTTATTAAAATCAGCTAAAATCGCCATATTGTCAAGCGTCAAAATACTAAAAGTGTTAAAATTCAGAGAGAGAAAATAATCATTTAAAAGATTCAACTTTGTTCATTATTCTAAGTTCTTTGGACCATTTGGTCCTTTAATTAATTCTATGTCTGAAAAATGACCATTAAAGAATGATAATAGAAAAAGGTTCATATTACCCATGTAGAGCTGCACCCCTCTGCAGGGGGACCGCGTTCGGTCCCCGCCGCCGTTCTGACTTTTCGTCTAAAAATCGCGAGTATTTATTCTATCATTTTGTCCCCCTTCCAGCTAGAATCCGTGGCGGCCATATTAATATTTCCTAATATTGGGTAATAATTTGGTTTTGTCAGGGGTAGATTATATAAGGTGTTTGTTTCCCTTATGTAATGTGTTATTCAAAAGGTACAATATTCCTGGTATTTTCGTAACTGTGTCCTAATAGCTTGAAAAATATGTTTTTCCCAAGACCTGAGCTGTTGGGTTATGACATGCAACTTCCCAGATCTTTCAATATTTTATTAATTTTTCCTCGTTTTTTTTTTATCTCTTAAAGCCCTTTCCTAAATTTGATTATGGTTTTTATCAGAGTTTCCAACGTTGATTATTTTTTCCTCTACCGTCCGGTATAAAACATAAGTATATATCGCCTCTGCTTCCATCTGTTTTTATAGAATTTTATTTTTTATGGCAGTTAGGCCCCAGTGTAGGCATAACATTCCCCCTCCCCTAAATAAGACTGTAGGGTTGACAACCGAAAGTCTTTTTTCCTTATAGGATATCTCTCACCTCCCGGGGGTTTGTCCTGGCATTTATCTTATTAACTTAACTTTAAGTGGGAGTTGAACTGACGTCATCAATTGGCGATTTCATCTGTAACCTAGAAGTATTTTGTTCTCATTCTAAGAGGTTAGATCGTCTTTTACTTGCTAACTGGCCCGGATACCCTTTATTGTGTCGTAATATCGGTAATATCTGTTTACTTAGTGAGAACACTATACTTCTTTTAAAAAATTACAATATATCATGCCTTCCTGGCTTGAAACAAAAAAATGTCGAATGTGCCTCATACACTATAAAAATATTTTCACTAAAAATGGTTTCTGATCTCCGTCCTTCTTCCTTGTTTAAACCTTCTTGTGGTTTCTTTTGAAACGATGCACTATCACTTTTATTCACATCCGACGCACTTAACAGTTCGTTTCTTTTTTGTTTTTCACTTTTAAGGTTCTATTTCGTGAACCTGAACACTTTAAAAAAAATTATCAGAACTGCTGTGGCTAGCTTGGAGGTCAGGGTTCGTGTCTGCTTGCCTCGATGGAGGATGCGATGTTCTAATGCTCAAGTTCGTGGATCATGTTCAGCTGCCGTTGGTCCAGGTAGGCCTTTGATTTGGTTATGCCTAGTTTCATTAAGCAACACCCAGTTAGGTCCAAGGAGAGCTTGTGAAAGGTTTGATAGGAATTGATCTTGACGGGGATTCTTGTTTGCTTGATTCATTTATAGGTGCAATATGTGGTCTGAAGGAAATTAGGTCAAGGTTGACGTGGGAGATAGTGTTTTTTTATAATTGCCTGGGTTTGTTCTATGTTGCTTGTGAGGTGTTGGCCTTAGGCTGATTGCGAATCCGGACATTCACTCATCTTATGCTCCGTCACGAGATGTATAGTTGATCCTGGTATCTCTATGCTGTGGCTCTCGTCATCAGATGTACAGGATGTAGTTGGTCCTGGCAGCTCTATGCTGCGGCTCTCGTCATCAGATGTACAGGATGCGCCGTGAGTCTGGGCCTCTTAATCTTGCTCCCATCATGAAGCGTGCGTGGCGGGTGGCCGCAGGTCCAGGCGGGAAGCTGGTAGTTCTTAATTTCTGAAATCTTATGTCATTTGTTAAACCCTGGGAGGATAACTTTAAACATCGATTACTGGGTTGGCGGGTATCCCGCTCTACATGGGTCCGCATCCTTTATTATCACTCCTTGTCATAGAATGGTGATTTTCGGTTTGATTTAACCTCATCGCTTAGATGCTTCATTGTTCAGCCATCTTATCTCCGATACTATATTCCGAACCCTGCTTACTAGACGTCCTGGCTTTAGGTCTTATTATTGTTATACAACATTCTATTATTCCGTATAATTTAGTTTTGATTATTATGTGTACCCATGTACCTATCTGTCCCTTATAGCTAGCCTCATGTTGCAAAAAGAAATGCTCTTATGTTTCTGGTATTATGATTCTCATGAATCATGTACGCCCTTATTGCAATTCAGGTTTCACTGGATTCAAAGAAATGTTCAGTATCTTACCGTATTTTTACCGCTTGTTTTCAAAACTTTCCCTTGCTTGTTTAAAATTTCAATTTTGCTTTTCCCTCTATAGAGTCCTGGGTTCGATCGAGTGTGCTCGCCTACACATAAATCGATAGGGCTTTAAGATGTAAATACTTACTTAGTACGATTATGTAACCTGAATTCCGGATATCATTCCCTCGTGAGGTCCTGATTTTTTAGAGCATTCCCTTTCTTCTATCATGCGTCATCCGGGATGCTTCTTCGCATCTTAAATTCTCTCGTTTCTAACCTATCTGTCAATATCCCGTGCTACAGCCTACAGTAGTTATCTTTACAAAAAAAAATCTAAATGGTGTTGTTTCCTTAAGTCCTTCCTAATTTTTCGGCAATATCTCCTCGAATTTCTTTATTTAACTTTTTACATTACTCCTGATTATGCGTGGACTTTATTCCTTGTCTTGGGTCCCCATCTTACCTATGGGTTTAACCTCTCCCTTTTGGTCATCTCCTACCCTTTTGGTTTCCTCTTAATTTCCATTTACGTTTTTGGGTCAGTTCCTGGTCTCATACGTGTAGACTTATTCCCTATCTTACCTATGGGTTTAACCTCTAATTTCATGTACAACCCTATGTGTTTAACCTGTAATTTCGTGTACTCTTATGTGTTTAACCTCAAATTCCATATACTACCCAATGTGTTTAACCTCTAATTTCATGTAGTACCCTATGTGTTTAACCTCTAATTTCGTGTACTCCTTATGTGTTTAACCTCTAATTTCATGTACTCCTTATGTGTTTAACCTCTAATTTTCCGAGATCTCCCTACCTAATGTGTTTAACCTCTCATTTTATGTACTACCTAATGTGTTTAACCTCTCATTTTATGGACTACCTAATGTGTTTAACCTCTCTTGATATGTAATATCCCTACTTAGGTCAATCTGTCTCTCTTGGCTCTACTCGTCGCTCGCACAATCGCATGTATGTGTGATTCCCTTAGTATTCTTCCTCTAGTGTCCCAACGTTTCTGATGTCCCTGGCTAGTATTCGTTGTCTCTTCGTTATGACCATATTCTATGTGTGCGTACGGCTTTCTCATCGCGGTTTCCCTTTCCGCTTTGCTATAACCACCGGTGGCCTCTTTTGTTTCCCTGGCATCATAATTGACTCTGGATGGACCCTGACCATCGCTTCTTGTGTTTCTGTCTCGCAAATAAAGCCGGGTGAGCCAGCGAAGCGGCCGGGCTGCGAGCCTCGAAGGCATGGGATATGCAACGGTTCCCTTCATGCCAACGGTGGCCCTGGCCCTTCCTGTCACACCCTCTAATTCTGTCGCTCCAGAATTGTCCCTACGTTTCTGACTTCTTAGTCCTTGGTAAGTCGGCGGACTCGTCGAGCAAATCGCCTCAATGGAGGTGGTGTTTGTTCCTTACTCCCTTCGGGGCCCAAGAAAACTCGAGCAAATCGCCTCAAGGGAGGGCACCGCCCTGCCATTCGGGGCCCAAGTTGTTCCTACCGCACTCCCGCTTTTTTCCGTTTGTATCCTTGGGGTGGGTTAGCCAATTCGTCGGGCGCGACCTTGAGGGCCAGGAATGGGCTACCTCCCAACTTGGTGACTCGACTATTGTTCGGGCTCGGCCTCAAGGGAGAGGACAGCTAGTTCCACTCCTGGTCGACAGTGACTCGAGTCATTCCTAACCCCACCCCTCTCATCCTGCTGCCTCAGAAATCTCGATTTCGACGTTAATCTTAGGGAGAGCCTTTTGTGCTCATGGACGCCGCCTCATCGGAAAAGTGGATTTTATCCTAATGTCTTTGATGGGGTTCCCCTATTGCCCTCATCACTCCCTAAACCCGGGTATCACTACTGTTACTGTGGGTCTCCCTGCCCGTGATTGCTTCTGTTTCCCGTTGGTCTCTCTGCCCGTTTTGCTTAGTGTTTTCGTTTGTCTCTAGTTTCTCGGATGCCTATCTCTCCCTAAACGATGCTGTTCCATATGGTCCCTAACGTCAGTGCGAAGCCGGCAAGGTTTTATGGCCAGTGCCCCAAGATCATTTTGGAGTTCTCTGTCTCTAGATCATGTCATAATGGGGGTGTCCCACCTTCCGACTGGAACCTGCCTAGCTTTCTCCCTAGCTCGTTGGCGAAGTGTTCAGGCAACTCGCCAAATTGTCGAGGGCAAAAGCCTCTCCAAAAGGGTCCTTAGTCCTTCCCAACTTGTATCTCTGTGTGCGACTGTGTAAATGTTTCATCTCGGTGTGTGTATCTGTTAAATGTTGCCTAGCCAAGATTGACCTAAGTTGCAGCCTAACCTCTTATTATCCCTCGTAGGCCTAAATATGAAGAGTCTTAAGCGATCTAGTTTTCATCTATTATCGTAATATGTCGTATCCCATATGTGTGTGTGTCTACTTCTCGACTGGTCACTAGCCCCAACTGACATGGTACAAGGCCTGCACTTTAAGAGAGTGTAGGCGCCTTTAGACACTCCAATCTTTCCCAAGCCAGTCCATTTCAGCAGGAACCATCGCGTGTAGAGTATATTATTTGTTGTGTCATACTCAGTAATAGTAGTTTGTGTAACCCCTGGGTTCCCATTTGAACTTTCACTTTCTACTAGATCGGATAAAACATCTCACGGTTTGTCAAGTCCCCTAATTTCCACCAAAAAAAATAATAAAAAGCCTAAAAAAATATTTATGGGAATAAGTCTATCTTTTTGATCATTTCTGCAAGCATCTTGGTTCTACCTTTACTCCGTATCTCTCACTAGCGGAGTTCCCCTATGATTGTGTCAAATCTCCATTCCCCTTTTCGGTTCGGGCTCTTCCTTATTTATTCTGAGTTATCATGCCCCTTTTCCATTCTTTCCGTTTCCGAAACTATAATCTGTAATTCGGGTCAAGTGAGTTCACCCTTAATTGCGCTAGCCTCTATGACTCCACTCATGATTTAACTTCACTTATGATTTAGGAACGCCTCATACTGTAGTTGAGCCCTTCACAGGATGCGCCCGCCGGCATTGTTGTAAATCTCTCAACACCGCATGAGAGGTTAACCAAAAAAAATATTTTAAGCTATTATTTAACCTGAAGTTCGGTCGTCTTCCCTTCCATGAGTCTTGAGTTGAAAATCCCTCAGTAATATTATTTCCTTTAGGGGGGGGTGTGGTGTCTGATTTGCTTTATTGCGCTAAATCTCCATTCCCCGCTTTTGTTCGAGTTCTCTCTAATTTATCCCAAGTTTCCATGCCCCTTTTCCATACTCCCTGTTTTCGAAACTAGAATCTACATTCCTCATTAGTTGCGTTCCCATTTTTTTTGATTGAGCTAATTCTCTATTCCCCTCTTGGTTCGAGCTTTCTCTATTCAATCTAAGCTCCCATGCCCTTTTTCCATTCTCTCTGTTGCTAAAATACCTTGTCTCTATTTGCTAATACATGTCACTTTTATTTCCTGTAAATGTCATGGGTCTTTAAGTTGTTACTAATTTTATCACTTCTTTTTATTTAAAGCACACTTCCTGATGTCACAAAAAAATAATAGTATTTTTTGCCCTGTAAATGTAAGTTAGTATAAATTTTGTTTATATTCAGTTGCTTGGAGTTCATAACTATGTGGAGAAATCTAACTTTCACATCCCCAAAATAAACACATTCCAGAGCCTTGGGTGAAATTTACTGTTATCTGCCCTTCTAATAGACACTTAGTTTGCTTGCCTGTTGAGTGTAGAGTGACTTCATTTTAGTTCCCCTAAATTTAATTAGTTATTTGTTTCCGTGAGGAAGTCAAGATGGCGGTGAGTTCACACATTATTATTCTGAAAACTACTATATCCTTGAACGGTCCCTAATATTAGTATTATGGTTATTGTTATTATTATTTGTCATCCAGTCTCTTCCATATTAGTATTATTATCGTTTTTTATTAACGTATGATTTGTACCCGAACTTCGTGTGTTTATTATTATTATTATTATGTTATTATTATTTTATGTTATGTGTTTATTATTATTATTAATTTTAAACCACTCAGTTATTAGTTCTCTTTTTTTTGTCTAACTCTCGATTTTTAACTGAAAAACGTTCCTACATATTATAAGGTGCTCGTCTTTACCATAAAATATCCTAGGATAACAATTCCAGCAACGAAATCGGTATTATTTGCCTCATGCCCTGCCTTGTCATTGTCGCACGGTTGGCTGTTTAACTCTAGTAGTGTTTAAAATTATTTTGACATAATTAGTATGATTATTTATTCTAACTAGCGTAGTGGTTGAAGCACTGCACTACAAGCCGGAAAGTCGGGGGTTCAGGTCCCGGTGGGGTTAGGATTTTTAACCTGATCCAAATCTTCTGGCGGCACTATGGCCCTGGGGTCGATTCAGCCTCTAACTGAAATGAGTACCAGACGCTTGTTCTGGGGTAAGGGCGGCCGTCACGCAGGGCTGATAACCCGGCTGACATCAAGTGCCGATTGTCTAGAAATATTGGGAGCCTTTACGTCCCATTACCTCAAGGCCTCCTGTAGGGGGAATACTTTACTTTATTTTACCACTGTTATTTCTTTATTACGAAATAGTTCCTGTTTTCCAAATCCTTTGACTTTTATGTATTCCATTTCCCTAACTATTTTCCTGCTAGTCTTCGGTCATCATTTTTGTAATTAAATTATTTATAGTCCTATTATTAGATTTATTTTAACTTATTTATTTTCCCAATATAAATCACTCATTACTTTGCAAGTTATAATGTGGTTCCTTGAGCCTTACGTGGGCCAAGATTAATTACCTAACTAGTATTTGTGAAAAAGGTCCCAGTGTATGCACGAGTTGCGGGAGTGGCTGTAATGGTTAATATAGCCTCCGTTAGATGGCTCTGTAGTCACCGTTGCCACTTTGGCAAGAAAAACATGTATAATGGACGTAAGCCAACTCCCCATTTTCTAACCTAACAAAACAAATTACCTAGTTAATAAACCATAAATTAATTTTACGTATCCTACCTCTATCCGTGGTTAAGTAAGATATCCAAGATCGTGTTTTACGTGAATAAATCTATATATAAAAAAATGAATGTTTACATAGTACAAAACGTGTTACAAGTGTTTAGTGCATTAGTGGCATAAGTGTAAGATGCGTCCGCCGTCTTGTTTGCTCAAATTTATTACCCTTTTCGTAATCCAAAAAAAAAATATATGATAAAAAAATTCAATCTAGTGGCGTGTAAAGCAACCTATGATCCCTTGGGCTTATCTCTCGTGGTGATG
Source organism: Diploptera punctata (assembly GCA_030220185.1). Taxonomy (NCBI): domain Eukaryota; kingdom Metazoa; phylum Arthropoda; class Insecta; order Blattodea; family Blaberidae; genus Diploptera; species Diploptera punctata. The sequence continues at coordinate 2,050,616 of JASPKZ010009819.1, forward strand.
CTTTCAGAAATGATTTATGTGTACATTTGATCGTGCCACGCCTTCCCGATAGACGAAATAAAAATATGTCATTATCAAAGTACAATTATTCACAGTGAATGAGATATTGCCTTAATTAACACAAAAAAAATTAAATAAATTTCATAACTACACTTCCGGTTACTAAAACAGTGTAACTCTACAAATATTCAAGTTCTGAAAGAAAAATATCATAACCTAGGATAACAAAAAAAAATATCATCTGACTGAAAAAAACTTTGTCAAAATCATCTACAACACCAAAATAATCCATAACCAAAACTATATGTATCCTATCCAAAAAAATCAAGTTCTGAAATGAACATAACATATAACATAACCCAGAAAAGAAATATCATTTGTCCATACTAAAATAAAACATCTGTTGAAAAACATCAATACCAAAATTATTAGAATATAACCTAAAAACAGCGGTATAGTTACATATCCAAAATTTACCCATTGACAATACAAACCATTAATTATACCCAAAAATTAGATCCTAAAAAAATTAAATAACCACACAAAAAAAAATACACGACAGTCCTAAAGCCAGTTATTAATAATGTCCCAAAGTTGAAAATTTTCTGGTTTCTCCTCTGTTTTAAAAGACATAGTTTATTCATTAGTACCAATGTGACTCTTATCTTCCCGATTGAAAAAAAAAACATATAGATTTTTACTGTATACGAATTGAAGGTTAATTTTGGGGTCTAGGGTTCGTTTCCTTATCCGTGAATATAATAGAATATTATGTTCACGAACATACCACCGTCTGCCATCCAGTTGTTACGCGGGGACAGTTAAGCCCCGCTTGAAGGTAGCGTGAAAGATCTCTATTGTTTAAGTGGTCTTTGGCCCGAGCGGTTGGCCTTGGTTTTGGAGGATGAATTCCACATTTAAACATGTTAAAAACACAGTAAACAATAAAATAACATTATTTATTAAAATAAAACCAAACATAGAGAAATATTAAAAACCAAAATCAACAACATATAAAACACTTATTAAAATCAGCTAAAATCGCCATATTGCCAAGCGTCCAAAATACTAAAACTGATAAAATTCAGAGAGAGAGAAAACAATCATTTAAAAGATTCAACTTTGTTCATTATTCTAAGTTCTTTGGAACATTTGGTCCTTTAATTAATTCTATGTCTGAAAAATGACCATTAAAGAATGATAATAAGATAAAAGATTCATATTACCCATGTAGAGCTTGTAGAGCTGCACCCTTCTGCAGGGGGACCGCGTTCGGTCCCCGCCGCCGTTCTGACTTTTCGTCTAAAAATCGTGAGTATTTATTCTATCATTTTGTCCCCCTTCCAGCTAGAATCCGTGGCGGCCATATTAATATTTCCTAATATTGGGTAATAATTTGGTTTTGTCAGGGGTAGATTATATAAGGTGTTTGTTTCCCTTATGTAATGTGTTATTCAAAAGGTACAATAATCCTGGTATTTTCATGACTGTGTCCTAAAGGTACGTACACATATGCGCGCCGCGAACACGAACGGCGCGTGTTATGTTCGTCGAAATGATTAATTTAAACGAACCTCCTGCGATCCATAGGAAACCCACAAACCTTCAGTAGACATTTTGCAGAGCAGGTGTAACCAACCATGTCTCTACAATCACTTCAAACATGTTTTTAATCAGTTATTGAAATTTTATTTTAAAATATTGAAGAATATGAAGGAATATTAAATGTTTACTAAAATACGAACATTTCGCCAAAATATTATGAAATATGAAAAAAATATGTTGGTCTTATTTGATTATAAAATGTAAAGATACTCTATGGAGCAACAAAAATTTTATAGAACGCAAAAATAATATCAACATAAGTATAATTTACAAATGTAATACATTACAAAATATGTATAGTACCAGTATTATTTTATTCTTTGGCATATTTCTCATTTGAGTGATTTTTTAAGTAGATTGCTGTCGTTGTTTAAAAGGTCATGAATTTTTCACAAGAATTTGTTAAATATACTTCACATAAAATAACTTTCGAAGTCTCAACACTCAATTGCGATTTTTTTTGTCCGCACTTTATTTACCAAACAATGGTGGTCGAATCAACAATGTTAACTTTGATAAGCAGTTCTCAACAATGATTTGTTATTATTAAAGTTTAACATTACAAAATTAACAAAAATAATATAAAACTCATATCCTGGTGAAATAGCTACATGGGCGGCGAAAACCGTATATTCCCTTTCCGTTCTCCCGCTTGTCTTGCATTTTTTCCCAAAAAATAGGGACTTTTTTTTAAAATGCCGCGGGACAAATTGTTAAAAATCGGGACTGTCCCGCCAAAATCGGGACGTCTGGTCACGCTTATTACTTATTACATCTTATAACTTTATTTATACTTGTTCAAATATTATAGCATTAAAGGAATTTAAAAATATATGATTTGTATATATATGTTTAAAATTATTAAGAATCTATCTCACCATAAAATTGCCTTAATTTTTAATAAAGATGTACATGATTATTATACTAGAGGTACTTTATTGCACAAAGATACTAGTTTCTCAAAAAAAAAAAGGTATAAAGGGATTCGTTATGCATTAATCAACCATTACAATAACTTACCTATTGAATATCAACATTTCACGAACGTTAAACATTTTTATAATTGTATTAAAAAAAATTTTCTCATTGCTTTCTTAGTTAATTTTGTTAATTTTATTATTATTAATATTATCCTGTTTAAATATTGTATTTATATGTGTATATATATATATATATATATATATATATATATATATTGTGCATCTATAGTAGTTTGTATTACTTAAACTTATGCCTGAATTTGTTTTCTTGTTTTTATTGTTAATTGTTTTATGGCCATCATTTTTTGTATATTGCCCCTTAACATGAGCAATCTTGCTCTTTGGAGTCTTTGAAGAAATAAATAAATAATTAGTAATAAATGTGTTTATATATTGTATTGTTTTGTGATACTTCATACATAATATTATGAAATGAACGTCTTAAATAAATAATGTTTTCTAAATAATTTTAATTTATTCATACAATTACAGCACACACGAAAATAAAAACACATAACATTGAAAAAAAAAACAGGCATCTCCTTTCAATGATTTTTAAAAATGATCCTTATGTTGAGGATCCCACAATAATTGCTTGCTTCTATAAATATCAATAAGTTTTAACATGTTTTCCTCTTACCACTCCATACTCAAATAATAGGTGCGCACCGAAAACAACGAACATCTCAGGTACCCGTCCAAATATAAACAGCGAACCATCAAAGTGTTTGTGGAAAATACCGACAATGAGTGGATCGTGGTGAGAGACGCGCGCGCGCCGTTCGCGCGCACCTTAAAACCCCGTCCAAATCTGACGAACATGGTGCGGCGCGCGCGCAGGTGTGTACGTACCTTAATAGCTTGAAAAATATGTTTTTCCCAAGACCTGAGCTATTGGGTTATGACATGCAACTTCCCAGATCTTTTAATATTTTATTAATTTTTCCTCGTTTTTTTATCTCTTAAAGCCCTTTCTTAAATTTGATTATGGTTTTTATTTTTTCCTCTACCATCCGGTATAAAACATAAGTATATATCGCCTCTGCTTCCATCTGTTTTTATAGAATTTTATTTTTTATGGCTATTATGGCAATTAGGCCCTAGTGTAGGCATAACAAAAATATTAATTATATAATTCAGTGACAGCTGTTTTGGTACACTGTACCTTCTTCAGACATATTAACAAATTATGAATTGTGTTATAACTGATCTAAGCAACAATACAACAATATTTATTTAAATTTAACAAAGGGGATTCATTCAAATCAAGTTGAGAATTTAACAGTTTTTTACTACTTAATTTGGATCGAATTGAATCATTGTTTCGATCCAAATTTTGAAATTTTACATATTTGTGATAAGGGTAAGAAGTTATATCTTTTGGAGGCTGTAGAAATTAATAAATTTAAAAGTAGTAAAAATGATGAGATCGTCTGGTGAAAATGTTCTCCATGTTTATCAGAAACTGTACCACAGTTTTCCAGGAAAAAGTCCAAATGAAGATGGAGAAAATGGATTTTTAATGACATATTGTACCCCATTTTATGATAAGCTGGTAACACATTGTCCAAACATTGTTTGTAGTTTGGAGCCCGTTTGTTCCCCAAGAAATATATAAAAACTACTCTGAATGATTCCCATGCATTTTTTTCTCCTTTTCTTTTCAAATGTTCCGAAAAGTGTTTATACTTAAAGAGTTCTCTGACCAAGGAATCAATAAAAAAATACCTTCCTTAATTTTAGTGTACTTATTCTCGGAAATTGTATAAGTTCCTAAATGCACTCACATCAATAATACTGCTTTAAGATTGAACTTTGATGAATTTAAAAATAATCGCCACTCTTCATGTTTATAGCAGACATTAGACCTTGTATATTGTTGCAGAATACAATGTCATTTTTTTTAAATTGCTCAAGAGGCTTCCGGCGTGTTCTATATGCAGAGACCTTTACATTCTCGCCAAGATACTTAAACTGTCTAAGTTGCGAAGCCAGGACTCTGCTTTGGCCTTTGAGATTTCTGAGTCTCGGGCAAGATCATTTAATTCTTCTAAAGTCATTCTGTGTGACTGAGTTGGAATTTCAGGATTAAAGTCAGGATCATGGGATGTGGATGGTCTGGGTATTTCTTCCGAAGTGCTGGATTTCGTTTCATCGTCTGAATCAACATTATAGGAGTCTGGTGGTACAGGAATAGGAAGCTCTTAAGAGTGTGACACCAACGAATAGCTGAAGGTATGTTGGGACCTCATCTTCTTTGAAACAAATTTAACTGGTGGGTCCATGCAGAAAAAACAATCACTTACATGATAAGTTTTTTTCTCTCCAGATCATGGGAATTTCTTCTTTCCTTTCAACCAGTCACTACGATTTGCAGAACATGCCATTGTTAGAAAATATGTGGAGCAAAATGTTTGTCAAGGTTCTCAATTTTGCACCTGAAATAAAGATTAGTACACTTTCTTAATAAATGGAGTTATATATCGCTTTTTGCGATGTGAATGCCACTTTTCCTCAAATATAACAAAAGTTATGTGGACTATACACACAATTTTGAGGCATTTTAACTTTTATTACACTGCAATCATATCTCTGTGCATAATTTAAAAAATGTCTGAGAAAATACAGACATATCACACATGTATTCTACACGACAAAACTTCACATGTATAACTTATACATCAAGGCACGAACCATTGTTTTCACAAAATTCCACGAACTGATTTCACAACATGTTGGGATAAACATTGACTCTTTAAGATAAATCTTATCTATATTATACAGCTGTCACTGTCTCCCCTCCTCTAAGGATATTTCCTTGACTTCACACTGACTACAATATTCACAGCATATGCAGTAACACTAGGCATGCTGATAATTTAAAACCCAGACCACTGTCAACATTTTGTCATATTCGTAATTAGGAGTTTCATCTTAATATAAAACAATCACTTTTACTTCCGGCTGTTGTCCAGTGTTATTAACTATCATGAACTGTTTTTATGGACAGATAACATAAACTGTTTACTAAAGAGGCCTCTGCACTCATAATGTAAATTTATCCATGTTAAATAAAACGTAGATAGTTATTTTGATGATATTTTAGCAGTGTATCTCCAATTAACTAAACATTTCGTTTGAAGTTCTTTTTTCAGCTCATACATTTAAAACTGCTTACACTGTACCAACTTGTGGTAGAGTATGTTGTATGTTACGCATCTGTTAATAGACTATATTAAATTATTAATATTCCGTTTACGGTTTTGGAATTTTGAAATGACCGAAAACGGTTGAACCCAAACCCAATAAGTTCATACTTTAAAAAAATAGACAAAAGAGATAACAGCAGTGAAACACAGGAAATGCCTCTAAAAATATCTAATACATCACCATTACGTTGTGATGATGGAAATTTTAATAGTAATACTTTGTAAATTTCTTTCAATGAAGTTGGACTTGACAATAATCTGAATATGAATATTGGAGAGCCAACTAACAATAAAAACAATCAGACATCTTCATTGGAATCGACAAGCAGTAACAGTACTTTTGCCAACGATATAGGATTTTTTGTAAATAAAAAGACCGATGAATATACAAAGTATCAATTATTGGAACGACCTTGGGAACCACCAAAGTCATATAAACTCCCACATTCACAAAAAAAGTGGGAATGAGTTGAAATGTTATTTGGGTTATCGGAACTTGGAATAAAGGAATTGACTAGTTCTTTCCACATGAAACAGGGGTTGTTTTGTAAATTGTGTATGCTGTTTGATGATGAAAAAGTGTGGCTGCAATAAAGGTAAAACCTTGTGACCCAACTGTTGACTTAATTCGCCAAGCTTTGAAAAAAAATGGACATTTACAATCAAATAAAGACACCTCTTACCACAAAGGATGCATTCAAGCTGGTCTAAACATCCTGTACAGCTACCATAAAAGTCTGTTGAAAATCAGGTAAATACTCGATTTTAACAAGTAAAAGAAACCAAAGAGAGACTTTGGAATGCAAAGTATTATTCTGTTATATTTGACAAAACAGCAGATATTTCTAATACAGAACAGCTTTCTTTGAACTTGAGATATTTGTTCAAAATGAGATTCGTGAAGATTCTGTCAAATTTACTGATGCTTATGAGAGCATTACAACTGTTAATACCAGATCAAGATCCAAATAGTAAAAAACTCCTAACTGGAGAGGCTTTGGGAAAACATCCTGCAAGAACTGTCCCTAGACTTAAACAGCTGTGTGGGAATTGGCACTGACAGCTGTAATGTCTTCTGAAGCTGTCGGTGCAGTCACTGAAATACAGAAAGCTGTGAAGAAAGCATATGCTTAGTTTATTGTTTGGTCTTACAATATAAAAGTTGTGATATTATTTGTAATAACTAAATACTGCTTAAAAACTGCTCATAATAGTTTAAAAACATATTATTGACACTCTATAAAATTTACAAATTAATTTATTTGTTAATTTACATGGATTCATGCCACCCCCCTCGAAAATCTGTCCTGGAATTGCCCTTGGCTGGTACCTGACTACAAAAGGGTGTAAGATTAATATTCAAACATTGTTGTTCTACTTATTTAGCTATGTTCTTGTTCTGAGGATCGAGATTCGGAGGAAAAAAATAATAACCCTCAATCTAACTTGGTCATTCTGTATCTCCTCATCCAATTATTTCCCTTATCAAATCTATTTATCTTGTTCAGAATGGAATACCAAAGAATTTTCACTTGTCTACCAAATTACATTGTCAAAATTTTCATAATTACAGTCACTTAAAAATATTTAATGAATTCCTAGAACCACTTTTGAAGAAAAAAAAACAGAATTTGAAAGTTGAAAAATATGAAGGAATTTGAAATTTTCAATAAAATATGAACATTTTGCCAAAATATAAAACTTTGTTATTGTCTTATTTGATTCTAATTTCATATTTCTATTCAATTGTATATGTCCATGACATTCTCTATCTCATTCATATATATGACAAATAAAAGTTGTGATAGAGGGCATCCTTTGTCTCACTCCTGTATGAATTTCCTGCCATTGTGATAGTTTGTCACTTCTTACTGCAATTAAATTAGATAGGTATACAAAAAAACTCCAAGCACGACAGGCCTTGAAGGCCCTAGGCCTACCAGCCAGCTGCTGGCCTCATGTCCACATGTGTTAATCACAGCGGTAGACGATCATAAGCCATTGTAGGTGACATGTGGTCAGCATGTCGGGTCCCCAGCCGTTAAAACTGGTCTTCTCAACCTGGAGTCGCTACTTATTGTAGCTACCCAAATGCCTCACGATGCTGGGTGGGCACCGGTCCCATACTGGCCGAAATTCCATGAGAAAAATTTCTTCCCTCATGGGGACTCGAACCAGCACAAGTCCTGTAGCTCTGAGATAGGTATACAACTCGTGGTATTAATAAGTAGTTTGGTTTGGTACATGTTGATATTTTGTTAGGTGATAGGAAGAAGATATTAAGTGTCAACCAGAGATATCCCACTGGTGCCAACATGTAGGCCCAGGGATTGATGTAGGCCTATATTCTACTTAGATTAAGAAATTGAAACCTAAGAAAAAACTAAAATTCCCAATGTGCGGTATTTAAATTATAAATCTTTTGACATAATTTCGAGAAATACAATGTTGCCAATGGTCAAAATGTATAAATTTTGTTAGGTTTGTAAAGATAAAAAGTATTTTTTTTATTTTATGGTTTAGTAATTTTTATCTATGATATTTCCTTAAATTTAAGGAACGAAAGTTATTCCTTAATTTCTGTTTCTTAATTATGTTTTGGTAACCTAAAACCGTGCTGATTTAAATATTGCATTGCACTTTATTTTATAATATAATTAGTGAAATTATATAGTTTTCTTGGAATGATTATTTTGTTATGAATTTTCACACAAAAAATATATTGCAGAAATACTGCGATAAAAACGAAATAGAGAACAGTGTTATGTTGGCAACAATGAAGAGTATATTCTTGTATACGGTTCATGGTGGAAAAGTTGTTGTGGTATAAGAGAGTGAAAAAAGTTATGACTTCTAGTGTTCCAATTAAACGTGAATTGGAAGATCCTGATTTCATTAAAACTGACGGTAGTAAAATAAATCCAAAATATTATAAGCAAGCTTATAGGACACAATGGGAATCTATGCCTGATTTTAAGGGTATGTGGCTATTAAATATATTTTTTTAGATGTGTTTGGTATTAAAATGTTTGTAAATCATCCATTTAATTCTGCATTTGAATAATTGCAGTTTTGTTTTTTATCCGAGTAATAAGAGCAGGCCATTAGCTTAAAAAAATATTATTTTCTGAACTGCTTTAAAAGGTTAATGGTGCATGCATCTCAAACCACCCCTCTGTGGAATGCTCAGGAGAGGCTCAACACCAGATAAGCTTTTCCTTGATTTTCCATAGTATATTCTTGTAATACTGTTGATCAATGTACTTCTTCTGTCTTTACTAACATTTTGTAATATTTTAAACTTTTCAACTTTACTTATAATATTATTTTACAATTTTTACGTATTTATTTACATAAAAACAATATTATGACATTCTTAGACAATCAAGTTTATTGAGTTTGTATTATGTTACCTCACTTTAATGTTGATTTGTTCTCAAACATGTTTAAATAAACTACCAACAAAAATGAAAAAAAAAAACTGATCAAAGTAAAAAATCAGGAATTATCAAATTGAATGTACTGGTTGTGAAAAGATATATATATAGGAAAAACAAAAAGAAACCTATAGAATCACAGTGCGCATGCGCAAGTTGCAGGAGTTGCTGTAATGGTTAATGTAGCTTCCGGTAGATGGCTCTGAAGTCGGCATTACCAACTTTGGGAATAAATTCCCAAATGCTAAAACAAAAATGGACGTAAACTAACTTCCCATTTCCTAACCTAACAAAACAATTTACATACATATTATTAAACAAACTATAAACTAATTTTACATACACTAACACTAAATATGATTTTGAATTATTTTCAAATGTTGGTAACTGCGATGTGAGAGTTGCCTAGCGGATGTTACATGAACCATTTCTGCACCTGTAGAACTTGATGTACAATATTTGCATAATTTAGAAATATTTAAAAATCGTAAGAAATGTTTATAAAATGGTTTCAAAATGTTTAAAATAGTACCAAACATTATTATAAATGGTTGAAAAGTGTTTAGTGCATCAGTGGCATAAGAATATTACATGGAAAATTGTGTGCGATGGTTTATACACCACAGCCGAAACCAAGGAACATACAAGAAATATTAAAAATGGGGAAATAGAAAAATCTGCAGTTGCTGTTCTTCTTTAGTTTGAAAAACAATATTAAATTAAACACTAAATCATTAAAACAGTTAGAAAATACAAAAAGAACTAACTATTTGGGAAAAAAATCTACATTCAGAAGACCCAAAACAGAGTTATGAATTTCGAAATACCGACTGAGCATGACCTCGTTTGGAGGTTCTTTGGCCAACCACAGGAGGGAGCTGACATCAATATCCAGAGCTTACAACATAAATCTAACCAGTCTGGTCATGCTGATGATGATTGGAAGAGTAATCAAAACATATTCACGAACAAATTAACATTAAATTGAGGTAAGATAACACAGACTCAATAAACTTGATTAAAAGAACCTCAAAATATTACTTCCTAAAATAAAACATTGGCTCAACTGCACTTCTACTGGCGCTTGATTTTTCAGTTATGTTGTTGTAAACTATAGCTCTTCTTCTGCATTTACTAACATTATTTAATATTTTAAACTTTTTCAAACAATTTTTATAACATTATTAGACAATTTTGAAGTATTTATTTTAATATGCAAATCACAATATTATGATACTATTAGACAATCGTGATGCTAACTGCTATTTTCTCCACAGAGTATATTACTTAGTCTAAGATTTTTGTATCGCTGGTTGAATCAGCGTTAGGGAGTGATAAGTAAGTGTACACCTATTTATAATAAACGTTTGGTAATTTTAATTTCTTTTTAACATAGATCTGGGGATTTATTGCAAATATTGGTCATTTGTATTTCATAGCGACGGATAGTAATCGAGGATGATAATCGATTGTGGTTCGATTGTGGGTTATCGCTGGCTCTATAAACTCTGGCGCATGCACACTCTTGTTGTATAGGACTTTGAAAGTATTTCATGCTAATTTAAGTGCAGTTTTTCCAAAACATTTCTTAGACAATATTGTGATGCAAGCTGTTTTCCCACTTTCAATGTTGCCACCATCAATAACTCATTTACACTAATTTTGTTAGGTTAGCTAGTGTACACTTCAGTATATAATGTATATGTAATTTATTTTACAATGTTAGGAAGTGAGAAATTAGTGTACATCCATTTTTAACAAACGTTTGGGAAATTATTGTGAAGGTTGATCATCAGCCACATGCTGCCGTCTATGACAGCTCTATAAACTTTCTGTAGGAATTCAAAGATATGTGGTTCCATCTAGCGACAATTCTATAAACTCATACACATGCATACTGTTATTCTGTAGGACTTCAAAAATTTATTCAGAAAGCTAAACTGCTGTTTTTCCCTCAGGAAATCTAATGAAATTGAAGCTTTCATGAAAAAATTAGGGCTTCTCCCACACAATATATTATGTAAAAACTTTAAATTTGACTCTATGTGCTACAATAATAGGGAATTCGATGTGAGATGTCGGTAGACATAAATTTGAATAAAAACCAAAAACACATAAGTGTATAAATAATTACCTTAGCTATGTATATTATGTGTAACTCAAGTTTAGAAAGTTTAGTGTCTGTGCTAGACACTTTTACCATTTGTAATAATGTTTAGTCTGTTGCTGTGGCGTAGTCGGTAGAGTACCTACCTTCCACTCCGGCCACCTGGGTTCAATTCCCGGCGGGGTGAAGGATTTTAAAAATCTCAACCTTGGGACTGGGTATGTGTTGTTCCTAGTTGTACGCATTGGGTTTAATTCCTCTAAAAAAAAAGTTTTGTACTATTTTAAACATTTTGCAATGATTCTTTAAACATTGCAGAAAAACTTTAGTTTGATTTTCACCAAAAATTTTCCAAGTCCTACAGAATAACTGTGTGCATGCGCAAACATTTATAGAGTTGACGCTAGGTGGAACCACATATCTGTGAAGTCCTACAAAAAGTTTATAGAGTTGTCGCTAGATGGCACCACATAGCTGTAAAATTGATATGACCAATCTTTGCAATAAATTCCCAAATATTGACCGTTTATAGGAATAAATCACTATGAGGTTTAATTTGAGATAACATCGAATGTTTCATACCTCTCCTCATAATTAATCTTCTAAGTAGATCACAATTTCGTGTACATGGCAAACCTATTCTCAGTACCACTTAGCTGACTGATGTTATGTCGATCGGAAGAACCACTTCTTTTTTCCCTCTATTGCCGGACCTTGAGGTTTATCGATCCACCAACAGAGGGGAGAAGAATAAGAAGTGGTTCTTCCGATCGACGTAACATCAGTCAACAAAATGGTACTGAGGTGGGTTTGCCATGAACCTGAAATCGCAATCTACTTAGAAGATTAATTATGAGGAGAGGTAGGCCTATGAAACATTTGATTTTATCTTATATTCCCAAATGTTTATTAGAAATTATTGTACACTAACTTCCCTCTTCCCAACAAAATAAATTACATGCACATTATTTATTAAACTATAAACTAATTTTGTGTACATTAACTTGTCCCATGAGAACCTAACAAAATTAATTTAATATTTAAAGGAAGTAACTCTATTAGTCATAATTTAATTATTATGACTCACCTCATATATATAGTTTTATTGCTAACTGCAGTTTCCACACTTATTGTCACTTGGCAATGACACGTAGGCCTAGAGTGTGAAAACTGCAGTCTGAAATAGAACTATAAATATGAGATGAGTCAATACAGCCTAACTCATAATAATTAACAAAATTGAGTTTATAAGAATCAAATGAATCGTGAATTCTTCTTACCTCATACATCTATGTTTTTTTAACACAGAACTGTAGTATCATTCCCATCTTCAGCTGTTTTCACGACTGTCAATTTTTTATTATGCTGGTAATTTTCTAAACTGCCATCTGGTGTACTTTTGAAGAACTTTTAATCAAACTTGGTTCATCTGGAACCTCAAAGTTCATGGTTCTAGTATGGTTTTTTTGAATGTATATTTTTTTCCCAAACTGTTAATTGCAAAGGTTTAGATAGATATTTCAAGAGTTTTGCTTCTTTTTCAATTCTGTGATTCTCTAATAAGCTATGTGCTGCTATTGCTGATTTTTCAATTACACCATTTTTCATATTTCTAAAGTGTTCTTTTTTGCGAGTGTCTAAATTCCTTTTTCTTTTCCCTATATATATATAACGGGCTTCCAATATAAACCCGGACCGGCCTCACGGGGTTTCACCTGTCAGGCAGCGATCTCTCCTCGTCTGCATTTCACTCTGCCAGCCGCTCGTCCTTGAACTAGTCAGTTTACTATCGTTTGACAAGATGAGACGTCAGCTGACATTAGAGCAGCGCATTTATGTGTGTAAATGTTATTATAAATACGAATCAGCTCGTCGCGTTCGCGAGGAATTTATTCGGAACTTCCCTGGACAATTACCTCCTTCCAGATCGACAATCCACGATCTTGTGACTAAATTTGAGACCACTGGTTCAGTACAAAATAAGAAACACATGCGAAGGCGTACGGTTCTCACCGAAGAAAAATTAGACGAAATTGGCGAAAATTTGGAACGTTCACCACAAAAATCATTACCGAAATTAGCACAAGAAGTTGAGATTTCAGTATCTTCTGCACATACAGCAACAAAATTGTTAAAACTCAAACCTTACAAGTGTACACGTGTTCATTGTCTAAACCAAGGTGATCCCATAGCACGTGTGCGTTATTGTGAATGTTTTTTTTCATCAGTGACTGAAGGGTTAATCGACACTCAGCTTTTGTTCTTTACAGACGAATCATGGTTCCACCTAAATGGTTGTGTGAACACTCACAATACTCGCTATTGGTGTTCTGAAAATCCAAATCGAATACAGGAAACGCCTCTTCATGATCAGAAAATTGGAGTTTGGTGTGCGATTAGCGCAAAGCGCATAATCGGTCCGATTTTCTACGAGAAGACTGTAACTGCAGAGAGGTATCGATTTTACATTTTGACCCCATTTTCTCTTGAACTGACTGAAGAAGAGAAATCATATGGGTGGTTTCAACAAGATTCTGCTATTGCTCATACAGCAGAGGAGTCCATGAATAAAATTAGGAAAGTGTTTGAAAATAGAGTGATTAGTGCTGGTGTATGGCCCCCTCGCTCCCCAGATCTAACAGTGTGTGATTTTTATTTGTGGGGTAGCCTGAAAGATAAAGTGTACAAAACAAATCCGCAACATAAGAAATGAAATCAGAAACTTGACAGTGCCCGAACTACAGCGTGTCAATCCAAATATGTTTACTCGGTATAATGCCTGTTTAACTGTGGGAGGACAACATTTCCAGCATTTTCTATTAGGTAAGAAACAGTTCAAGGACGGGTGAATTGCAGGAGGAAGAGACAGCACTGCGTGCCGGGTGAAACTCCATGAGGCCGGTTCGGTTTTATATATATACACATATATATATATACACATTAAATTAGCACCGAAAAATGATTACAGTTTAGGTAATTTAATAAAAACCAACAAAAATGAAAAGATTGAAGACTGCAAAAAATCGGGAATTTATCAATTTTTTTGTAAAGATTGTGAAAAGATATACATAGGAAAAACAAAAAGGAATCTAAATACAAGATTAAAAGAACACCTCAGAAATGTTAAAAATGGAGAAACCGAAAAATCTGCAATAGCTGCACATGCCTGGTCAGAAAAACATAGAATAGAAACCAAAACAAAATTACTTAAACAATTGGAAAAACCGAAGGAACTCACAATTTGGGAAAAAAATTACATATGCAAGAATGAAAATACAACTATGAATTTTGAAATACCCGGTTGTAAGGAGAGAGGACTGATTTGGAAATTCTTCGGTCGGCCACCAGATGGCACAGAGGTCAGTCTGCAGGATAGAAGGCCATTGGACGTCAGTTGTGAATGTGACACAGCATTGAGAATGTCACAAATAATGTGAAGAAACCGTGGGTCTGCTATGAATTATGAAGAATGAGGTGAGTGAAATAATAAAAAATAAACAATATATATACACACTTTATTGCAATCTTTGAAATTAATTTGATAAATTTCAGATTTTTTATTGTCTGGGGTGTTAACTTTTTTATTGTTAACAGAAGATTACCCAGGCTGAATTTGTTAATCGAAGCCAATGTTATATTAAATGATTTTTAAATCTTTTTAAATTTGTTATGAACTTCTTAAATTTTTCATCTTTCTTGGAATTATGTTGCAGAGTGATGTATTCATGTAACCTATTTTGTTGTTTAAATTTCTTTAATTTCTTCTTTATTATGCCTTCACCAAAATCATTTATGTTAGCTATGTGTACAATACGATTATATTCATTCTCAAAATCCTCTACATTAAGTGGAATATTTATTAATCTGTGTTAGACTGTTGAAAATTTCATGTTTATGTGAAACATGATTAAAACCTGAATATTTTATGTAGTTTTATGAGTGTCTTTCATATAAATATTGAATTCAGTTCTTTGCAGTTGCTCATTTTACATTAGGTACAAGTCTAAAAATGGGATCTTGTCATCTTGTTCAATTTCAGTAGTGAATTTCACCGATTTTAGACACTTGAAAAAAATAACACTTTAGAAACATAAAAAAAATGGTGAAATTGAAAAATCTGCAATAGCAGCACATAGTTTATTAGACAATCACAGAATTGACAAGAAGCAGAACTTTTGAAACATCTATCTAAACCTTTGGAATTAACAGTTTGTGAAAAGATATACATCCAAAAAACCATACTAAAATCATGAACTTCGAAGTTCCAGACGAACCAAAATTCTTCAAAAGTACACCAGATGGCAGTTTAGAAAATTACCAGCATAATAAAAAAATTGACAGTCGTGAAAACAGCTGAAGATGGGAATGATATTTTTCCCGATACTGCTGTTCTGTGTTAAAAGAAACATAGATGTATGAAGTAAGAAGAATTCACGATTCATTTGATTCTTATTAAGAAAATCTCATAATGTAAAAATTCCCAAATTTATTATATTAAAGTTAAGTTTATTCTTGAAATATGGTGTGCAATTAATTGTGATTATTGGTAACACCAATTTCACTACCATCTTATGGAAGTTACATTAAGCATTTATGCATCTCATGCATGCCCACTGCAGTTCTGTAGAACTTTGAAGAAATCATTGTAAAAGTTTAAAATAGTATGAAATGTTAGTAAAGACAGAAGAAGTATGTAGAGTAACAGAATTACAAGAATGTAGTATGGAAAATCAAGTGGAAATTAATCTAAAGTTGAGCCAACATTTCATCTCGGCTAATAGAAACGTTCTCACTATGCTACACCATGCAACATTGTTATGACACTGTTACACTATTTACTTTTTCTGTTTCTACTAACATTTCCTGCTAGTTTAACATTTTCTATCAATTCTTAAAATATTTAATTGTTAAGTGTATATTTATGTATGCGAAAATTCTCAATAATTTCTTCTAAGTTCTACATAACCGTAGTGTGCATCCTCATCAACAGATGGCAGTCCAGTATGACCAACCTTCAAATAAGAAATTGCACTAGTACTTTTTTATTTTTGTTAGATTAGAAAGATGTACGTTAGAGTAGACTGAATTACTTTATAGTTTATTGAAATAATATGTAAATGATTTACATTGTAGGTTACAAATTATGTGTTAGTGTATATCCATGTTTAAAAGCAAATTTATCGGGAAGGTTGGTAGTACCAACTGCACTGATCATCCTGCTATCTATGGAGCAAGTTCATAACCCTTACATATGCGCATTAGTATTCTGCAGGACTTGGAAAAATTATGGTGAGACTTAAACGGCAGTTTCTCCAACATTTGTTATAATTAAACAATTTTTTGATGTTTTTATCATTCATTTAATACATATAATTGATGGATAAATTATATTTGAAGAGAAAAATTATATGCTCAGACTGCGGTTTGAACCCAGAACCTTTCACACTCTAGGCGAATACTCTAGCAAGTGAGCTAACTGAGCACCCCAATCTAAATGCAAATTTTTCTCATTTATCAACATCATCGGGGGCACGCCGTAGCGTAGTGGTTAAGGCACTGAGCTACAAGCTGGAGGGTCGAGGGTTCAAGTCCCGTTGGGGTCAGGATTTTTAAACTGACCCAAACCCTCTGGCGGCACTATGGCCCTGGGGTCGACTCAGCCTCTAACGGAAATGAGCACCAGACGCTTGTTCTGGGGGTAAAGGCGGCCGTCACGCAGGGCTGACAACCCGGCTGACATAAAGTGCCGATTGTCCAGAAAAAGTGGGAGCCCTAACCTCCTACTACCCCAAGGGCCTCCGGGCCTGTTGTGGGATAACTTTACTTTACTTACATCATCATCATCCTAGAGTGTTTTTCCGAGGCATGTTGTTTGGTTTTTTAGCATTTTTTTTTTTATGATGAACGAGGAGCTGGCGCGATGCATCAACCCCCAACCTGGGGGATGGGTAATTTTTGTTCAAGGTTTTCTTCCTCTAGCCTTTGATAGTCCAGTATCTTACTGCAAGGCAGCAGCGCTAGTTTTGGTCCACCCTGGGTATTTTATTTCCCCAGTACCGGCCATATCTGGTGAGCATTCTCCTATCCGCCACCTGGGGAGGCGTCCGATGGGAGACTGGCAACTCCACATGGATTCTCATATATATATATATATATATGGTGTTAATTTTTGCACACCAAATGCTATGAAACCTTTGCTTTTATCTTGCAAGTAGTGGCTATTAAATGTACATACAGAACAGGACATCGAGGAGGATAAGTTACAGACAGCAGAAATGTTAGTCGCAGAACCGAGTCCATTAGAGGTTGAAATGGCAATTGAAAAATTGAAGATGTATAAAGCATCAGGTTCAGATGAGATCCTAGCAGAACTGATAAAATCAGGGGGAGAAAAATTGATGGACAAGATACGTTGGTTGCTTAGTATGATTTGGGAAAAGAAGCTCTTCCAGATGAAGGAAGGAATCAATTATCGTACCAATCTATAAGAAAGGAGATAAAACTGATTGCAACAACTACAGGGGCATCTCATTACTTTCAACTTCGTACAAAATTCTAACAAATATGTTAGTAAGCAGACTTACTCCCTATATTGATGACATTCTAGGAGATCATCAATGTGCATTTAGAAGAAACAGGTCTACAACAGATTAGATTTTTAGTATAAGACAAATTTTAGAAAAGAAATGGGAATATAATGGTACTGCACATCAACTATATGTAGACTTCAAAAAAGCATATGATTCAATAAGAGGGAGAAGTTATATAGTATCCTGCTGGAGTTCGGAATTCCTAAAAAGTTAGTTAGACTTATACGAATGTGTCTAAATGGCACAAAGAGTAGGGTGCGTGTAGGCAAACAGTTTTCGGACACTTTTGAAATCCAGAATGGGTTGAAGCAAGGAGATGCACTATCTCCTCTACTATTTAATTTTGTACTAGAGCATGCCATTAAACCTTTAGAGAGTGAGGAAGGCTTACAACTCAATGGTATTAATAAGCTGTTAGTTTATGCTGATGATGTAGTATTATTGGCCTACAGCAAGGAGATACTAAAGGACAACACGCACACACTATTGAGTAACACTAAGAAATTACGACTGGAAGTAAATATCAATAAAACTAAATATATGGCCACACGTAGAAATAAATTATATAATGGATATGGACAGCTAATGACAAATGATGAGGGAAATTTTGAGGAAGTGGCTGAATTCAAATACCTAGGAACAATAATCACAAATAGGAATGAGATGCACAAAGAAATTAAACATAGGATCAATTCTGGCAATGCGTGCTATTATGCATTGCAGAGACTCTTGATGTCCCAACTCCTTTCAAAAAACGTTAAACTGAAAATATATAAAACTATTATTCTACCAGTTATATTTATATGGGTGCGAAACATGGACTCTTACTTTAAGGGAGGAAAGAAGATTAGATTATTTGAGAATAAAGTACTTAGGAAAATGTTTGGACCAAAGAGAGATGAACAGACAGGTGAATGGAGAAGACTACACAACAACGAACTACATGGTCTTTATAGGAAGCCAGATATAATAAGAACAGTTAAGTCTCGTAGACTGGGATGGGCAGGACATGTTGCACGTATGGGGAATGAAAGACTTGCATGGAAGCTTCTTGTAGGAATGCCAGAGGGAAAACGCCCAGTTGGTAGACCAAGAATGAGGTGGGAGATTAACATTAACTATGATTTGAGCGAAGTAGATTATACAGGAAATGATTGGAAAGCATTAGCTCAGGATAGGGATGTATGGAGAGCTTATGTCCGCGCGGCCATGAACCTACAGGTTCGATAGTGCCAGTGAGTAAGTAAGTAAGTAAGTGGCTTCTTTATTAAGACATTTAATTGGGAATTTTACATTACATTACAT
The DNA here is from genome assembly GCA_030220185.1 of Diploptera punctata. NCBI lineage: Eukaryota > Metazoa > Arthropoda > Insecta > Blattodea > Blaberidae > Diploptera > Diploptera punctata. The sequence continues at coordinate 2,069,849 of JASPKZ010009819.1, forward strand.
TACATTATAAAGTGAGTACAGCTTCTTCTTTTTTTTTTTCAAACATCTCAATGACGGATAGATTATATTTGAAGAGAAAAATTATACTCTCAGACTGGGGTTTGAACCCAGGACCTTTTGCACTCTAGGTGAATGCTCTACCAAGTGAGCCTTCTGAGCAACTCCAATCTAAATGCAAATTTTTCTCTTATATACTTCTTACTTACTCACTGGCATTATCGAACCCTTAGGTTCATGGCCGCACGGACATAAGCTCTCCATACATCCCTATCCTGAGCTAATGCTTTCCAATCATTCCCTGTATAATCTACTTCCCTCAAATCATAGTTAATGTTATTCTCCCACCTCATTCTTGGTCTACCAACTGGGCGTTTTCCCTCTGGCTTTCCTACAAGAAGCTTCCATGCAAGTCTTTCATTCCCCATATGTGCAACATGTCCAGCCCATCGCAGTCTACGAGACTTAACTGTTCTTATTATATCTGGCTTCCTATAAAGACCATGTAGTTCATTGTTATGTAGTCTTCTCCATTCACCTGTCTGTTCATCTCTCTTTGGTCCAAAAATTTTCCTAAGTACTTTATTCTCAAATGCTTGTAATCTCCTTTCCTCCCTTAAAGTAAGAGTCCATGTTTCACACCCATATAATATAACTGGTAGAATAATGGTTTTATATATTTTCAGTTTAACATTTTTTGAAAGGAGTTGGGACATCAAAAGTCTCTGCAATGCATAATAGCACACATTTCCAGAATTGAGCCTATGTTTAATTTCTTTGTGCATCTCATTCCTATTTGTGATTATTGTTCCTAGGTATTTGAATTCAGCCACTTCCTCAAAATTTCCCTCATTTGTCATTAGCTGTCCATTTCCATTATATAATGAATTTCTACATGTGACCATATATTTAGTTTTATTGATATTTAAATATATGGTCTTATATATGCTGTTAATTCCTGCACACCAAGTGCTATGAAGACTTTGCTTCTATCTTTCAAATGATGTTTATTAAGAATTAACTTTTTAACAGCGTATATAAGAGAAAAATTTGTGATTAAATTGGAGTTGCTGAGATAGCTCACTTGGTAGAGCATTTGCCTAGAGTGTGCAAGGTCCTAGGTTCAAACCCCAGTCTGAGCGTATAATTTTTCTCTTCAAATTTAACTTTAAATATTAATTTATGCAAATTGTGAATGAAGTTCTACAGATTCGCAGTGCACATGCATGAATCCTTAATGTGATTTCCGCTAGATGGTAGTGAAATTGGTGTTACCAACATTCACAGTTAATTCCAAACAATAGGCTTATTTAAAGAAATTAACTTCATTTTGTTAGGTTCCGATGGGAGAAGTTAGTGTACACAGGATTAGTTTATAGTTTATTAAATAATGTACATGTAATTAGTTTTGTTAGGTTAGGAAGAGGGAAGTTGGTTATTATAAACATTTGGGAATTTATTGCAAAAGTTGGTATCACCGATTTCACTTCATTCTAGCAGAAACTACATTAGGGATTCACATATCTTGCATATACACACTGCCATTCTGTAGAACTTAGAAAAATTTGTGAGAGACAATTACTAAACTTTTTTCTTATGTACTTTTTTTGGCTCTGCTTTTTTCTAAAATAAAATCCAGGAAATGCCTGAAAATTGAATGAGAAGTTGACTTAAAAATAACCTAAAATATGTCATATTTTCTTTTGAAAAGAAAAGTTAATGTTTGAAATAGAACTTGAACCCCGGACCTCTAGTTCTATGCACCAGTATGCAGTCCATTACACCATTCAAGACACAATATAAACGTCAAACTTTCTTTCCTCATATACAATTTCTATCATTCGAAGGCAGATAGATGGTGCTACCGGTAGCCAATGAATGGTTTCTATTCAAGAAGTATTTTTAATGAGAATTTTACACTACCTTTATAAACAGTAATGCTTAATATTAATTCCATCTGAACCGTGTATTATTATTGCGAAAACAGAATAGCCTTGCTGAGTACCTAATCTAACCTCCTCCAAGCGCGACAGGCCTAGAATGCCCTAGGCCTTCCAGCCGGCTGCTGGTCGCACTTCCACATGTGTTATTCACAGAAGTAGACGATCATAAGCCAGTGTAGGGGTGACATGTGATCAGCATGTTAGGTCCCCCAGACATATAGCTGGTCTTCTCAACCTGGAGTCACTACTTATTGTAGCTACCCAATTGCCTCATGATGCTGGGTGGGCACCAGTCCCATACTGGCCGAAATTCCATGAGAGAATTTTCTTCCCCCATGGGAACTCGAACCTGCGCAAGTCCCATAGCTCTTCGCCAAGGCTTCTTGCCTTAACCACTCGGCTATGACGCGGGACTAATCTAACCTACCTTACATAAGGATTAAATTAAAATACTATAAAAATACTATATACCTTACGTAGCCTGCATAAACATCTTGGCAATTGGCTATAGTGAAAACATGAATAAACATGTTGTAAGTATCATTTACTATCAATGCTGAAGTTTCCATTAGGGTCACTGAATTTTTAAAATACCCACAATTTTTGTCCAATTGTTTGGTTATGGATTCATTAAGTTAGTCTTGGAATTCATCATGCACAAATACGTCATGTGCAATTTTTCTGTCATCAATGTCATCAGTGTGTGGCACCCAGTGAAATTTTCAAAGATTTTAAAAAGTGATCTTAAGGTTATTTGTCGATCCTCTCTCACTATGATATTTTCTTCCAATAAGAGCAGTGACTGGAGCACCAGCTCCATCTTCTTTTAAAATGATTGTCTCCCCTCATTAAATATTTTGTACAATTTTTGAGTTGTGCTTTAGGGAAGAACAAACTCTGCATAGATCTCTTATATCATTGCATTAGGCCTCAGCGGAAGATTTTTGGAAATGAAAGGGGAATTTCAAACAGCATATTGATTGTTGCACTTCACCTCCATCGTAGCTGATGTCTCAACTTACACATCACTTACAGACACAGGAACTGGGAGGGGTGACCTTGAAACTTTTTCAATGTGTACATGATGCATTAAGCTAACAAATATCGTAAATCAAAATCTTTGTATGTTAAATTATAGTTATAAAAATAATGATCATTGTTTAATGAACATCCCTTGTACTTTTGATCTTATTTGTGTGTGTGTGTATATATATCTATTTTTTTTTCATATAATTCTATAACATTGATTGCCAAATAAAATCATTCATATACCATCCACCGCTGTGGTCTCGGGGTAGTGTGCTGCTTTGTCACGCAGTGGGTCTGGGTTCAATCCTCAATCGGGACAAGTTTCTTGGGTGATGATTTTTTTTCAGTGTTTTTCCTCATCTGTAGGATAAATGTCAGGAAACTTTAAGGCCCAAACAGTCCCCGAACGTCATCTGGCCATCATTAACATATTCATTAAGTTTAGGATTAAGGCCTCTCCTGGCGCATCATTACCACCATCATCATCTATCATATATCTTTGGGGCAGCATAACTCCGCCTTCTAGGTGCCCAACCTCAGAAGTGGGTTACAACAATGCCATGCCAGGAGAGGATATCAGAATGTCAAAATGACAACATGGTGGCATTAAATAAAAAAGAATCATATACTTACTCCACTTGGTAAGTTAGATCCATGAGAAAAGAGTAATATAAGGATGTTTGAAGAAATTACATTGAATAAATATTATTAAAAAAGTAATAATATTATGCTTACTATATTATAAAGTAGTAATATGCTTATATACATAACATATCTATAATCTGAAAGCCATTCAAGTGTATGTAGGTCTATTTTTTTATGTTTTATCAACATTATTCAAAAGATTTCTTTGATTATACTTATTGTAAAATAGATAATTAAAAATGTATTAATTTAATGGCAATACTAATTACTATAAACATCTTTACCTATTCTCCTGTTCATGTTCTACGAGTTGAGTTTTGGACAAAGGCCTTCATCTATCTCAGTCTTTCCATATCTCCTTTTAAATCATTTCCATCCATTCAACTGTTTCCTCTATTATTTAAAAAAAAAGTTATTTAGCCTGGTGGAGTTAAGGCCATATGGCCTTCTCTTCCACTCACCAGGACAAACATATACAACATTAGAATATAGCAATCTCAATTAACTCTAATATTAAATACTAAATGAAGATTTGATCAATAAGATATCTATAAGATTAAGATCAATAATATAATAATATTCTTCATAACTTACTGGCCTCGATCTGTGTTTACAGTACAGCATAAGGAATTTATGTACGATAATTATGTGAAAACAGAGTCTTGCAGAAAAGTCATTAGACAATTTTGAACACAATTTCCAGATGTAAATCCTCCAAATAGAGATACCGTTCAACAACTTGTAAACAAATTTAGAGAAATGGGTTCTGTGCTCGATAAGGAACCAAAGGTAACAAAAGTGTGCTTACTGAGGAAAGATTAGATGAAATAGAAGCCAACAAAATCCTTAAGACGACTTGCGCAAGAAATTGATGTTTTGAAGGTGTCAGCATTGCGAGCTACAAAACTTTTATGTTTGAAACCATGCAGAATAACTGTAGTACATGAACTTCAGCCACATGATCCTGAGATGCGGTTATGTTTTTGTATTTGGATGTTGCACAATGTTAATGATGGAATAATTTTTTTAATAACACAATTAATACACAAAGATACAGAGATGACATACTGAAACCATTTTTCGAAGAACTGACTGATATTGACTGTTGAAATGGATATTTCCATCAAGACTCTGCAACTGCACGTACAGCTGACAACGCATTAAAATTAACTTAGTGAAATTTTTAAGATCAGGTTATTAGTGTGGGCTTGTGACCATCATGGTCGCCAGATTTAACTGTTTGTGATTTTCATTTGTGGGGTACTTAAAAAATAAAGTGTATGCAAGAAACCACCACACATTAGACAATCTGAAAGATTGTGTCAGGACAGAAATAAACTCAATAACAGAACAGCAACTAATGCGTGTGAATGAGAGTTTTCTAGCAAGGTGTTGATAATGTGTGGAAGTAGATGGAGAACATTTTTAACATCTCGTGTCATAAGGTATATAACTTATTTTCACTATTTTCATGATCATGCATGTGAAAGTGAAAAAAGTAGGAAAAGAGCTGTGTAGTTGCTCTGCCATGTGACTCAGAGTGAGGACTCAGCAGCCGCATGCACTTTTCCTGCTAGCCCGGCCATAGGTCAGGAGATTCTCTGTAGAAAGTGGAGAGAATTGGTTGCTTGAGACCCACCTTCATGTCTCATACAATAGACATGAGAATATTTGAGATAATATATAGCAACATATCATGTTTTATTATACTGTATATATCAAGAATGCTACAAATTATAAATCAATGTGGATATAAAAATAAGCAGTTTACAAAATTATTCCTCATACTTATTAATTCAAGATTTTGTGAAAATAGTGTACATTGGTTCCCTATTTCAAATATTTGGACTTCCTACTAACATTTGCATTAATTCTTATCAAGAAGTCTGGGTCTGCTGTGCTATCTTTATAATGTGTATGTATGTAAGTAGATGGAGAACATTTTTAACATCTCGTGTCATAAGGTATATAACTTATTTAATCTATGTAAGGGCTTTTTTTTCTTTTGTCTCTGTACAATATTTGTATCAATTGCCTTGAGGTATTTGCAGTTTGTAGGATATTCATGTCCTCATTATTCTGTTTTTAACTAAGTATTTAGGTCAGCGGTGACCAACTCATGCTCTTTGTGCAAGAGCACTCTTCCCTGCATGTGTGCACGAAAGAGAGCAGAACGCTCAAATAATCAATAAAGAAGGAATGAAGGGGAGGGAGGTTTGTGATGCGGCGGCATGTTGCTGTCTAAACTAATGTCAGTTTGCTAGGATTCTCTGTGTAATCTTGCCAGACCATGCAGCAGATTTTGAAACAAGAGGTCATCATCCCCAAGTGATTATTTTAATCGGTAATGGGAATATATTTACTGAATTTGAAGGATAGGCAAAATAAACATTCTGAAAGTTCTTAAAAACATGAGAAAGTTCAATATTCATGTAAATTATACCATGCAAATTCTAAGGATACCGATCACATAGCTGAGGTCGAAAAGTTACAGGAAAACTTTTCATCCGTGACTGCACAAAATAATATACATTTATTTCATTACACTTAAACTATTTTTTAAATGTATTTATTTGCATTAGTTCAAATTTTAACCATCGTCACATTATTATTATTATAATTACAATTATTATTATCCATCTATATATTCCGTTATTCCCCATTTGTGGTTAGATCACTCCCTAGTGGGAATGTTTAACAAAGCTAATTTAGTTATGCTTATTTACCCATACATGTTACCTATTATTATTATCATTATTATTATTATCATCATCGTCATCATTATCATTATTATAAATAATAATTAATACATTGGTGACGGGCCACGGAGATCTCCGTGTTTAAATTGCCAGCGCTAGACGACGGGTCACGGAGATTTCCGTGTTTACGTTTTCTATGGTTTTCCAACCTCTTCGCTTTTGATGGAGCGTGCAATTTTGTTTTTTCTCATTGTGAAATAAACTATAGTTGTTTTTGTACCCTGTCTTCTCTTTTATGAAATTGCCAACTTTACAGAAAGAGTTGTTTACAATTTTAAGACAGATGGCTGGTGAAATATGGAATTTTAGTGCCGATAGTTAGGCGATTACGGGATACGTATGTAACCTGTAAATATATGTTGCAGATGGAAAAAATTAGAAGAAACACTATTTTGCGTTCTGGAGCCGAATTTATATCTGTGGCATCATGTGTACCAGGATAATTATTATAAGTGTGGCTATAGCTGAAAATTTGCTCGAAAGAAAGATGAGAGTTTCTGAAGCAATAAAGATTAACAGAGGGCTTCCAAAATCATTTGTGGAAGCAGGAAATAAACTCAAACCAGGAGAATGTGTGTTTTGAAGTAAGGGGGACCTTTTACTACAAACATCGGAAGATAAAAGAGACGTAAGAATGGTTAGCACATTGCATCAGGCAACACGAGAGTGGGAGGGGTAAAGTTATAAAAATGCCCTATTGAATACTTCAAAATAACAAGTATGTGAAGGGTGTAGACAGGGCTGACCAGTACCTATCATATTACTCCATCCTTAGAAAAACAGTGAAATGAAGCAAGAAAGTTGTATTCTGGCTTTTGAATTGTGCACTCTTTAATGCTTTTTGGGTCTATAAATTTCAAAATCCTAACAACAATATGTCAAACAGAAGTTTTTTGCTTGAAACAGCCTCTTGTTTGGCAGACGTGAAATTAGGAACACATGACAGGGGAGAGGAGGGAAGATAGAGTGAAAAGGACACCATGTCAAGACCCACCAAGAAGGCTGAGACATATAGAAACATAAATTAACACCAACTGTGTCTGAAAAAAAAAAACTTCCAAACCTTGCCGACAAGAGAAGAAACTCGCTACATATGCTCTTTTGCCCTGTGCCTTTACATAAAGGGAAATGTTTCCAACGCTATCAAACCCTCAATTTCTACTAGAAGGTCTGGTGAGAACATTAATAAAGATTTACCTATGCAATATTGTTATTGACTGTAAATATATTGATGTAAAAATCACACTGTGCTAGCGCGGTTTAAAATTTAAAAGTCCACGCTACTGACAGAAATGTCCGGTCTAGCAGCGGTGGATGGAACGTACTGCAGTCGGTCACCAATGTGTTAAAAATTATAAATATTATCAATATAATTCAATAGTGAGAAGTATGGTCACATATGGAGCTGAAATTTGAAAATTCAACAAAAATGTATCGATGGAAATGGATTTCTTGAGTAGAGCAGCAAGATGTTCGAAATTAAAAAAAAAAAAAAAAAAAAAAAGAATACTGTCATACGAGAAAAAATTAATAATAGATATGATAAAGGCAATTAAATTGGTATGGGCATGTATGATAAATGCAAGAAGAAAGGTTACCCAGAAAAACATTGGAATGGGTCCACCTGGAAGAAGAAGGAAATCAAGACCTCGAAACATGTGGATGCAACAAATAAGAACTGGAATGAGAACAAAAGGACTGAAGGACATGGAGTGAATGGATAGAGTTGAGTGGAGAAGGAAAATAAAACTTTTAGGCACAGAAAGATGTGTAAACATTGAAAATCTGTATCCCTAAATAAAGATGATGATTATTATTATTATTATTATTATTATTATTATTATTATTATTATTATTATTATTATAAATATTATAAATACACAAGATTGGTGGAATGATGATATTGAAGAATTAACCAAAAAGAAGAAAAAGTGCTACTTAGAATGGTTGGCAAATAAAACAACAGAGAATTGGATAGAATACAAGAGAACAAATGCCAAAGTTAAAAGAAAAGTCGTAGAAGAAAAAACAAATTATGGAAAAACAAGTACCAAGAAATAGAAAGTTGTATAGGAGGATCACAATCATCAGAAGTATGGAGCTTTTTAAAAGCACTGAAAACCAACCAAGGATCCAGCAAGATAAATTTGTTTGTAAAATCTGATGCAGAAAAACATTACAAAGTAGAGTCAGAAAGTAGAGAAGAGTTTATGGAAACAATAGAAAATTCAACTGCAGAAATGAACACACTAGAATTTGATACAATAGATATAGAATTAGAAATTCAAACCCTAAAGAATAAAAAGGCACCAGGGCCAGGAAACATACCCAATGAGTTAATTAGAAATGGTCCAAAAAATGTAATATGTAGATTGAGGGACTTGTTTAATAAGTGTATTGCAATACAGAAGATTCCTGATGAATGGAAAGTAAGCTACATTGTACCAATATACAAGAAGGGTGATAGAAGAGAAGCAAAAAATTACAGAGGACTAAATATAAATAACACATTAAATAGAATATTTACAGAGTTATAAAAACTGAGGTACAAAAAAATATTAAAGACAAAATAGGAAAAGATCAAAATGGATTCGGACCAGGAAGGTCATGTGTTGACAATACATTTGTAGTCCCAACAGTTAATCGAAAAACGGACTGCAGTTGGAGAAGAAACCCATTTGACAATGATAGATTTAGAAAAAGCTTATGACTCAATTCCGAGGAACAAATTATGGGAAATATTGGAAAAATACAATATTGATAGAAACCTAATTGAAATTATTAAACAAATTTATAAAGATAACACAGCTTATATTAAAATTGGAAATATAATATCTAATCCTATAAAAACCACAAAGGGATTGAAACAAGAGTGCAGTCTATCACCATTTTATTTAATATTTGTGTAGAATTTATATTAATGAACTGGAAACAAAGCTGCAAAGGTATGGGTATCCCAATAGGCAACATATTTTTGCTGACATTACAATTTGCTGATGATGAACTGGTTTTAGCGCAAGACAAATTTGATATAGAATTCATGATAAAAAGGTTGAAAAACACATGAATCATGGGGTCTCACAGTAAATTTACAAAAAACAGAATATTTGGCAATAAATAGAAATGAAAGAGAAAATTTAGTATTGGATAAAGGAATTCAAATAAAGCAAGTGAAACAAACTAAATATTTGGGAATAATTATGGATAACATTGAAAGTATAGGCAAAGAGAACATGAAGCATAGAATTGAATTGAGTAACAAAATAATATTATCGTTAAATTCAATATGATGGGATAAGCATATTTGGAAAGACACAAAAAAATGTATTGGTAAAACATTGGTGGAATCTGTTGTAGTGTATGGAAGTGAGGTATGGAAAATAAATAAGTACTACAAGAATAGAGTAATAGTTCCAGAAATGGATTATTTATGCAGAAGTGCCAAAAGGTCAAAATTAGAACATGTCAGAAATAAGGAAATTAGAAAAATAATGGTAGCAGAAGAAAGCATAATTGCAAGAACTGAGGAGAAGGAATTAAAATGGTTAGGACATATTTTAAGAATGGAAGGTGAGCGATTACCGAAACTACTACATCGATGGCAACCGAGGAGAAAGATGAAAAGAGGGAGACCAAAGTTAACATGGAAGGAAAGCATGAAGATAGTAATGCAAGCAAGAGGGCTAAACATTGAAGATGCCCAAGATCGTAGACTTTGGAGGTTTGGCACGGGAAGATGACAGCAGCTGTAAAAGTCCAAAGATAGATTTATTATTATTATTATTATTATTATTATTATTATTATTATTATTATTATTATTATTATTACAGGCAGAACCATCTGTTTGTGAGTCAATTGTTCGTGTCAGCTCCAAAATCGTAATGCATATTGGAATATAATGCCACAGGTTGTCTGATGGCGAATTTATGAAAAACTATAAGAAAAAAGCATCTGAATTATGCTCTAATTAAATTGAGTCATTTGATGCAATTAGACTTTCTCGCACAATTGTTACTTGCACAATATCTTACTGGTGATGTTTTTCACAAGTTAATGGAAGTTGCAAGTAATTTTATTGTATTTTCCTTAGCTTGTATTGTTGATGTTTTTGGTTTGAAACATTTTTTTTTTACCATTGTCTTTAAATTATTATTATTTAATGAAATCATTATAGTAAAAAAAAAGTAATATATATATATATATATATATATATTCGCATAAACTAAAATTTTAACATACTTAAATTATTAACCAACTTTATATCCACAACATTTTACAATTATAAATCGCTTATAAAAATTTGTAAATAAGCTAAACGAAATAATTTAAAAATGAAAATCAATAATCTGACATATTAAGAAAATGATTAAACTCTAAATGAAAGTATTGATATCTTTAGCACAGTAGGTCTACAAATGGAATTTTTTTTTGTTAGGGGTGTGAACTTTGAACTATAAGTTACAGAAGAGCTGTTAGATCTAGCGCCAATGCGAGATACAACAATGGGCACTAACATATTATCACATGTAGAAGAAGCTATAGAAAATATTGATCTTTCATGGAGTTCACTTGTATCTGTAACCACAGATGGGGACTGGCTATGGTAGGGTGTAACTTGGGAGTTGTGTAATATCCCAAAGACAAACTAAAAGATCAGACAGTTGGGGAATCCATCACATCATTCATTAAGAAAATCGGTGTGCAAAAATTTTTGCTGAATGAAGTAATGAGTGTTGCAGTTAAAACAATAAACAAAATCAGATGCCAAAGAGTTCTTGACAGATCTTGATTACGAGTATGTGACATACCCTACTTTCAATGAACAGCTCAACAGGGAAAAATTGTTGAATCAATTCTTCAAGTAACTTGATGAAATTGCAACATTCATATAAATGATAGGTTCAATATATTGTGCTAATACGTAATAAGAATGTTGTACGTGTATTATACCAATACAACATAGCATTTTGATATTGAACTTAAAACTATTTTAACCTTATTCAAAGTTAAACATAAATCTATTTTGGACAAGGGATTGAAAACATGCATTAGTTACTCTAACAATTTAGAAGATTACATAGCTGATGTTCAAATTGCTATATATGACATGAATTTTGAAGAACAAACAATAATCAGAAAAGAATGTGGGGAAGTTATTGAAAAAATTAAAAACACAAAAATAAAAAACATATGCAAAACAAACATGAAGAAAATAAGTAACATTAATAATAAAAATGTTGTTTTTTCAAAGTCAGACAAAGGGAATAATTTGGTAATTTTGGATAAAGACGATTATAATGATAGGATGGAGAATTTATTAAAGGGGGAAGAATATGAAGAAATTAAAACAAATCCTCTCGCAAAAACAATTAAAGAAGTTGAAACCAGCCTAAAATCAATTAAAAAAATTATGACACAAAAGGAAAAGTTTAAATTAAAAATACCAAATCCCAGAAACCCCAACATTCATGGTCTTCCTAAAATCCACAAGGACGGAAAGAAAATGAGACCTATCATCAACAATATCAACTCACCGACATATAACATATCCAAATGGCTTAACAATAAATTTAAAGGTATGGAAAAATTTGAAAATTTAGCAGTAGAAAATTCTTACCAATTAGTTGAGAAATTAGAAAATGTAGAAATAGAACCTTCAGAAAGATTGGTCTCATTTGATGTTACTTCATTATTCACAAACATACCGACTGACACAACTTTGAAAATTTTAGAAAAATGGTTGAAAGAAAACAAATTAGATGATGATAGCGTTAAAGAATACATAAAACTAACAAAATTATGCTTAAATCAAATGTTCTTCACCTTTAGAGGAAAATACTTTAGACAAAAATCAGGACTCGCAATGGGAAATCCATTATCACCATTCTTAGCAGACATGTTTATGGGGAATTTTGAATGTCATGTAACCAAAGCACATCCTTTGATGTTTAAATTTTGGAGAAGATACGTAGATGATATCATAGCAATAGTAAAAGAGAAACAATTAGAAGATGCCATTAAACTGTTAAATATTCAAAATAAAACAATCAAATTTACAATGGAAATAGAAAATAATCATGAAATACCATTTTTAGACCTTAAATTGATTAGGAATGAAGAAAAAAAGAAAATAGAATTTGGAATCTACAGAAAAGAAACTCACATCGACAATTATATAAAAGCTACTGGATTTTAACCATTTTTCACACAAACAGGCAGTATTTAATAGTTTAACACACAGACTTGTGAATGTCCCCATGAGCAAAGAAAATTACAATAAAGAGAAAGAATACATCATAAAAATTGCTAAGGATAATGGTTTTCAAAAGAAGATGATACACAAGAAAATAAATAAATTCAAAGAACAAAAAGTCATCAATGAAAGTACTCTTCAGACAGATAAAAATATAGGCAAAAAATTTAAGAAGTTCACATACCATCCTTTGGTATTTGACAAGTTTCAAAAAATTTTCAACAAATTCAACATTAAATTAGCACCGAAAAATGATTACAGCTTAGGTAATTTAATAAAAACCAACAAAAATGAAAAGATTGAAGACTGCAAAAAATCAGGAATTTATCAAATTAATTGTAAAGATTGTGAAAAGATATACATAGGAAAAACAAAAAGGAATCTAAATACAAGATTAAAAGAACACCTCAGAAATGTTAAAAATGGAGAAACTGAAAAATCTGCAATAGCTGCACATGCCTGGTCAGAAAAACATAGAATAGAAACCAAAACAAAATTACTTAAACAATTGGAAAAACCGAAGGAACTCACAATTTGGGAAAAAATTTACATATGCAAGAATGAAAATACAACTATGAATTTTGAAATACCCGGTTATAAAGAAAGAGGACTGATTTGGAAATTCTTCGGTCGGCCACCAGATGGCGCGGAGGTCAGTCTGCAGGATAGAAGGCCGTTGGACGTCAGTTGTGAACGTGACGCAGCATTGAGAATGTCACAAAATATGTGAAGAAACCCAGGGTCTGCTATGAATTATGAAGTATGAGGTGAGTGAAATAATAAAAAATAAACAATATAAATCTAATATTTAATTTTAGGAAGTTATATTTTGAGGTTATTTTAATTATATTATTTTTGGTCTGGACATCTTACCTCAATATTAATGTTGATTTGTTCTTGGACATGTTTCAAAACAATTCTCTGTTTTATCTTCAGCTTTCCCAGACTGGTTTTATTTATGTTGCATTATGTTGCACCACCTGGATGTCGATGTCAGCTCCATCCTGTGGTTGGCCAAAGAACCTCCAAACAAGGTCACCCTCCATCGGAATATCAAAATTCATAACTCTGTTTCTGTTCTTCTGAATATAAATTTTTTCCCAAATAGTCAGCTCGTTTGTATTTTCTAACTGTTTTAATAATTTAGTGTCTGAATTTATATTATGTTTTTCAGACCAAACATGAGCAGCAACTGCAGATTTTTCAATTTCTCCATTTTTAATATTTCTTATGTGTTCTTTGGTTCTAATTTTTAGGTTTCTTTTTGTTTTCCCTATATATATCTTTTCACAACCCATGCATTCAATTTTATATATTCCTGACTTTTTATTTTTATCAGTTTTTTCATTTTTGTTGGTTTTTATTAGTTTATTTAAACTGTAGTTATTTTTTGGTGCTAATTTAATATTAAACTTCTCATATATTTTGAAATTTATTATGTACCCAGGGGTGATATGTGAATTTCCTATATTTTTTTCATAGGTGGTTCTTCTTTTTCAAGATTACTTCTGTTTATCATTTTTTGTTTTTTATACTTTTCTATCCTTTTATGTACCATTTTTTCATCAAACCCATTTTCTCTTGCTACTTTGATTATGTGTTTTTTCTCATGTTTGAAATCTTCTTCGTTTAAGGGTAAGTTTACCAATCTATGAGTTAAACTATTAAATGCTGCTAATTTATGTCCAATTGGATTGAACCCTGTTGATTTTATAAAATTTTCCGTATGAGTTTCTTTCCTATGAATCCTGAATTCAATTTTTCTTTTTTTCTTTTTCTTCGTTTCTGACCAATTTAAGATCCAAAAAAGGTATTTGTTTATTGTCTTCTATTTCTTTGGTGAATTTAATGTTTGTACTCTGTAAATTTAATAGTTTTAGGGAATCTTCTACATGTTTTTCTTTAACAATACAAATTATATCATCAACATATCTACTCCAAAATTTAAACATTGTGGGATGTGCTTTAGTGATTTTACATTCAAAATCGCTCATAAATAAATTTGCCAGAAAAGGTGATAATGGGTTTCCCATTGAGAGCCCTGATTTTTGTCTATAGAAACTCCCATTGAATGTAAAAAACATTTGATCAATGCATAACGCAGTTAATTTCAAATAATCTTCTTTGATCTCTCTGTCTATGTTGTTTTTTCTTAACCAATTGTTCAATATCTCCAAAGTTTTTTGTTTCGGTACATTTGTGAATAGTGAAACTACATCAAACGAAACCAACCTATCTGTGGGTTCAATTTCCACTTTTTCTAATTTCTTAACTAATTCCAATGAATTTTCAATCTGCAGACTTTCAAAATTATTAATTCTTTTAAATTGATTATTCAGCCATTTCGAAATTTTGTAGGTTGGTGATCCAATATTGTTAATTATTGGCCTCATTTTGTTTCCCGGTTTGTGAATTTTTGGAAGTCCATGTATATTAGGGTTTCTTGGGTTGCTTACTTTTAATTGAAATTTTTCTTTCTTGGATAGAATTTTAACATTTTTAAAACAGTTTTCCACTTTTTTTTTATGGTTTTTGGTAGGGGGTCATTCTTAATTTTTTCATACTCTTTTTCTTTCAAAAGTTCTTCCATTCTATTTTGATAATCTTCTTTGTCCAGAATTATAATTTGGTTACCTTATCTGATTTTGTATATACAACATTTTTGTTATTTATTTCTTTGAGTGTTTTTAAATTCTCCTTACAAACTGGGTTTTTATTTGTATTCTTTATTTTATTCAAAATTTCTTCACATTTTTTTCTGATGATTATTTTTTCTTCTGTAACTAACCCTTCTATTGAATTTTCAATGTCCACTATGTATTCTTCTATTCTATTGGAATAATCTATTGCTGTTTTTAGACCGTTTTCTAACAATTTTGTCTCTTTTAGGTTAAAGGTTGCCTTTGAAAAATTTTTAACATAATTTCTGGTGGATTCTGATTTTTCTTCATTTCTGGTTTTATTCTGATGTTTGATTTTATTTGATGTATTCTTCTTTCCCTTTGATTTAGTTAACAAATTATTTATCTTTGTCTTTTGTTTCTCAATTTTCTTTTTCATGGTTATGTTCAAAAAAGTGAAAAATTTATTTTCTAGGTTTTCCCACATGATGTTTCCTAATATTTTAGACAATTTGATATGTAACAAATAAATTTCAATATCCAGATTACTGATCATTTCAAAGTGTTTATTCTTTTCTAGTTTTAGTAATTTGTTCTCCAAAATTTTTTGTTGTTTGCTGTTATTGTTATGCTTAACGGTTTTTCTAATGAACATGGGAACCAATTCTAATTTTAGACATTGGTTGATGAATTTAATGTCTGCTAATCTTTTAAATTTCTTCTCTCTTAATTTTATAAACTTTTTGACTTCATATTTTGTTTCGAAAAAATTGTTATTGAAGTTGAGTATGGAGGACGCCATCTTGTTTTTCGTAATTTATAACACAAACATAAAAGGATAGAAAAGTATAAAAAACAAAAAATGATAAACAGAAGTAATCTTGAAAAAGAAGAACCACCTATGAAAAAATATAGGAAATTCACATATCACCCCTGGGTACATAATAAATTTCAAAATATATTTGAGAAGTTTAATATTAAATTAGCACCAAAAAATAACTACAGTTTAAATAAACTAATAAAAACCAACAAAAATGAAAAAAACTGATAAAAATAAAAAGTCAGGAATATATCAAATTGAATGCATGGGTTGTGAAAAGATATATATAGGGAAAACAAAAAGAAACCTAAAAATTAGAACCAAAGAACACATAAGAAATATTAAAAATGGAGAAATTGAAAAATCTGCAGTTGCTGCTCATGTTTGGTCTGAAAAACATAATATAAATTCAGACACTAAATTATTAAAACAGTTAGAAAATACAAACGAGCTGACTATTTGGGAAAAAAATTTATATTCAGAAGAACAGAAACAGAGTTATGAATTTTGATATTCCGATGGAGGGTGACCTTGTTTGGAGGTTCTTTGGCCAACCACAGGATGGAGCTGACATCGACATCCAGGTGGTGCAACATAATGCAACATAAATAAAACCAGTCTGGGAAAGCTGAAGATAAAACAGAGAATTGTTTTGAAACATGTCCAAGAACAAATCAACATTAATATTGAGGTAAGATGTCCAGACCAAAAATAATATAATATAAATCTATCCATTTAATAATTGGTAATATGATCTGTATATGACGCCCTGCAGATGTCCCCACCTGGAGATCCGAAAAGGGAACTGTTTTACCTCCGGAAAATTTGTCTGAAGGATTTGCCATTAGTTCAGCATAAATGTAACCTTTTTTAAGCAGGCACCAATTTTTTTATTTGTAATGGTGGTTACATCACCCACTCACATAAACCCCCAGTATGACTGGAGGGCCACACATGCCGTTGGTTAATGGGTCCATCGGACCTTGCCAGGAGGATATATATTTTTTGGATCCACCGACCATTCTCACAAGCACCATTTGTGGACCATTTCTATGCCGTGGCATGCCAGCATAAGTGTTGAAATAGCATTTCCTCTATTTCTGATGGTGTGGTTATACCACCATTACTCGGTCCTCATAGCCTCATTTATAAAAGCAGGTTGCACCACGAGCAGGTGAGGTTGATTTTTGGATAGGAGAGGTTATGGAATGCACTTCACTATCCTTTGCAACCCAAATTGTCCTCTATGCAACAAAGACGAAGAAATGCTCGAAGAACATCTACAAACCTGTGAAGTATTACCTGTTGGATCCACCATAGAGAAATATTGGAGAGCTAGAACACTAATGACTTCGTTGCCAAGGCCCAACATTTGAAAACAACAACATAATTGGTAATAGGTCTTTAAATTAATACATTTTCAATATTCAAGAACATTGAATACTGCACGCTGCCAAAGAATGGTTTAATGTTTCTTAATAGTGACTAAGCCGCTTCTGAGTGGACAGCTGCACACTTCTCAACCAGTGATGCTCCTGTTTCCTCGCGAGTGCACATGGCACTTCCTAAGTGCAGCTGAGCTGGTCACCGCTGATTTAGAGGTATTTTCTAATTCAATTTAGTGGAGGTATTTACAGAGGCAGGTATGACCTGTAACTAATTTAACCCTTCAGAGTGGATGGATTTAAATGGCCGAGAATACTCTGATGCGGGAGGAAGTTCACCGGTATTTAAACTCAGCCGCTCAGTGCCAGTATTCCAATAACGCATTTAAATTGATATATCTTGACTAATTTAAATGTTTTTGCAATTCGTTTATGGTGAACCCTTAATATAATATTTAATTAATTAAATTTGTTACGGTTCTCACGTAACATCTCTGCGTTTTTTGCAGACTTATTTATGGTTGTTGTGCCACAGTTGAAATAGGTCCTTTTTGTAAACTTCTCACATAAGTGACACAGTGTATTGCACTAGGGATTCTTTGAAGAATTCAGAGAACCGGCTTTACCTAACAACAAAACGAAATATTTACACAAAGAAAAGGGTCTTGAAAAAAAAAGTATGAACTTCAAAAATTGGTGTGATAAATCTTCAAAATGTAAACCAGCTGTTTGACACTCGGGCAACAATAAGTGTATTTTTTTCCCCTTGTGTTTACTTTGTTCATGTTTATTACAAACACATTGCTTATATGTGCTGACCTTCTTTCTTGTAGGGGGGGGGGCAGCCTTCTCCAAATGTGTCTTTCTAACACTTTGGAAACATTATTTTAGGTCGTGTGCCTTCAAAAAATGGTCTTTCTACACATCAGACCTGTTGTACTAAGACCTTCATCAACCCTAAATTTCAATGCCTTTCTTCTGGTTTCCAAACCGAAAACAGTTGATGAAATATGACTATAATAGTTTCGCCGGAGGTGTGGACTTAAAAGATCAACATGCTACAAGCCGGAAGATCGAGGGTTTGAGTCCCGGTGGATCAGGATTTTTAAACTGAACCAAACCTTCAGGCGGCACCGTGAACCTGGGGTTGACTCAGCCTCTAACTGAAATGAGTATCAGATGCTTGTTATGGGCCGTCAGACAGAAATAAGTACTCGGCTTACATCAAGTACCGATAGTTTAGAAAAGTGGGAGCCTTAACCTCCTAATATCCCAAGAACCTTCTAAGGTCTGTAGTGGACCACTTTACCTTTTAGATACTGACTGAATTGTAGACTAACTACCTTTCCATAATGTAAGGATATCGTCATTTGAAATATATATATATATATATATATATATATATATCTGAAATTTACTGTTGTGGTCCTGTACTGTAACGTAAATCGGAAATAACTTTGTTGGGTCTTTATATATGCTGAATTTTGCGACATTATTATTAAAAATGAAGAGATTTGAAAATAGATTCAATTTGATAGACAAGCTAATCTACAAAAAAAGGCTAATTTAGTTTTGTAAGAAATCCTTTATCAAGTTATAAATTTAAGAAAAATGTCAGAGGCCGCAAGAATAAATGCAAATATAAAATTATTTTAACTTGTTACTGAGGGCCGTAATCAGTTAATATATGCACTAATATAAACTTTGAAGTCTCTACATAAAATTTGTATGAACGGTAAATAGTTAATGTAAACACAAAGGTCATAATTGCAGTTTAAAGCAGTGCGTGTAGCTAGCGTACATGTCACGTCGTTCCGCATTGGGTGAAGAATTCAACTTGCGTACACGTCACGTCGCTCCACGCTGACGGGTTAATTGTGGACATAGTATATTTGCTACAGAGATCAGAAATTATTTTTACATTTTTCCATCTTATATTTTGATTTTTAATTGTTAAAATGTTATGCTGCTTTGAATTAATTTTTTCTTTATTAACTTCTTTTATAGGTTCATAATGAGAAATTGAATAGTTGCCCCGAAAAGAGATCTAACCCACAAATTACAAATTGTTGGGAAAAGAAAAAGAATGCATAATGTTCATTTTCAGGCTATTAACTTTATTATAGAATATACTTTTTAATCTCTCATCCTATTGGAAACATATATAGCCAATTTAATGCAAAATAGCATATTAACAACTTAATATAGAATTGAGTGGAAAAACTGTCTCTATAGGATGGAAAAGTGATCTATTACATATTGAAACACTGATTCAGTTTGAAAAAAGTCTATCGGAATCGGTTTTCAATATTTATTTTCCATTTAATGTTATTTTGTTACATTCATTGTGTCTTTCTTATTTTCACTTAATTTCTCTAAGATTCTGATTAGAATTCACGGAACTATGGTGGAACAAATTTGCACATGTGCAATAATTGTTTTTCTGCACTGCTATTAATGACTTGACTAACTGCTTTCGCCATTTTGTTACAGATAGATCACTATTTTCTTGAAAGCCAACTTTTAAAAATAAAAAAAAACCAGGTCTGGAAGAGAGTAGGGACAATTTTACATCCACCATGCCGTGATATTCTCCAGATAGATCACTAATCCACTTAAAAGTCAATTTTTAAATTTTTGTTGATTAGATCTCTTTTCCGGGCAAATATTTAATTGTAGTTTCAATTCTTGTTACAATTTTTTCCGGGTTTGATGGTAAATCAATTATTCCCAGCTCCAGTCAGTTTATAGCAATCAATTGAGGAGTTCATATCAGCTGAGCACAGCTACAGTTGATGTCTGCTATAGTAGTAGACAAAACATCAAGTCTTACTTAGTTGAATAGTCCAAAGATCCAGCTTACAAGCTTATAATAAAGTATAGTTTGTTAATTTTAGTTCTTTGATTATCCTATCTTTATAGTTAATGGCAGATTTTTTTTTTTTTTTCAGATTGGCTAAAAGGAGTACCTGGTGAACCTAATCGAGCCTACTGTACATTTTGCAAAAAGACACTTCATGCTCATAGGTTGAGTCTTTTGAAACATACTTGCACACTTAAGCACACTAAAGCAGCTCAGAAAATTTATGAATTACAGGTATATTTTAATATTCTTAATTGTTACACAGAATTTATAACATCTTAATAGAATATACATTTTTTATTTAACCATTAAGGAATAATGATTAAAAAATAAACTAAAAAGGTTGATTTTGGTGGTATAGGTTATTGCATCTGTTTCTGGATCTAAGGTAAATTCATTGAATCCTGACTAAGTCAATGGATTTTTTAAAGAGAAAATTAAAAGGTGAAATTTCTTTTGATGGAGAAGTGTGTGTGTGTGTGCCACTCACCACACTTCACATGTTTTGGGTTCTGCGCTGGCTGGATATATGGCATTAATGTTGTCTATTTTCAATTTATGCACCACTTTACATAGATGATATGTTCTTGTATTGTGTACAGAGAGGAGTGTAGGATGAGTTTATGTTTGTGTAGTGTAAAGTATGTTGTATGAAGCATGGTGATAAATACCGGGCTTCCAATATAAACCTGGACCGGCCTCATGGGGTTTCACCCGTCAGGCAGCGCTCTCTCCTTGTCCACATTTCACTCTGCCAGCCGCTCGTCCTTGAACTAGTCAGTTTACTATCGTTCGACAAGATGAGACGTCAGCTGACATTAGAGCAGCGCATTTATGTGTGTAAATGTTATTATAAATACGAATCAGCTCGTCGCATTTGCGAGGAATTTATTCAGAACTTCCCTGGACAATTACCTCCTTCCAGATCGACAATCCACGATCTTGTGACTAAATTTGAGACCACTGGTTCAGTACAAAATAAGAAACACACGCGAAGGCATACGGTTCTCACCGAAGAAAAATTAGACAAAATTGGCGAAACGTTCACCACAAAAATCATTACCGAAATTAGCACAACAAGTTGGGATTTCAGTATCTTCTGCACATACAGCAACAAAATTGTTAAAACTCAAACCTTACAAGTGTACATGTGTTCGTTGTCTGAACCAAGGTGATTCCATAGCACGTGTGCGTTATTGTGAGTGGTTTTTTTCATCAGTGACTGAAGGGTTAATCGACCCTCAGCTTTTGTTCTTTACAGACGAATCATGGTTCCACCTAAATGGTCATGTGAACACTCACAATACTCGCTATTGGTGTTCTGAAAATCCAAATCGAATACAGGAAACGCCTCTTCATGATCAGAAAATTGGAGTTTGGTGTGCGATTATCGCAAAGTGCATAATCGGTCCGATTTTCTATGAGAAGACTGTAACTGCAGAGAGGTATCAAAGTGACATTTTGACCCCATTTTTTCTTGAACTGACTGAAGAAGAGAAATCATATGGGTAGTTTCAACAAGATTCTGCTACTGCTCATACAGCAGAGGAGTCCATGAATAAAATTAGGGAAGTGTTTGAAGATAGAGTGATTAGTGCTGGTGTATGGCCCCCTCGCTCCCCAGATCTAACAGTGTGTGATTTTTATTTGTGTGGTAGCCTGAAAGACAAAGTGTACAAAACAAATCCGCACACATTGGAAGAACTGAAGAACAACATAAGAAATGAAATCAGAAACTTGACAGTGCCCGAACTACAGCGTGTCAATCTAAATATGTTTACTCGGTATAATGCCTCTTTAACTGCGGGAGGACAACATTTCCAGCATTTTCTATAAGGTAAGAAACAGTTCAAGGATGGGTGGCAGGCAGGGTGAATTGCGGGAGGAAGAGACAGCACTGCATGCCGGGTGAAACTCCGTGAGGCCGGTCCGGTTTTATATTGGAAGCCCGTTTGAAGGGAGAAGATGAAACCCGATGCAAGCATGTAGCCTACTCCTATTGAAAAACACTAGGGGGCCACCAGGCTTAACATCTCTTCTGACTGAAAAATCACTATCAGCAGTACCATATACCTTCTTAACATATGTATTGTGGACAAGTTTACAATTTAATGCAGGAATCTGGTGTACAATCTAGCAATTAAAATTTGTGCACTACTGCTTCTCCAGGCCCTGAGATTGAAAATTGTGGAATTAAATGAATTAAATTGCTTAATGTATGTAGGAAATAACACTGAAGTTTCTTTTAATTGCTAATGAGTTGATTATTTTGACTCACCTCATATTTCTTGATTTTTATGCAGATCGGGTTTCGTCGCTTTTGTGCAACATTGTTGATGCATTCCAATTGAATGCATTGACAATGTCGTGCAAAAACAACTAAACCTGGTCTGCATAAAAATCAAGAAATATGAGATGAATCAAAATAACTAACTCCTTAATATAATTGAATTAAATTGTATTAATTTAACAATTTAAATGTTCAATTTTGTTGGAGAACATTAATGTTGAAGTTAAAATGTATTAATACCATGTCTTAGAGATAGATGGCACATTAAAAAATGAAAAATGAGAAGCAATTCTGTGACAAAATTCCAGGTGCACGAGCTCATCCTCTGGCATTGTAGTTACCTGAGAGTAGAAGTAGATGTCAAAAAAATCTCCAGAGTGAATTCTAAATATCAAACAAAATACCAAAACATAATGTATTAATTACTGTTGTATTATTTATTTAACAGCTGGGGTCATTAGTATCAGAATTCAAATCCGAGTATTAAAGTGCCAACACATTTTGCTCAGAGGCCTATTTTCCATGCTTGAGGTTCTTTTATGTGCTGTAAAGCTTTCGAAGAAATCCATAGAATTTTTATGCCCTTCTGAAGGAACCATACAGAGATTTTTTATGCCCTGAAAAATTCATTCATCCCAGCTGGTTTGAACCTACCAACCATGGAATTAGAGGTAACCATTAGTCCATCAGGACTAATGTATTAATTATTGATACGCATATAGGATATTCGGTGGGGTTGTACAAGACAAGCTTTTTACTTACGCTACTTATGCCATTTTTGATGTCATTTAAAGTATTATAAAGTGTTAATGATACCATTTATCTGTGAAATATAACCATCATCAAAATATGTAAACATATCATGAAATGAACTAGTGGAAATATGATTTTATGTTGTAACCGTCAGACATATTGAATTTTTCATAGAATAACTGATATGAAAAGGTACTTTATTTTACGTATCAAATCACATTTAAAATGCAAGGAACCTAAAAGCTAACCAAACCTAAATCAATTACTGTAACATAAATCAATTACTCTAACTTAGGTGAATTCCAGGGAACGTCCTTTTATTATTTTACGCGGTTAAATAAGTAAAAGATAAATCTGGGCCTAATTTGTTGAAACCATAGATATGGTACGCAGATATGAATCCCATGATTAAATGTACACATTGTGCTCATTTGTGGTTTATCGCTGGTTAGAAGTAAGAACTGTTGTAACCTCTGTGGTCATGACAGGAAATAGTCCCACATTATTTTCATATTTACGAGTAAAATAATGAAGTGATAATTACATCTCTTAGGTAAATACGTTTAATATAGTGTTTTATTAATATTTCTTGCAATTAGGTACTCTTAAATTGGGTAGATAAAAAGCTTGTCATCTCCCACCCGGCCGGATGTTCTTATGTTGGCATGCCGTAGCATAGTGGTTAAGGCACTGTGCTACAAACTAGAAAATTGAGGGTTTGAGTCCCAGTAGAGTCGAGATTTTTAAACTGACCCAAACCTTCTGGTGGCACCATGGCCCTGGGGTTGACTCCCAGCCTCCAACGGAAATGAGTACCAGAGGCTTTTTCCGGGAGTCAAGGTGGCCATCATGCAGGGCTGACAACCTGGCTGACATCAAGTGCCGATTGTCTAGAAAAAGTGGGAGCCTTAACCTCCTACTACCCAAAGGGTCTCCTATGGTCTGTAGTGGGATCACTTTACCTTTACCTTTACTTTAATTCTGACATATTAATTAATTATTGTTACATATAAAGGATATTCGTATCTTACTTTCTTACCAACTTATTAATTTTTATCCACATGTAGGGTATTCTTATGGTATTTTAATAACAATGTATTGATTATAGTTACATATATAAAATATTCTTATGGTTAATGTTTTATTTTAGGAAGTAATATTTTGAGGTTCTTTTAATTAAATTATTTGAGTCTGTAATATCTTATCTCAATATTAATGTTGATTTGTTCTTGAACATGTTTCGATTAGTCTTCTAATCATCATCAGCATCATGGCCAGACTCATATATGGACAAATACTTCATATCCAAATAAAAATGTAATTAATTACACAACAAAAAATTCTTGAAGTGTTTCTTGAAATTCACACTATCTTGCGCTATATTCATGATGATATGTTGTGCAGATCACTAATAGCTTGATTTCAAAGTAATCCAATGGTTCGCTGGTTTAAATCCTGGCCGGTACCGACCAAATCAACATTAATATTGAGGTAAGATATTACAGACTCAAATAATTTGATTATTCTTATGATACTTGAATTTGTCATTTCTTTCAGTTTTCAGAACTGATTGTATAAATTTCTTGTTGTGTAAAATTTGCTGATAAGTTTGTGTGGTATTATATTATTTTTGGTCTGGACATCTTACCTCAATATTAATGTTGATTTGTTCTTGGACATGTTTCAAAACAATTCTGTTTTATCGTCAGCTTTCCCAGACTGGTTTTATTTATGTTGCATTATGTTGCACCACCTGGATGTCGATGTCAGCTCCATCCTGTGGTTGGCCAAAGAACCTCCAAACAAGGCCACCCTCCATCGGAATATCAAAATTCATAACTCTGTTTCTGTTCTTCTGAATATAAATTTTTTCCCAAATAGTCAGTCTTTTGTATTTTCTAACTGTTTTAATAATTTAGTGTCTGAATTTATATATTTGTTTTTCAGACCAAACATGAGCAGCAACTGCAGATTTTTCAATTTCTCCATTTTAATATTTCTTATGTGTTCTTTGGTTCTAATTTTTAGGTTTCTTTTTGTTTTCCCTATATATATCTTTTCACAACCCATGCATTCAATTTGATATATTCCTGACTTTTTATTTTTATCAGTTTTTTTCATTTTTGTTGGTTTTTATTAGTTTATTTAAACTGTAGTTATTTTTTGGTGCTAATTTAATATTAAACTTCTCAAATATATTTTGAAATTTATTATGTACCCAGGGGTGATATGTGAATTTCTTATATTTTTTCATAGATGGTTCTTCTTTTTCAAGATTACTTCTGTTTATCATTTTTTGTTTTTTATACTTTTCTATCCTTTTATGTACCATTTTTTCATCAAACCCATTTTCTCTTGCTACTTTGATTATGTGTTTTTTCTCATGTTTGAAACCTAAAAATTAGAACCAAAGAACACATAAGAAATATTAAAAATGGAGAAATTGAAAAATCTTCAGTTGCTGCTCATGTTTGGTCTGAAAAACATAATATAAATTCAGACACTAAATTATTAAAACAGTTAGAAAATACAAAAGAGCTGACTATTTGGGAAAAAAATTATATTCAGAAGAACAGAAACAGAGTTATGAATTTTGATATTCCAATGGAGGGTGACCTTTTTGGAGGTTCTTTGGCCAACCACAGGATGGAGCTGACATCGACATCCAGGTGGTGCAACATAATGCAACATAAATAAAACCAGTCTGGGAAAGCTGACTATAAAACAGAATTGTTTTGAAACATGTCCAAGAACAAATCAACATTAATATTGAGGTAAGATGTCCAGACCAAAAATAATATAATTAAAATAACCTCAAAATATAACTTCCTAAAATTAAATATTGTGTGGTATTGTTTTATGGTTAATGATCCAAAATTCGTGGAGTTAGTTACACATTATTATGAAATTTTAGCCAAAACTGGGAACACTGGAAAGCAGCTGATAGCTAGTATCACTAATATAAAGTCCACAAAGTAGCTACATTCACCACACTTAATAAACAGTAAATAATTTTGTAATGTCAGTAATTAATTCAACCCATGAGCTACTAAATTAAGTACAAACATTGGTGGGAAAATTTGTGTACTATTTAGAGAATGAAGCTAGGTAATTTATCTATTACATGATCAAATTAATGCTGTTCATTGTGAGGGAAAGTATATTGGCTCTGGCATTGCCAAAGAAATTGACAGTTTTGAGGATGAATTTAACATTGTTGTCAGGTTATCAATTTGGTCTTTAATTATTGAAGTTATCAGGTTAGTTAAACATGTTTAGCAATTCTCCCTTTACTGCTTCAAAATAATAAGTAGAATAAGAGACAACATAGCAGCAAAGTAAAAGTAGGGGAAAAGAACAATGCTATGGTTAGTAGAAATGCTGTAAATTTTAGTATGACATGCATTATATAATATATGGCATTGGTGTTAAATTTACAGTCTTCTGACCACCCTGATGATTATAAAGAAGATATGGAAGGATCGTCTGAAGAAATGTTAAGAACTCCAGAAGTAACAGAAGTAGAGCTGGTTGAAGATGCTGTAGTGTCAGATGAAAAACATAATGAGAATGAGGAAGAAGATGGAGAATTCAGACAAAATGATTGTGAAGAACAACCTGTTGATGAGGAGGCTCCATCACTTCCTCCAAAAAAAATGGTAATATGTTTTGTATTATTGCTCTTTCCTTTGAGACTAGGGCTTGTTCATTGTCAGAGATATAACATATTTATATTTCATATTGATACATTAAAAATAGTATATTATGGAATTTTTAAGCTTATGTGCCATGATCATAAATCTACGAGGATTACCGAGTGGAGTACAGCTGTAACACAAATAAAAAATATTGTTAATAAATTACATTATGAGGTTCTTCCCAATAAACTCTGGATTCACCTTATTTACTGTTATTGTTTCCTAATAACTTGCATTTTCAATGAAATATTAGCATTCTTGCTTTCGAGTACTTCTGAAATAAAATGTTTTCAATATGAAGTGCATACACATTATCATGTGATTTTTATTCATCTCTGTGCTTGCTGGATAGAGGACACAATGGTGAATAGGATGTAGGATGACAAAAGTCCCTGTAAATGCCTAATAGCATACATTTAGAGAGTAGACCCTATATTTAAATTAATATTGGGAAGTAAACATTATGAGGTTATATCATTAATAGTGAGTGGAGAACATATTTTTAACGACTCACCTCATATAATTTCAAATTTCTTTGATACTGGCGGTTTCAGACAATATCTTGTCCCTCTTCAGTCATGGCTTCCACTGATGAAATTCTATGGTTGTTGATTTCTCTAAGGACATCACCTCTTGTGCTGCCATCTTTGGTTAGGATTATAAACCTTGTAATTAAATTTTTATCCACTGGAATATCGAAGTTCATAGATCGATATTTATTCTTCTGAATGAATATCTTTTCCCAAATTGTCAATTCCAACGGTTTATCCAATTGTTTCAAAAGTCATATTTAAAGAGAAAAATTATACGCTCAGACCGGGACTTGAACCCGGGACCCTTGGTTTTCTAGTCCAAGTGCTCTACCATTTGAGCTACCTGAGCAAGTACCGATCTAAACGCAAATCTTTCTCGATATACGTTGTAATTCCCGCCCACCAAATGCTTTGAAGCCTTTGCTTCTAACTTTGCAAATGGCGGCTCCTATATTAAGAAGACATATTTGGGAATTATACATTACATTATAAATGCCAGTACGGCTATTTTCGATGTTTTTATTATTAATTTCATACATCTCAATGATGGATAAATCATATTTAAAGAGAAAAATTATACGCTCAGACCGGGACTTGAACCCGGGACCCTTGGTTTTCTAGTCCAAGTGCTCTACCATTTGAGCTACCTGAGCAAGTACCGATCTAACCGCAAATCTTTCTCTATATACGTTGTAATTCCCGCCCACCAAATGCTTTGAAGCCTTTGCTTCTAACTTTGCAAATGGCAGCTCCTATATTAAGAAGACATATTTGGGAATTATACATTACATTATAAATGCCAGTACGGCTATTTTCGATGTTTTTATTATTAATTTCATACATCTCAATGATGGATAAATCATATTTAAAGAGAAAAATTATACGCTCAGACCGGGACTTGAACTCGGGACCCTTGGTTTTCTAGTCCAAGTGCTCTACCATTTGAGCTACCTGAGCAAGTACCGATCTAAACGCAAATCTTTCTCTATATACGTTGTAATTCCCGCCCACCAAATGCTTTGAAGCCTTTGCTTCTAACTTTGCAAATGGCGGCTCCTATATTAAGAAGACATATTTGGGAATTATACATTACATTATAAATGCCAGTATGGCTATTTTCGATGTTTTTATTATTAATTTCATACATCTCAATGATGGTTAAATCATATTTAAAGAGAAAAATTATACGCTCAGACCAGGACTTGAACCCGGGACCCTTGGTTTTCTAGTCCAAGTGCTCTACCATTTGAGTTACCTGAGCAAGTACTGATCTAAACGCAAATCTTTCTCTATATACGTTGTAATTCCCGCCCACCAAATGCTTTGAAGCCTTTGCTTCTAACTTTGCAAATGGTGGCTCCTATATTAAGAAGACATATTTGGGAATTAAAAGAGGAAGACCAAGGTTAACATGGAAGGAAAACATGAAGACAGTAATGCAAGCTAGAGGGCTAAGCATCGAAGATGCCCAAGACCGTAGGCTTTGGAGGTTTGGCACGGGAAGACGGCAGCAGCTGTAAAAACCCGAAGATAGATAGAGATATTTGGGAATTATACATTACATTATAAATGCCAGTACGGCTATTTTCGATGTTTTTATTATTAATTTCATACATCTCAATGATGGATAAATCATATTTAAAGAGAAAAATTATACGCTCAGACCGGGACTTGAACCCGGGACCCTTGGTTTTCTAGTCCAAGTGCTCTACCAAAAGTTTTGCCTCTTTTTCAATTTTATGATGTTCTAGCAAACTATGTGCAGCAATTGCTGTTAGTAAAGAAAAGAAAAATTTCAAGAAAATTACTTACCATCCAGTAGTACATAGGAAATTTCAAAAAAGTTTGACAAACACAACATTACTTTGGCACCAATAAATAAATTTAGTCTGGAAAAACTTCTAAGTACCAATAAAAAATCAACATCCCAGACAGTAAGAAATCTGGAATTTATCAAATAAATTGTAATGATTGTAGCAAAGTATACATAGGATAAACAAAAAGGAATTTGGAAACACGCACTAAAGAACATTTTAGAAATATTAAAAATTGTGAAATTGAAAAATCAGCAATTGATGCACAGTTTGCTAGAACATCATAAAATTGAAAAAGAGGCAAAACTTTTGATACAATTGGATAAACCATTGGAATTGACAATTTGGGAAAAGATATTCATTCAGAAGAATAAATATCGATCTATGAACTTCGATATTCCAGTGGATAAACATTTAATTACAAAGTTTATAATCCCAACCAAAGATGGCAGCACAAGAGGTGATGTCCTTAAAGAAATCAACAACCATAGAATTTCATCAGTGGAAGCCATGACTGAAGAGGGACAAGATATTGTCTGAAACCGCCGCTATCAAAGAAATTTGAAATTATATGAGGTGAGTCGTTAAAAATATGTTCTCCACTCACTATTAAGTTGACCCTATATTTAATTAATGTTGGGAAGTAAACATTATGAGGTATGATCATTGAAATTCATCGGAGAACATTTTTTTGACAACTCACCTCATAGATTTCATGTTTCCCACGATACTGCTGTTTCAAACATAATCATGTTCATCCTCAGCCATAACTCTGACTGATGAAATTCGGCGGAAGAATTTCATCAGTCGGAGTTATGACTGACGATGAATGTGATTATGCTTGAAACCATGGTATTGTGGGAAACATGAAATCTATGAGGTGAGTTGTAAAAAAAAATGTTATCCGATTAATTTCAAGTTGACCCTATGTTTAATTTCTTTGTTTACCTCATTCCTGTTTTGTAACATTTGCAACAAAAGATTTATCAAGCCATTGTCATATTCCAAATGTACCCGGCTGAAGGTAAAGTATAGGTTGGACATCTGCCAGGCCACTGAGGGAACTCATATTAAAATTATTTGAATGTATCATAATGGCATGATTTTTTCATTAAGTATGGCTTATTTTAAAATACATATTCTCTTATAATATTAAACCTATTAGCTGGATACTCTGTATATAAAAACTGAAAATTTTATTACTTGTATCAACCAACTAAATATACTTTAATGTAATGACCTTAAGTTTCAATCTCCTATTCCTGCTTGTCCCACTGTGGAGACATGGATGCTTCTGTAGTGGGGGAAGTTTTTTAACCAGACTAATTTATTTAATATTTCAAGGACGTAACATTGAGGTTATTTTAGGTAATATGAGTTAGATATGTACTACTCACTTCATATTTGTAGCTTTTTTGAAGACTCTGAGTTTCAATGCCTTAGGCATCATTGTCATTTCTTTCTAACTGTCGAAATGGCAGTTGGTGATTCTGTAGGTTGATTTCTGCTCCATCTATTGGCTGACTAATGAACTTCCAAATCACAAAAGACTGTGTAAAAATATACATAGGAAAAACAAAAAGGAACTAGAATACAAGATTGAAAGAACACCTTAGAAATGTAAAAAATGGAGAAATAGAAAAATCTGCAATAACTACACATGCATGGTCAGAAAAGCACAGAATTGAAACAAATGTCAAATTATTAAAACAGTTAGGTAAATCTAAGGAACTCACACTTTGAGAAAAAATTTACATACATAAGACTAGAAAGAAAATAATGAACTTTGAAATTCTTGGAGAAAAAAAATTGATTTAGAAGTTCATTGGTCAGCCAACAGAGGGAGCAGAAATCAACCTATAGGATCATCAACTGCCATATCGACAGCTAGAAAGAATTGACAGTGATGCCTAAAGTATCAAAACTTAAGAATCTTCAAAAAAAGCTATAAATATGAGGTGAGTAGTATATTTCTAACTCATATTACACACTAATTTAGTTACGCTTATTTTCCTACAGATGTCAGCAAGAGACGTGTGGTTAATACATCGCCTGGAGGCAACATCTAGTAGGAAACTAAGGTACTACTCAGATAGATGAAGGTTGGTTAAATTTTGCAAAGAGGATTTTTTTATTCAGGCTTGTGGTTCTTTTATGAGCCTGAAAATCTTCAGGTACAGGATCTATGGCTTTAAAGTCCCTCCCGGAGGACTTGTCCCTTGGGTTTTTCAGCCCTAAAAATTCATGACCTCAGTTTGGTTTTAACCCACAACCCTCGGGACTAGATGCAAGGACATAACCACAGACCATTGTGGCTGATATAATCTTAGGTTACCAGTAATAAATATATTGGCAGGTGCATAATAGTGCAAAATATAAAAATTTCTAAGGAATATAGGGTTAATAAATTCTATCTTCAAGCCACTAGTTTGTCCAAAATCATTCAAGATTAAAAGTGTATAAATATTGGCTCTTCCAACTCTTTTGTATGGTAGTGGTATATGGATGTTGAAACATAAGGATATACAGAGACTTTGATTTTCTGAAATGAGATATCTTCAGAGGACTGCCGGATACACATTAGGTCATAAAAATGGAGGCAGATGAATTATACATGGAATTTAACTTTTATAGGAATTAATCACTATGAGGTTTATGGTGAAATTAAATGTTTCTTACCTCTCCTCATATAAATTTACTAAGTTGATCGCGATTTCGAGACTGTATCTGTCTCATCATCAGAACTTTGTTGGCGACTGGTGTTATGTCGATCGGAAGAAACTCTTCTTCTTCCCTCTGTTGGTAGACCGATGAAGCTCTGGATTCTGGTGTTATGTCGATCGGAAGAAACTCTTCTTCTTCCCTCTGTTGGTGGACCGATGAATCCAGAAGTTCATCGGTCCACCAACAGAGGGAAGAAGAAGAGTTTCTTCCGATCGACATAACACCAGTCGTCAACAAAGTTCTGATGATGAGACAGTTATAGTCTCGAAATCGCGATCAACTTCGTAAATTTATATGAGGAGAGATAAACATTTAATTTCACCACATACATGGAATCTTTGGAACATAAAATTTCTGATTATAAGTCAAGATGGATGTAACATGTCCATCGAATGGAGGATCACAGGCTACCCAAGCATATGTTAAGCTATCAACGAGCAGGAAAAATGAAGACTAGGATGTCCATTCAAAAGACTTATGTATGATATTTCTATAGAGGCTGAAACAGGTCAACAAATGACTTAAATTCATGAATGGACTATGATGATGGTTTAATAGTGAATTCCATCAGATTGTGGAATCTTGGGCAATGAAACATCTAATCTCCTTGTGAATAAATTTTCTCTGATAACACAAACACTAACACTTAAACCTACACCTTATATTTTGGCTAAATGGCACATAAAATCGAAAACCAAGGAGATTAATAACAAACTTAAATCATCCTCAAAAGACAAGAAATTGAATGCCTCTTTAACAACACCAACTCCATGTCAGAACTTCCAAGGATGACAGCACTCGTGCCATTCAGATTAACCGTTGGTCTCTATACCAAGATGCATTCCCTATACAACCACCCAGAGGAAGAAATGCATGACAAACACCTCAACAGTTGTGGAGTCATTTAACAGAAAATTTCCAAAACTTCAAAGTACTGGTGGGCAAGAATGCTAATAATAACTTCTGTGTTAGATACAGCACTTTAGAAATCAACCAACATTTAATAGAAATGTCTCCATTGAAAAATGAAGTGATTTCACTACAGGCCTTAGGAAACCTATGGTATAATGGGAGGTTAAGACTCCTACCTTTCTAGATAGTCAGTACGAGATGTCAGCCCTGCACGACAGCCATCTTTAACCTCATATACCTCTGATTAATAAAATTAAAATGAGTTGTACGGCATCTCACATCTTACACTGTGTTCTTCACAGCATAAGATCACGGTTTTAGGAGCAGTCATTGCCATCTTTTCGAATAGATGGCTGAAGAAAGGAACGACTGTTCCTGAGACCGCAGTCCTGTGCTGTGAAGAACACCGAGTGTGTGAGATAAGATGATGTATGACTCATTTTAATATTAAGTTGAAAGTCTAATTTCCACCATAATTTTTATAAAATACATCTGATATTAATTTTCGTTATAGGCTGATTCAACCCTAGAGCCATTGGTGCCACCAGAAGGCCAGTTAAAAAAATCCTGATCTCATTGGAATTCAAATCCATGACCTTCCAGTTTGTAGAATATTGCCTTTACAAATTTTGCTGTGGTATGCCCCAGGTCTCCATAGTAACAAAAAAGTTAATTCAAAGATGCCCTATACTTTATATCAATTACCAAAATGGTAATATTAAGAGCGCTTTCCAGAAAATGTAGCCATTGTTATTGTTATTTAATTTTAGGAAGTTATATTTTGAGGTTATTTTAATTATATTATTTTTGGTCTGGACATCTTACCTCAATATTAATGTACATTAATATTGAGGTAAGATGTCCAGACCAAAAATAATATAATCATTGTTATTGTGTTTAGAATATAAAATTTTAAGGAATATATAAAATTCAATTATTTGCTTATGGTCTAGATTTTATACATAATTAATAATGTGTTATTATAGTTATGTTACATTTTTCCCAAAGCACAAAAATCAGTCTCAAAACATGCAAATATATCTAAATTCAAAGATTTACAATTGTTTGGTTGGTATATGTTACATGCTCCAGATATTTTATCATATTCATATAGATTACATATGTATAAGTAAAATGAACTTTGTAATCTTTCTTATCACATTTAACTATTTAAGTTTGCCACCTTGGAATAACCTTTCATCAGATCACATGAAGTTGTACTCTGTTTATATGACAGAACATGAACTCTGCCACTAATCGTATATCTGTAATCCATAATCACTTGGCAAGTGCAACTAGTGAACATCAGGCAAGTAAATTTACTTTTAAATATGTGGAAAAGTAAATTTAAAATGTCATGTGCAAGATAATTTGAAAGCAGATCAGAATTATAGAATCCAGATTATAGGACTAGAAATTGAAAATCAAATTAAATTTTGTCTGCTGTAGGCTCGAACTGAGATGACCAATCAACAGCCACCTAAAGGCCCTCTTTCCACCCATGTGCTGGATACTGCAAAAGGAAATCCTATTGGTGGTCTTCAGGTCAGCTTATACAAGTTGGTAGACGGACGTTGGACTCCAATCAGTGAAGGGTAATTTATTTTTTGTTCATACTATGATTCTAAATTTTACCTAGATTAAGTTATGTAGATAGGAAATAACACTATGAGGTTTTTTAATATTGTTTATTTTTTATTATTTCACTCACCTCATACTTCATAATTCATAGCAGACCCTGGGTTTCTTCACATATTTTGTGACATTCTCAATGCTGCGTCACGTTCACAACTGACGTCCAACGGCCTTCTATCCTGCAGACTGACCTCCGCGCCATCTGGTGGCCGACCGAAGAATTTCCAAATCAGTCCTCTTTCTTTATAACCGGGTATTTCAAAATTCATAGTTGTATTTTCATTCTTGCATATGTAAATTTTTTCCCAAATTGTGAGTTCCTTCAGTTTTTCCAATTGTTTAAGTAATTTTGTTTTGGTTTCTATTCTATGTTTTTCTGACCAGGCATGTGCAGCTATTGCAGATTTTTCGGTTTTTTCTCCATTTTTAACATTTCTGAGGTGTTCTTTTAATCTTGTATTTAGATTCCTTTTTGTTTTTCCTATGTATATCTTTTCACAATCTTTACAATTAATTTGATAAATTCCTGATTTTTTGCAGTCTTCAATCTTTTCATTTTTGTTGGTTTTTATTAAATTACCTAAGCTGTAATCATTTTTCGGTGCTAATTTAATGTTGAATTTGTTGAAAATTTTTTGAAACTTGTCAAATACCAAAGGATGGTATGTGAACTTCTTAAATTTTTTGCCTATATTTTTATCTGTCTGAAGAGTACTTTCATTGATGACTTTTTGTTCTTTGAATTTATTTATTTTCTTGTGTATCATCTTCTTTTGAAAACCATTATCCTTAGCAATTTTTATGATGTATTCTTTCTCTTTATTGTAATTTTCTTTGCTCATGGGGACATTCACAAGTCTGTGTGTTAAACTATTAAATACTGCCTGTTTGTGTGAAAAATGGTTAAATCCAGTAGATTGTTTGGTCAATGTTTTAGATTTACAGTTTTCAAATAAAATAAAATCAATGGCATAAAAGCTCTGAAGAACTATGGTTGACTGAAGTAGCTACTATCACTATTGTTTATTTTTAATAAAAAATAAACAATATTAAAAATTTAATTAAAAATAAACAATATTAAAAAACATCAGTGTTATTTCCTATCTACATAACTTAAGCTACTATCACTGTCTAGCAGAAGACAGTGCAGGGAATAATGTGATTCATGAATGAATGAGTCACTTCTTATCTTCATAGTTTTTTTTTTTAACACAGGAACTGCAGTTTTCAAGAGGACATCCCTCTCATTTTCAACCGATATTATGACTATCGGATTTTCATTGGAATCTTCATCTAAAACATTGCCATCTGGTGTTGATTTGATGAACTTTGAGATCAGGTCCTGTTCAACAGGAATTTCAAAATTTATGGATTTAACTCATTCGCCTCAAAAGACGAGGTACACTCGCTTAAATGTGCAATATTTTTGTACATCCTTTGGCAGGGTAATCTTTCGTTAACATGTATGAATAGTAGAGGACTGTGTTTTTGTTTTCAACCTTATTGTAATCTCAAGTACTGTTATCTTTTGCTTGTTATTAATGTCTGAAAATAGACAATATAATTTACGGTAACGTAAATTCTGCTTCTGGGGAAATGAATTGAGCATTTAAACCTGAAGTGAATGGGTTAAGTTTGTTCTTCAGAATATATCTTCTTCCAACTGTCAATTCTAAAGGTCTTTCTAAATGTTTTAGAAGTTTGACCTCTTTTTCAATTTTATAACTCTCCAACAAACTATGTGCTGCAATAGCTGATTTTTCAATTTTACAG
Source organism: Diploptera punctata (assembly GCA_030220185.1). NCBI lineage: Eukaryota > Metazoa > Arthropoda > Insecta > Blattodea > Blaberidae > Diploptera > Diploptera punctata. Next base: position 2,106,297 of record JASPKZ010009819.1, read on the forward strand.
TTTTTAATATTTTTAAAGTGTTCCTTTGTGCGAGTGTCCAAATTCCTTTTTGTTTTCCTATGTATATTTTATTGCAATCTTTACAACTAGATTTTTTACTATCTGGGGTGTTATAATGTTATTTCCCATATTTAACTATGAATAGTGTGAATAAATCATATTTGAAGAGAAAAATTATATGCTCAGACTGGGACTCAAACCCAGGACCTTTGGCCTAATTTTTAATTTCAAATATGATTTATCCATCATTGAGATGTTGGTGTCTAATGTGCTGCATCTAACACTGAAGTCATTGAGACGTATGAAATTAATAATAAAAATATGAATAATATGATTGTTCGATGTTCTTATTATTAATTTCATACATCTCCATCCATAGTGATTCTGCCCGAAGGCAGGTCCTTCACTGCAATCATAGCATTTTCATGATATGCTTGCAGCTTTACTAGGGAAATGAAGGTGTGGTAGCTTCCTGTTGCTTTCCACACCGGTGAAGTATGATGATGATGATAATGATAACGATGGCCATATGATTTCGGGGACCTCATACATCTCAATGATGGATAAATCATATTTGAAGAGAAAAATTATACGCTCAGACCGGGACTTGAACCCGGGACCCTTGGTTTTCTAGTCCAAGTGCTCTACCATTTGAGCTACCTGAGCAAGTACCGATCTAAATGCAAATTTTTCTCTATATACATTGTAATTCCCGCCCACCAAATGCTTTGAAGCCTTTGCTTCTATCTTTGCAAATGGCGGCTCCTATATTAAGAAGACATATTTGGGAATTATACATTACATTATAAATGCCAGTACGGCTTTTTTCGATGTTCTTATTATTAATTTCATACATCTCAATGATGGATAAATCATATTTGAAGAGAAAAATTATACGCTCAGACCGGGACTTGAACCCGGGACCCTTAGTTTTCTAGTCCAAGTGCTCTACCATTTGAGCTACCTGAGCAAGTACCGATCTAAACACATTTTGCCATTTGCAAACATTTTGCCTGAAAACAGGATACTTATGATACTGTTGAGAACTTTCAATGCCAACATGTCCTTAATTATTATTGTACAAATTAAATTCTGAAAATTGATATTCATTTCTTTTTTAATATTTGTAATAAAATAAGTACTATTCTGGAAACTGACATTCTTTGCATTTTTAATTCTAAATTGTTGCAAATAAAAAAAAAACATTAATTCATCAATTCATTAACCTTTATATTCTGGGGTATTTAAAAATACCGCATGAACTGCTGGATGGAATTTAAATCCCAGTCCGTGATATTAAATGGATGGTAGAGCGCGCATACTAACAAAAAAATTTTTTTACGATAAACTATAAGAGATGTAAGTATAAAATAACTTTTATTTAATTCATAAAGGAGTGTATTATTCAATTAAATGTTTTATTTTTACATACAATAGAGAATATTATTATTAAAAGTTAAAATTTATTTTGCGAGGTCTATATTTTTTGGTTTGACTTTATAACGGGTTCAGTTTATGATTTGAAGGTGACTGTACTGTTGCAAGGGGAATTTTATGACATAGTGTGAACACGTGTGCCTTGAAAAATCTGCTTTCAAACCATGAACACGGGTACCCAGTCTTGTTGACGACAGAGTTATCAGCAAATTTTTTTTTTTTCTGTGGCAGTCAAACCCTTAGCAAGTTTGTACTAACCATACTAGCATTCAGTCTTGAATTAGTAACTGTAGACTGTGGTTCATTTTTTAAAATATAAAAAATGGCTTCACATATATTAGTTACGGAAGAAAAAATTGTGAAAGAATTATACGCTGATAGTGACTCTGACGCCTATGATACATGTAGTGAATTAGACAATTTAGATGACGTGAGTGAAGGAGAACACGAACCAGAGCAGGGTTCAAACTGGGGACCACCATCTCGCCCCCCAAAAAAAAAAATTTCACAAATTCTGGGGCCCTAAGAAAGGCATACGACAGACACGCAATTAATGTAAGTAGCATATCAGATATTTTTTAAAAATAAATACTAACAAGATATTTACCATGTTAACTCATAATTTAAATACAAAATTAGGGGTGGAAAAGATACAACATGTTTTATTATTTTATTTTTTATGAATACTTGATCTAAAACAATAGGTTAGAGCCACAAATAATTTCCTTGCAACATTTTCTGAATTTTTTATACTTTTACAAAGAAATAATGTTATCAATGGACAAATATGTCCACTAAGTCCTTTAAGGCTTTACATTTTATGGACAAATATGTCCCACAAGTCTTCTAAAGGTTAAAAACAAAACAATTATTATGGCCATTATTATCTGTTCATTTCTTATATGTTTCAATGTATGTATTTAACTCAATATAATATTGGTTCAAACCAGCCTCAAGGTTCATGGTCAAAGGTTTTGACTACGGTTCATGAGGTCCTGGGTTCAATACCTGGTCATACCAAAGGAATTTTTTCTTAAAGGGAATTATTCTTTTGATCACCCATCATCTGATATTTAGATTGTTTAGGTTTAAAGACTCTCCTGATGCTTCATTATCATTTATTACCAATCATATCATCAGGGTAGTGTAACTCTGCTTTTCAGGCATCCCAACCTAAGAAATGGGCTATTAGAGGTTTTGTTGTGATTAGGACAATCTGGATTACTTTAAGTTTATAAATAATTATTGATGAGAATTGGATGTAAGATAAATTTTAGTTAGATTTCAATTATATTTGTAGGTGTAATCTTAGATTAATTTGCATACATCAAATTGATTCAAAGACTTTAATACCTTATTGCTACTATTTTGGTAATGCTATGAGAAAAAGTCAGAAATGTCATAAGAAAGCTTGGTAGCATTAGACAAAAAAAATATTGGTTGATAAAAGATAAAATCAAATGTTTCATACCTCTCCCCATAAGACACAACAACAAATATGAACTTTTTGTCGCTCGCAGAAATGAAAATAGGTGATCTTAGTTAAGTGGCATGTGCTGATTTTGAATTTGAAGTCCGTTTTTCTCTATCTCCTAACAGTTTTTTGCAAGGACATGTTGAATTTTTTTCATTATTTTCTGCATATTATTGATTATCTGCACTTATTTTCAATTTTTTTGCAGTAATACTGCTAGAAGCAGTTGATGTATGTAAAACCCAAATCATATAAGATCCAAAAGTTTTTTTTTCTAAGAAGGATAAATGCATATTTACATTACAATACATGCTTAAATTGTAGCAAAAATCTCACTAAGTTAAGTTATGTTGGTAGGAAATAACACTATGAGGTTTATTTTAATTTATGTTGAGTTGTTTTTAACTCACCTCATACTTCTTAACTAACTCCCTTCTAGACCCGGCTGGATTATATACAGCATTGAGAATGTCACAAATGCAGTGAAGAAACCTAGGTCTGCAAGGGAGTTAAGAAGTATGAGGTGAGTCAAAAAGAACTCAACATAAATTAAAAATTTCACCTTTCAAAACTTCTTCCTGGATGACTCATGCTGATAAAGTGGCTTCAAAACATCTGTGATAAGTTGCCAGCAGTAATCACCAAGCATGTTAGTCACTGATTTCCCTTTGTAACGCCTTTCCATTTCTAAAATGTCTTGGTTGAACCTTTCGCCATGTTCATCATTGACATCACCCAAGTTCGGTGGAAAAAAATCCAAGTGAATGCAGGAAGTGTATCTTATGGGACATATTGCATCCCATTAATTTGTAAGCCCTCAACAAGTCTTCCACTAAGTCTGTGTAATTTTCTGCTCTATAGTTTCCCAGATGCATACTGACGCCAGGCATTTTTCTCAACTGGACTGAGAGTCCTCTCGAATGCAGGATTATCAAGGAGATTGCATATTTGAGGACCTATAAAAATGCCTTCTTTTAGTTTAGTCTCACTCAACCTTTGAAATTTCACCCTTAAATATTGGAAAGCCCTGCCTGATTTGCCTATTGCCTTCACAAAGTTCTTCGTCAACCTCAGTTTTATATGTAGCGGTGGTAAAAATATTTTAGTTGCATCAACAAGCAGCGGGTTTTTCACTTTTTTTTTTGTCGTACTACTGAAGTTTCTCTTGATGGCCACTCCCTAATTTCATAATGATTATGCTTATTATGATTGTTCCACTCACACAAAGAAACAGCAAAATTTTGTGAATTCTGGCTGCATCCCTCTTACCATGCCTGTTACTTTTAGGTCTGCACAAATCTGCCAACCATGTTGTGGATAATTCTAAGCCTTAAGAATTGTTCCCATACTATCGTTTGTTTCCTTCGTAGTAATGGAGTAGGCAACTGATGCAGATGGATATACATTCCTGTAATGCAAAAGAACGGCTTTTAAACTCAATTTCGACTATGTTCTCTTCCCAATTCAACCATTAGCCCATTAATATCATTGCCATAAACCAACAGTTAATTTTCTGTGAAGAGTGACGACAGATTTAATTTCCGTATTCTGTAAGTTATTTTTGTGCCAGGCTGTAATAGGTTCCATTCTTGGAGTCGATATTATAAAACCTCTGCCAATTGTCTATTTAGTTTCAAGTCTCTTACAAGATCATTTAATTCAGGTTGTGATATCAAAGGTGGTTCTCGAGATACATTGAAGTCAAAATCACATAGGGATGGTCCATCATCAGTAGAGGAACTAGAGCCAGGAGATGTATTTTCTTCCTCCAAAGTCCATTTTTCAGGAGGTTTTGGAATTGGCAAAGAATCACTATTTTTACCAGGTCACATGGCTGACCACAGATTTGGTTACTGAATAAAATGCTTATTTTTTAAAGTGAAACCAGATACATTGACCATATAGAAATAACAGTCGGTGATGTGGTGTGTAGGTCCCCTCTGCAATATTGGAATGGCAAATGACATTCACAAATGCAAACTTTTTAACCACCCTATTAAAATCCTTTGGCAGATTGTACAGCAAGAATTAGTGGCCCAATATTTATCAGTATCTCCAGATTTACTATAATTTCCAAAATATAAATTGTACACCTTTATAACTAGTGGAGTGATAGTTCTGCACTGAGATTTTGTACTATACTTTCCCCATACGTAACAGAATAAATTAGGAGAATTCTTACAGTGGTGACATTGCAAAATTATAAAAATACTAAAACTTAACATATTAAAATATTTTATAGTAGATTGTTTTAATTCAATTTCTTCATGATACACAATAATGCATATATTTGACACTTCACAGTCACAATGATTAACTCATAAAACTGCATAGAACGAGGTATTTCAAGTCACTACTTCATGTATTTGACAGTAGCAGTCAGGAAATTCTGTATACCTGAGCATTTCTGAGTAATAAAACTGCGCGAAAGAAAAATAAGGGTGACCAGTTTGAGAGACAATAGCACCTGCGGCTCCCACAGAAACGAGCACTTCTACTATAGGTTGTGGTGGGAATATCTAACTTCTGTTAGGTGATTTGAAAAAACTAATATAATTTTTGCCTTCTGCGAGTCCAAAAACATAGTTATTGATAAATTCAAGTCTGTGAGTAATTCTTTGTTGTTGTGTGTAATCAATCTTCTAAGTAGATTGCGATTTCAAGACCATTGTCCCATCTTCAGTACCATCTTGATGACTGATGTTATGTCAATTGGAAGAACAACTTGTTAGAAGATTTTATCTTAGATTAAACCTCATAGTGATTTATTCCTATAAAAGTTCAATTAGTTGATATATCTAGTGTTTTTTGAATGTGTAAGTTTAATATCACTGACATTGATGGCATCACAGTTTCTAGTAACAAGTGTTATGTGAATTGAACCATATATCAAGATGCATGTCACAGACATTTTTGTTAACATATACAAATAATGTTTCTTTTTTTACTTAACACGTAGAAAAAATGTAATTACCATATAAACAAAAATACATGTTTCATCAAGCGTTATTATATAAACATCAAATTTGGAAATATAATATTATATGTGAAAAAGATGTCCCAGTGGACTAGTGATTATTGTGGTTTGCCTCTGATTAGAAGGTTCACAGATTTAAATGAAGCTAGGGTTGATGGATTTTTTTAAAGGTGTAAAAATACTAAGTAAGGCTTCCTTTGAAAGGGACCAATGTTGTAGATTTATGACACATAAAAGAACCTCAAACCTGAAATAATAGGTTTCTAAGCAATATTTGTTGCCCTTTCATGCCCAGATTTGAATTATGACATTAATGATATGAGTTGTTAAAAAGTCATTATCATCATCCATGCAAGTATTAGGCCATGTGGCCTGTTACAGTCTCAAAGAGGAATTTTCCATCCAGCCTTGTGGTTCTTGGAATTCTATGAGACGCATTCGTTGAAAATGGGCTTTCCAGTTTTGGTAGTTTTGTATATGGTGGAGAATGGGTTCTCCATCCAACTCTTCCATAATTTTCTCATTTCTTGTATGGTCCCACTTTGTATGGCCTACTGTACGGCACATAAATCACATCTCCTTTGTTGTTATTTGGCTTTCATCTCTTCTTCGTATTGTCCATGCTTCAATACCATATCTTAATACTGGTCTTGTGAGAACCTTATAAAGCCGCAATCTTGTGTTCTTTGTACTAAAGATGGTTTCATTATACTCCCTGTTGTTTTTGTGAAATTTGTGATTTTCTTTGATAATGTTAAAAAGTATCATCAAATAAAATACTAATACGAATCAAATGAATCGTGAATTCTTCTTACCTCATACATCTATGTTTTTTTAACACAGAACTGCAGTATCAGGAAATACATCATTCCCATCTTCAGCTCTTTTCACAACTATCAATTTTTTACTATGCTGGTAATTTTCTACATGCCATCTGGTGTATTTTTGAACATTTTGTAATCAAACTTGGTTCATCTGGAACCTCGAAGTTCAGGGTTCTAGTATGGTTTTTTTTAATGTATATCTTTTCCCAAACTGTTAATTCCAAAGGTTTAGACAGATATTTCAAAAGTTTTGCTTCTTTTTCAATTCTACGATTCTCTAATAAACTATGGACTGCTAGAGCTGATTTTTTAATTTCACCATTTTTTACGTTTCTAAAGTCTTATAATAGTGATATTATCTCTGTAATAAATTCAAAATACATTCAACATGCATTAAAATTGCTTAATCTTCAGGATGAATCGGTGAAATTCACTATTGAAATAAAACAAGATCCCATTTTTAGACTTGTACCTAATTAAAAATGAGCAACTACAAAGAATTGAATTTAATATTTATAGGAAAGATACTGATAACTACATAAAATCTTCAGGTTTTAATCATGTTTCACATAAACATTCAATTTTCAACAGTCTATTACACAGTATAATAAATATTCCACTTAATTTAGAGGATTTTGAGAATGAAATTCTCCATATATAATAATTTTTAACCCTGTCCTCGCATATCTTGCCAGTTTGTTTATAGTTATTGTGTCGCTCTCAAGTGTTGTGTAGTTTGTTGTCTTTCTTTCCCTAGGTATACCTTCATGGATCCATGGCAAAGATGTAAACATAGAAAGAGAATTTTTTACCGTTAATTGTAATAGTTTAACTTATATAAGAATTTAATTATTTAATTCATAGTAATAGCTTTTAACTTTATTGTGTCGCTCTCAAGTCTTGTGTAGTTTGTTGTCTTACTTTCCCTAGGTATACCTTCATGGATCCATGGCAAAGATGTAAACATAGAAAGAGAATTTTTAACCGTTAATTGTAATAGTTTAACTTATATAAGAATTTAATTATTTAATTCATAGTAATAGCTTTTAACTTTATTGTGTCGCTCTCAAGTCTTGTGTAGTTTGTTGTCTTTCTTTCCCTAGGTATACCTTCATGGATCCATGGCAAAGATGTAAACATAGAAAGAGAATTTTTTACCGTTAATTGTAATAGTTTAGCTTATATAAGAATTTAATTATTTAATTCATAGTAATAGCTTTTAACTTTTTTGTGTCGCTCTCAAGTCTTGTGTAGTTTGTTGTCTTTCTTTCCCTAGGTATACCTTCATGGATCCATGGCAAAGATGTAAACATAGAAAGAGAATTTTTTACCGTTAATTATAATAGTTTAGCTTATATAAGAATTTAATTCATAGTAATAGCTTTTAACTTTATTGTGTCGCTCTCAAGTCTTGTGTAGTTTGTTGTCTTTCTTTCCCTAGGTATACCTTCATGGATCCATGGCAAAGATGTAAACATAGAAAGAGAATTTTTTACCATTAATTGTAATAGTTTAGCCTATATAAGAATTTTATTATTTAATTCATAGTAATGGCTTTTAACTATATTGTGTCGCTCTCAAGTCTTGTGTAGTTTGTTGTCTTTCTTTCCCTAGGTATACCTTCATGGATCCATGGCAAAGATGTAAACATAGAAAGAGAATTTTTTTACCGTTAATTGTAATAGTTTAGCTTATATAAGAATTTTATTATTTAATTCATAATAATAGCTTTTAACTATATTGTGTCGCTCTCAAGTCTTGTGTAGTTGTTGTCTTTCTTTCCCTAGGTATACCTTCATGGATCCATGGCAAAGATGTAAACATAAGAAGCCGCCATTTGCAAAGATAGAAACAATGGTTTCAAAAGCATTTGGCGATAGGGAATTACAACGTATATAAGAGAAAAATTTGCATCTAGATCGTAACTCGCCTCGGTAGCTCAGTTGGTAGAGCACTTGGCCCGGAAAGCCGAGGGTCCCGGGTTCGAGTCCCGGTCTAGGCGAAAATTTTTCTCTTCAAATTTAATTTATCTTTCATTGAGAAATGTTAAATTAATAATAAAAACATCATTAGAAGCCTTACTAGCTTTATAAAGTAATGTTAAATTCCCAATAAATGTCTTCTTAACTAAGAAGCCGCCATTTGCAAAGATAGAAACAATGGTTTCAAAAGCATTTGGCGATAGGGAATTACAACGTATATAAGAGAAAAATTTGCATCTAGATCGTAACTCGCCTCGGTAGCTCAGTTGGTAGAGCACTTGGCCCGGAAAGCCGAGGGTCCCGGGTTCGAGTCCCGGTCTAGGCGAAAATTTTTCTCTTCAAATTTAATTTATCTTTCATTGAGAAATGTTAAATTAATAATAAAAACATCATTAGAAGCCTTACTAGCTTTATAAAGTAATGTTAAATTCCCAATAAATGTCTTCTTAACTAAGAAGCCGCCATTTGCAAAGATAGAAACAATGGTTTCAAAAGCATTTGGCGATAGGGAATTACAACGTATATAAGAGAAAAATTTGCATCTAGATCGTAACTCGCCTCGGTAGCTCAGTTGGTAGAGCACTTGGCCCGGAAAGCCGAGGGTCCCGGGTTCGAGTCCCGGTCTAGGCGAAAATTTTTCTCTTCAAATTTAATTTATAGAAAGAGAATTTTTTACCATTAATTGTAATAGTTTAGCTTATATAAGAATTTTATTATTTAATTCATAGTAATGGCTTTTAACTATATTGTGTCGCTCTCAAGTCTTGTGTAGTTTGTTGTCTTTCTTTCCCTAGGAAAGAGAATTTTTTACCGTTAATTGTAATAGTTTAGCTTATATAAGAATTTTATTATTTAATTCATAATAATAGCTTTTAACTATATTGTGTCGCTCTCAAGTCTTGTGTAGTTTGTCGTCTTTCTTTCCCTAGGTATACCTTCATGGATCCATGGCAAAGATGTAAACATAGAAAGAGAATTTTTTACCGTTAATTATAATAGTTTAGCTTATATAAGAATTTAATTCATAGTAATAGCTTTTAACTTTATTGTGTCGCTCTCAAGTCTTGTGTAGTTTGTTGTCTTTCTTTCCCAAGGTATACCTTCATGGATCCATGGCAAAGATGTAAACATAGAAAGAGAATTTTTTACCGTTAATTATAATAGTTTAGCTTATATAAGAATTTAATTCATAGTAATAGCTTTTAACTTCATTGTGTCGCTCTCAAGTCTTGTGTAGTTTGTTGTCTTTCTTTCCCTAGGTATACCTTCATGGATCCATGGCAAAGATGTAAACATAGAAAGAGAATTTTTTACCGTTAATTATAATAGTTTAGCTTATATAAGAATTTAATTCATAGTAATAGCTTTTAACTTTATTGTGTCGCTCTCAAGTCTTGTGTAGTTTGTTGTCTTTCTTTCCCTAGGTATACCTTCATGGATCCATGGCAAAGATGTATACATAGAAAGAGAATTTTTTACCGTTAATTATAATAGTTTAGCTTATATAAGAATTTAATTCATAGTAATAGCTTTTAACTTTATTGTGTCGCTCTCAAGTCTTGTGTAGTTTGTTGTCTTTCTTTCCCTAGGTATACCTTCATGGATCCATGGCAAAGATGTAAACATAGAAAGAGAATTTTTTACCGTTAATTGTAATAGTTTAACTTATATAAGAATTTAATTATTTAATTCATAGTAATAGCTTTTAACTTTATTGTGTCGCTCTCAAGTCATGTGTAGTTTGTTGTCTTTCTTTCCCTAGGTATACCTTCATGGATCCATGGCAAAGATGTAAACATAGAAAGAGAATTTTTTACCGTTAATTATAATAGTTTAGCTTATATAAGAATTTAATTCATAGTAATAGCTTTTAACTTTATTGTGTCGCTCTCAAGTCTTGTGTAGTTTGTTGTCTTTCTTTCCCTAGGTATACCTTCATGGATCCATGGCAAAGATGTAAACATAGAAAGAGAATTTTTTACCGTTAATTATAATAGTTTAGCTTATATAAGAATTTAATTCATAGTAATAGCTTTTAACTTTATTGTGTCGCTCTCAAGTCTTGTGTAGTTTGTTGTCTTTCTTTCCCTAGGTATACCTTCATGGATCCATGGCAAAGATGTAAACATAGAAAGAGAATTTTTTACTGTTAATTGTAATAGTTTAGCTTAGATAAGAATTTAATTATTTAATTCATAGTAATAGCTTTTAACTTTATTGTGTCACTCTCAAGTCTTGTGTAGTTTGTTGTCTTTCTTTCCCAAGATATACCTTCATGGATCCATGGCAAAGATGTAAGCAGAAAGAGAATTTTTTACCGTTAATTGTAATAGTTTAGCTTATATTCGATTGAGGGTCTTTCCACTTTTCAGCGGTTGCCCTTTTACCAGCCGGCTGCTGGCCCTTCACATCCACATGTGTCAATCACAGAGGTAGATGATCAACAGCCAGTGTAGGGGTGACATGTGGTTAGCATGTCGAGTCCCCCAGCCATTATCGCTGGTTCCTCAACCTGGAGCTGCTACTTATTGTAGCTACCCAATTGCCTCACGATGCTGGGTGGGCACCGGTCCCATACTGGCCGAAATACCATGAGAAAATTTCTTCCCCCATGGAGACTCGAACCAACGCAAGTCCCGTAGCTCTGCGCCAAGGCTTCCTACCTTAACCGCTCGGCTACGGCGCAGGACGTTTAGCTTATATAAGAATTTAATTATTTAATTCTTAGTAATAGCATTTAACTTTATTGTGTCACTCTCAAGTCTTGTGTAGTTCGTTGTCTTTCTTTCCCTAGGTATACCTTCATGGATCCATGGCAAAGATGTAAACATAGAAAGAGAATTTTTTACCGTTAATTATAATAGTTTAGCTTATATAAGAATTTAATTCATAGTAATAGCTTTTGACTATATTGTGTAGCTCTCAAGTCTTGTGTAGTTCGTTGTCTTTCTTTTCCAAGGTATACCTTCATGGATCCATGGCAAAGATGTAAACATAGAAAGAGAATTTTTTACCGTTAATTATAATAATTTAGCTACCACAAGTATGTTTAAAATCTCAGCAAAGCTTCTTAAGCATAGTACAAGAAATCAAACACAAATTGCAACTTCCACATTCAAAAGAAAATATGCAGATGAGAAACAACCCTCTAGAATTTTTGGAAATTGAATATAACCTTCATTTAACAGAAGACATCAAGAAATCTGAAACTCCTCCATATATTTTAAAACAAATGTCACTGGAAATAATAAATCTAAGATACCCAGCTCCTGAATGGATACATATTTTTACAGATGGCTCCAGCCTACCAAATGACGGTGGCACTGGTGCTGGTGCAGTATGTCCACTTTTTTCCTTTTATCGTAAACTAAACACAAATTCAACAAACTTTGATGGTGAAATCCTAGCAATTTTCTTAAGTTTACAAAATCTTTTATACCACATCCAAAAATGTACACAAGTTGTAATTCTATATGACTCCAAAGCAGCCATTCTCGCTATAACACGAGACACAACACCCAAAAGCATCAAAATTATCGAATGTCACAAAATGATAAAACAGTTATCCCGTCTACATAAAAATGTTGTACTTCAATGGATTCTGGCCCATTGTGGAGTGACAGGCAATGAAATAGCCGATTTTCTGGCCAAGAAGGGTAGCAAAATTGTTTCAAACCCAACTTCTACTCCAGTTTCCTTTCACTCTATCAAAAGAATTATCTCAAATAAATACATCAATAAACTTAGAGAAGAATACACCACCAAAACATCTGGAAAGGAATGGGAAAATCTACAAGCTTATGACATTACTACATTACAAAGAAAATCTGCAGTAGCAACATTCAGACTGCTAACGGGACATGACTGCTTGAATAAACACCTATACAGAATTGGCATAACAGATTCACCTAAATGTCCTTTTTGCAATTTAAATGAAGATATGGAAAGAAACCATCTCCTCCGTTGTCCAGCTTTTGTAGAAGAGACCAGCTTTTCTGCTAAATATTGGAGTGCAAGAGAGCGAATGATTTCATTATCAAGTGCTCAACATTAGATACCAGCCATAATAATTTAGCTTATATAAGAATTTAATTCATAGTAATAGCTTTTAACTATATTGTGTCGCTCTCAGGTCTTGTGTAGTTTGTTGTCTTTCTTTCCCAATGTATACCTTCATGGATCCATGGCAAAGATGTAAACATAGAAAGAGAATCTTTTACCGTTAATTATAATAGTTTAGCTTATATAAGAATTTAATTCATAGTAATAGCTTTTAACTATATTGTGTCGCTCTCAAGTCTTGTGTAGTTTGTTGTCTTTTTTTCCCGGTATACCTTCATGGATCCATGGCAAAGATGTAAACATAGAAAGATAATTTTTTACCGTTAATTGTAATAGTTTAACTTATATAAGAATTTAATTCATAGTAATAGCTTTCAACTGTTAAGTTATGTAGATAGGAAATAACACTATGAGGTTTTTTAATATTGTTTTTTTTTTTCACTCACCTCATACTTCATAACTCCTCGCAAACCCAGGGTTTCGTCACATCATTTGTGACATTCTCAATGCTTGGAGTTATGAAGTATGAGGTGAGTGAAATAAAAAAATAAACAAGCTTTCAACTGTATTAAATCCCACCATAATATGTTTTTGATGTAAAAGCAACCCAATTGCATTGTGAATGATGATTCACTGCTCGGGAGTAAAAAAAAAAAAGGGTTAAGAGAGAATTAAAGAGGGAAGTTTGTTCTTTGATGGGAATGAATCTCTGGATAGATCATTAATAGAGAATCAGCACTGGAACTGAAGGTCCAGGTTCAGATAAAAAATTTTCTTCAATAATTAAAGTAAGTGACATTATGAGGTTTATTTTAATTAATTAGTTGAGTTAGATTTGACATCTCACTTCATAATTGTAGATTTCTTGAAGACTAGTTTGAATATTCCTGTATCATTCTCACTTCCATCAAACCAAATAAATTTATCCTTGGCAAATCTACAAATAATCAATAAGAAATTGAACACCTCACATAGTATAAAATCTGGAATTTATCAAATTAGTTGTAAAGACTGTAATAAAGGAAAAACAAAGGAATTTGGACACTCACAAAGGAACACTTTAGAAATATTAAAAATGGTGAAATTGAAAAATCAGCTATTGCAGCACATAATTTATTGGAGTGTCATAAAACTGAGAAAGAGGCCAAACTTCTAAAGTGTTTAGAAAAACCTTTAGAATTGACAGTTTGGGAAGAAGATATATATTCAGAAGAACAAATTTAGATCCATGAATTTCGAAATTCCCGATGACCAGGATCTCAAAGTTCATCAAATCAACATCAGATGGCAATGTTATAGATGGAGATTCCAACAAAAATCCAGTAGTCATAATGTCGGTTGATAGAATGTTCCTCTTGAAAACTGCAGTTCCCGCATTTAAAAGAAAACATAAACTATATAAGATAAATGACTCATTCATTCATGAATTAAGAACCTGATAATGTTATTTCCCATATTTAACTAATATTTTCCTTTGATTGTATTTCAGAAAATTCTAAACATCAGCTATTCATAATGGAATTGAAGTTCCATTCTCACTCTACTTGCAATCATATGAACAACAAGGACACTTCAATGTTTGCACATTACTTTCATATGACTGGCCAGACAATTGAGGGGGTCAGTGGAATAAGGGCCCATCCCAACTGCACTAAGTTTGGAGAAAAATTGCATTTTATTAAATTCTACATTGAGTAAAACATATAGAGCACACATTGATAATATTTGGTACATGTCTTGTACATAAAATAAGCTTTCTGCCTGCAAATATATAGATCACTATATTGTTTCATATGTATAATCAAAGAAAAAGAAAATTGAGAATATAAAAAAACACAACATACATAAACAAATTAAAATAATTTAATTAAATAAAAATAAAACTTAAAATAACACTTTTTAACTTGAATATTGCATTAATCTACGTATTCTACGTTTGCAGCATTTGTATCATTATGTGATTTAAGGCTGCTGTGTACAGGTGGTACAAATATCATGAGAGTCGTGTTGTCTTCTTTATCATCCTACCATTAGGATATTTTGTTGTGAATATTACATCTCGTAATACAGGAACTTTCCTTTCCCTTTTTTTAAGGCTTATTACTTCCTCTAAAGCCAAGTCACCGAAACGGGATTTTACGTACATTAAATGTCTGTTTTCCACAAAACGAAACTGAGATGCTTTCCTGATGTCTACCTTATGCTTGTCCAGCGTCACATTTCTCTTTGTGAGCATTTTATTTAAGTTATCTAAATCTTTAAAATCTTCTGCATTTATCTCAATTACTGTGAATGGTTTCTTTGTTCAACTCTTTCTTATGAGGTGAGCCACTGTTCAGGTGTATAAACCACTTGTGTTTTTCTTTTAACTTTTTCAACCACACCAAAGTCAGCATCACAGGGGAGGAAAGTGTGACCTGGTACAAGAAATGCATGTTCAATTTCTTCAAACCAACCACAATCAATCATGTACAGCCAAAGTCTCATTATTGTAAAGACCTTGTTTTGACCAACACATGATCACTGTATACACTATAAGTTTATTTTTATTAGTACTTTTTTTCAATCTGTGGCACAGCTTTTAATAAAGAATTATCAATTTCGTCCGCACCTCATAAAGCAACTGATACAAGCCGATATATATTCCTTTCCACCGTTGCATAAAATGTTCTGATTCGTTTTATTTCACTCTTACACATTTCTTTCTCTTTTCTTAGATTTTATTACACTATTTCCATTCGCACAAGAACCTGCCGCATCAGCCATTCTGCATTTGCTGATATTTGCCGGCAATGCTAGGCAGTATTGCAGCGGACCACAGAGTAGCGGACAATATACGATCACGTGTCAGCAGTTGGGATGGGCCTTTATTTCACGCGCGCGTGAAGAAGTTAGAAATTTTTCTTACACATAAAGTCACATTTACCATCTTTTGAGCAAAGTTAGAATTATGAGCTTCTAAACATTAACAGATGATGGCCATAGGATACATAATCTGCAAATAACTAAAAATCAACCACTTGTTGGGATGGGCCCTTATTCCACTGAGCCCCTCAATTGGTTCAATGGTCAGATGTACACTGTTCATGTCTTCAGGAACTTGTCAGAAATATTAAAACTTAAAAAACACAGAACATTATTTAATATTTGTAGGAAATATTACTATGAGTTTCTTTTAATTTGTTATGAGTTAGTTATTTTTACTCACCTCATTTTTTTTTATTCTGCAGACTATATTTTAATTTTATATTAAAATTTTCTCTGAGAAAAACAAAGTAAAAATAGCAAAAGACAATGGTTTTGAGGAAAAGATGATTCATAAGAAAATAAATAAATTCAAAAAGTGATAAATGAAAGTACTCTTCAGACAGATAAAGAAATTGGTAAAAAAATTCTGGAAATTTAACATTAAATTAGCACCAAAAAATGATTAAAGTTTGAATAAATTAATTAAGACCAACAAAAATGAAAAGATAGATGAAGGCAACAAATCAAGGATTTGTCAAATTGATTGTACAGATTGTGAAAAAATATACATTGGAAAAACATAAAGAAACTTGAATATAAGATTGACATTAAGTTATGTAGATAGGAAATAACACTATGAGGTTTTTTAATATTGTTTATTTTTTATTTCACTCACCTCATACTCATAAAAAATAAACAATATAAGATTGACACCTTAGAAATGTTAAAAATGGAGAATTAGAAATGTCTGCAATAGCTGCTCTTGCATGTTCAGAAAAACACAAAATTGAAACTAAGGTCAAATTACTGAAACAGTTAGATAAATCTAAGGAACTCACAATTTGGGAGAAAATTTACATTTACAAGAATATGGAGAAAACTATGAATTTTGAAATTCCTGGGGAAAAGAGAAAAAAAATTGATTTGGAAGTTCGTCGGTCAGCCAGCACAGGGAGCAGAAATCAACCTACAGGAACGACAACTGCAAATACAACAGTTAAAATGCATCGACAATGTTACATAATTGCAATGAAACTATGGTTTGCAGAATGTCAAAAAAAAAGAGGTGAGTCAAAATAACTAACTCATAATAACACAAAACATATTGCACAATCACTGGACGCAAGGGCCTTCTGCATTAAATATAGCAAGAATAATCAGTGTGCAGAGTGTGCAAACAAAGTGATGCACGAACCTGTAAAAATAAAAACAAACTGCAGATTTGATTTATGCTGAGCAATAAGCATTAATGTGCATGCATAATTTTATCTATGATTTTAAGTTTTTATCTTATTTGTAATATAGAGCGATTCCATGAAAATATCATACCGAGGTGAAAATTTTGAAATTGATGCAGGAATAATTTTGATGACATATATATATATCTTCTTCTTCTTCCTTCCAAGTATTAGGCCAAGGCCTGTTACGATCCTATAGAAAATTTTCCCTCCAGCATTTCATAGGATGGCCCAGAGATCTTCGTCAAATTTGATCCTTCCGGGAAATTCTCGTATAAGACTTGAAAACATAATAATAGTCCCTTCGATTGGTTTACTGGCCAAAGGAAGACAAGACCAGTGATGGGATTGCCATTGTATAGCTTCTGGTCAGGCTTTTCGTAGAAGAAAAGAAAATAAAGAAATGGAAGAAAGGAAAGACTCCCTAGCCCTCGGATGCCCTAATAGCGTCGGGTCGAAAAAAAACAAGAGTTAACCAAGAGAGGTTAGATAGTAAAGTTAAAAAAAGTGTATTATTTTAATCTAATATTAGTGGTAGAACTTGTCATATTCTAAACCTGTAAAAACATGCAGAATTTTACAAATTGGTTGTCTATTCATAGTTAAATATGGGAAATAACATTATGAGGTTCTTAATTGGTTGTTTAATGATTCGGTCATATTAATTCATTTTGTGTCATAAACTTTTTTGTTAAACCATACTTTGGTCCTCCTTAGTCATAAATTTAATACTATTAATTGCATTCTAATGTTCTATATACCTTAAATGTGTCCTATAATTGTTAACTGTAAGATATGGCCAGTCAGTCACGGAAAATGTATAAAAATTACTGTACACAACATAATAATTGATGAATTAAAATTTCCTCTTGGATTCTACATTATTGTACACAACTAACAAAAAAGTATTGATGAAAATTTCTTGTAAATCATTATTTTTCCAGCTAGAGTCCCATAACTGACTGACTTTTCGTCCTCTCATTTATATTGCTAATTGCATGACGCAGTCAGTTGTTTGCTGCACTCCACTGAGGATTAACATAAACATGGTTTAGGAAATCTGGTAGACTGTTCGATTCAACTGTTCCATAAAATAATTACTGGTCCTTCTGTGCCAATTTGAGCTAAAAGACAGCGGAAGCATTTAAAAATATATGCGGGAAAAGGTTGCAGTAAATGAAGCAGCCATACTAGTTGATTTCTCAGAAAATTATACCTACAAAGAAGAAAATGAGATCCAGGAGTTCATTGGAACAATAAGCATATCTCAATATTAACTACTGTTGCTTAATAAATTAATGAGTCATTTTAACATCTTACCTCATATTTCATGTTTTATCAAACACGGTAACTATAGTTTTCAAATGATCTTGTCATTCATTTGAAAACTATAGTTACCGTGTTTGATAAAACATGAAATATGAGGTAAGATGTTAAAATGACTCATTAATTTATTAATTAAGAACCTCATAATGTGTTTCCCAATTTTAACTTGAGTCATAATGGCGGTTGAAAATGAATGACAAGATCATTTGAAAACTATAGTTACCGTGTTTGATAAAACATGAAATATGAGGTAAGATGTTAAAATGACTCATTAATTTATTAATTAAGAACCTCATAATGTGTTTCCCAATTTTAACTTTGAATACTGTTGCTTAGTTTAGATGGAAGGTGACAGAGAAGTTCAGAAGAAATGCTATGTTCTAGTGTCAGGTTATGTGACACATGGCAAGTATGATATAGATGAAATTAAATGTTTCTTACCTCTCCTCATATAAATCTTTTAAGTTGATCGCGATTTCGAGACTATAACTGTCTCATCCTCAGAACTTTCTTGAGGATGAGACAGTTATAATCTCGAAATCGCGATCAACTTAAAAGATTTATATGAGGAGAGGTAAGAAACATTTAATTTCACCATAAATTAAACCTCATAGTGATTAATTCCTATAAAAGTTAAATGATATAGATGTTTATATTAAATTAATGTTGGGAAGTAAACATTATGAGGTATAATCATTAAAATTCATCGGAGAAAATTTTGTTTAAACAACTCACCTCATAAGATTCATACTTCCATGATATCGCGATTTCAAACATAGTCATGTTCATCTTCAGCCATAACTCCGACTGACGAAATTATTCGGCCGTCAACGCCCAGTTGGTAGACCAAGAATGAGGTGGGAGAACAACATTAACTATGATTTGAGGGAAGTAGATTATACAGGGAATGATTGGAAAGCATTAGCTCAGGATAGGGACATATGGAGAGCTTATGTCCGCGCGGCCATGAACCTACGGGTTCGATAGTGCCAGTGAGTAAGTAAGTCAACTATTCTATTGTCACCATCTTCAGTGCTGCCATCTATGGTTGAATTTATGAACTTCGAAATCAATGTAATTTCGTTAGGGATATCAAAATTCATTGATCTATTTTTGTTTTTCTGCATGTATATTTTTTTCCCAAACTGTCAATTCCAAAGGTTTCTCTACTTGTTTTAAAAGTTTAGCTTAAGAAAAGTGTTTTCTGAACTATAAGAACTTCTTCCAAAACTTGAGGTGATAAAAATTTTCAGTTGGATCAGCTGGCACTTAGAAATAGGCCTATACATTTAGCAATGTGACACTGATTAACTTGTATATTTGGATTTTGACATAAAATGGAACTTCTTTGAATTGTACCATGGTAATGGGGCTATAGATGCAATTGGCAGTCAAGTAAAAAGGATGGCACAGATGTTTGGAAAATCGGGAAAGAAGATACAAAATGGTGCATAATTCTGTAATATGAGCTGTAAAACTAACCAAATAACTGTCCAGGAGAGGTCACAAAATGATATAGAAGAAGGAAAGAAATTTCTAGAAAAACAATTTGAACATCCTTCAGCTATCACGGACTCATTGCTTACTCAACATGAAAGCATTGGACCCGTATATTATAGAGTATGCACAACTGGCAAACAAACAGCGCAACAAATTCATAAGTTCGTGTGTTAAAAAAACTGAATGGTGCGACAGACCTAGAAAGCCCTAGGCCTACCAGCCGGCCGCTGATCTCACATCCAAATATATCAATGACAAAGGTGGACAATCATCTAGCCAATATATAGGGGTGATATGTAGTCAGCTTGTCGGATACTCCAGCCGTTATGAATGGTTTTCTCAACTGTGGCCGCTAAATATTGTAGCTTCCCAAATTCTTCATGATTCTGGGCGGGCACCAGTCACATTGTGTCTGAAATTCCATGAGAAAATTTCTTCTCTCACAGGGAGTTGAACCAGTGACCTCTATTAAGGCATCTTGACCCAAACCATTTAGTTACAGCGTGGGACTTCGTGTGTGACAAAAAACATTATTTTTTTATTAATGACAGTGAAATAATTACTACATAAGCGGATCTGATATATCAATGTTATGAAGTGATTCACAGAAGATTGTTGTGTAAGGCTAATGTAATTAGTAATAACAATGAGTTTTGTTTTTATGGAATTCACCATGTCAGCAATTGGACTGCTTAATTACTCATGTCAATGTATAATAATTTGTTTTGAAATTACATACACTCTTATAAATAACTAACTTATTAGGAATGTGCATACACTCTGGAAGGAACATTAAGTTAGTATTTTTTATTTCAATGGTTCAATCTAGAAATCAGAAATATTAAATCTTGCATCAGGTAAATTGTAATCAGTTACTATATATATATATATATATAAGTTACTATATATGATAAGAAAAATAAATGCCTGGACGGGATTCGAACCCGGATCTCTGAGTCTGTACCTCAGCGTGATATCCATTACACTACCAGGCGAATCCAATTCAAACACTTATTTTTCTTATATATGTATTATATTCTCCATTATATATATATATATATATATATCTTACAGAAGATAATCTGAACACACTGGAAAATGGGAAAGCTACATACATGAAAAGAGCAGTAGGAGTATCAAAAACAACAAGAAGCTGTCTAGTGTACCTACTGGCAAGGGAGACTTTCCTTATCGAGGACTTGAAAACAGCATACCTACTACCAACCACAGAACCCTATGAACATGCGCTACAAAGACTACGCAGGAAAAAAGAGGAAGTATGGCCGGAATTCTTCAGCACTGGAGTGATGATAGACAGGAACTGGACAGAAGCAAATTTCCAGATACGACACGTCATCACAAGACTAAGTGTACATGGATTCCACCACCTAATATGTAGAGATAAAATATTCCATGACCCGAAGATGTCATGCATATGCGAAGTATGTGAACAGAAATGCGAAAGATATCACATCAAAACATGTACACAAAGAACAAAAACAATTTGTGATTATGCAAGAAAAGTTAGTGTTAGTAATTGTTGTGTTATCATCTTTGCACATTTGTGCGCAATCCATATATATATATATATATATCCACAATTATAGTAGAGAAGGTCAGTTGTTATTGAGTAGGCCTATTTAATATTTTTATTTTATATAATTTGAAATGGTACATGGTAAGCGAGTTATAATTACTTTATTGTTTTAAATTATTTATTTTATAGCAAAATTAAATTTCACAGTAATATAATGTACGGTTAAAAACTATAATATTGTTACCTTGTAGGTCCGTCTCCTCAACTTAAGTTCTTTTAAAACTCTGTAGGCCTTTCAAGACTAGTCCCATCATCAGCAGAATGCATTAGGTCCGTTCTTGTTGACCCTTGTTGAAGCACTGACTTGGTTGTGAGAATTTTGTACAGAGGATTGTGTGGATTAGGTGTGTATTCATTGAGAATCAGGTTGTTGTTGATTTCTCTTAGGATTGCGATTTCCTCCAGTATATTTATTCTCGTTGGA
Source organism: Diploptera punctata (assembly GCA_030220185.1). Taxonomy (NCBI): domain Eukaryota; kingdom Metazoa; phylum Arthropoda; class Insecta; order Blattodea; family Blaberidae; genus Diploptera; species Diploptera punctata. The sequence goes on from JASPKZ010009819.1 coordinate 2,128,105, forward strand.
ATGTTTTCTCTATGTACTATTGTGAGGGTGTTATTGATGTTATGCATATGGTGTCCAGCTTGAATTACATGTTTTGCATAACTTGATTTTCCTCCATTGTAAATGAAATCTCTGAAATGTTCCTTGAATCTAATGTTGAAGCTTCTGTTAGTCTTCCCAATGTAGAATTTATTGCAGTCTGTACATGTTAATTTGTAAATGCCTTTATTGTCGAATTCATATATTTCTTCGATGTTGTTGTTTATTAAATTGTTTAATTTGTTGTTACCTACAAGGTAACTATATTATAGTTTTTAACCGTACATTATATTACTGTGAACTAATACCTCAACGGAAAATCACCATGAATTTTACTAGTATCAAAATTAAATTTAACATTTTTCTTAGAATTGATAAAGTTTGACTAGTTTCATAGTCTTTTGTCACATTTGTGTAATATTTGCAATTTGAAATACTTACTCACTGGCACTATCGAACCCGTAGATTCATAGCTGCACGGATATTAGCTCTCCATACATCCCTATCCTGAGCTAATGCTTTCCAATCATTCCCTGTTTAATCTACTTCTCTCAAATCACAGTTAATGTTATTCTCCCACCTCATTCTCGGTCTACCAACTGGGCATTTTCCCTCTGGTTTTCCTACAAGAAAATATATTGTAATGGTATTCAATTCTTTATGCCAAGGCAAAAGTTTATTGAATTACCATACAGAGATATCAGGTAAAAAAGTTTTAATCCTATTATGCACACGTGCTGCACGATTAAACAAATTACCTAATTTATAGTCTAATGTCTCATATTTACATCCTGTATCTTACAGAATGACAAATCCTGATGGCCGTTATGCAAATTTTATTCAGCGAGCAGATTTTACTGCGGGTAGATACAAGCTACATTTTGATGTAGATCGGTACTTCGCATTACGGAAGCTGGAATCATTGTATCCTTTCATTGAGGTAATGTACCTTTTTTTTAATGGATTGTTTGTTATAGATGCACTATTCTCACAAAAAAGGTGATTTGATTTATATTAATTTTTAATGAGTTGGTTATTTTGACTCGCCTCATATTTCTTGATTTTTATGTTTTTATGCAGACCAGATTTCATTGCTTTTGCACTACTAACTATATCCGCCCTAGGTCCGTACAAAAATTTGCGGTTTAGTAAATGATCCAAATCTGTTTTGATATACCTATATGTGGGTCATACATGTTAGTGAAACAAAGAATATAACTGTTTTTGTAAAGAAAACCTACTTTCAATATTTTGGCATTAAGTTAGAAGACCAGGATAAATCATGGTGCCCTCACAAAGTGTGTCGTAGTTTTGTTGCAGAGTTGAGGAGTTGAAAAATGGAAAAAAAGAAGTCATTGCCCTTTGGTATCCCTATGATTTGGAGGGAACCTACAATTCATGGGGACAATTGTTATTTTTGCACAGTTAAGGTAGCAGGATATAATGCTAAAAAGAAGAAAGATATTGTATATCCTAACATTCCCTCTGCCATTCCTGTACCTCATGGTCCTGATATTCTGGTTCCCTTACACCCTGAATCAGATATATTGCCGTCTGAATCCAGTAGCACTGAAACTCAATCTCCAGTGGATGATGAACCATATAATTCTGATCATGATAGATGTTTTAATCAAAGTGAGCTTAATGATTTAGTGAGGGATTAAAATTTAAAGAATCAGCAGAACTGTTAGGCTCTAGGTTAAAAGTAAAGAAAGTATGGCTGAGGGTACATATTTTTCATATTACAAGCATCTTGAGAAGAAACTTGTCCCTTTTTTTGCTGAAGAAGAAAATTTAGTTTATTACAAAGACATCCCTGCTGTCTTAAAATTGTATAACATAAACTATAATTTCAAAGAGTGGAGGTTCTTCATAGATTATACTCAAAAAAGTCTTAAAGGTGTTTTGCTTCTTAACCCATAGAAAAATGGAAATGGGGAATAAATGAGGATAAACCTATAAACATTCCATTTTCTGGCTCAAATGGCATCAACCCTAGGGTTCAAAGACATCTCCCTCCCCATAGATATGTACAGAAATCTAGTTCATGTTTCTTTCTGGGATGATGTAGCAGTGGAAACAAATAGATATCCAACATAATTCTATAAAAAAAATTCAAAATCAAAAAGCGCCTGGTTTCCCACAATATCTGATGAAATTCAAGCATATTTTGCTTTATGTATTCTCATGGCACAGGTGAAAAAGTCTTCTCTACAGTCATACTGGTCCATAAAAAATCAATTCACACTCCTTTCTTTTCTGAAGTCATGCCATATAGAAGATCCTTACTAATTTCTAAATTTTCATTTTGTCGACAATGAAAATCTTGACCCTTCAAACCGTCTAAACAAATTTTAACCTGTAATTGATCATCTAAAACAAAATTTCAGTAATGTCTATTACCCTGAAGAAAATGTAGCAATAGATGAAAGCCTCATGAAATTCAGAGGCCGACTGCTACATTCAATTCAATCCCCAAAAAAGGGCACGTTTTGGAATAAAAGTGTACAAAATCTGTGAGTCAAATAGTGTCTACTGTTCTGGTTTTGATATTTATACAGGGAAAAAAACCAGAGCCAGCACAGAAAGAAATTCCTAGCAGTGATGCTGTTGTCATGAACCTCATGCAACCTTATTTGGACAATGGACATACAGTTTTCGTTGACAACTGGTATACTTTCCTCATTATTACTTATTAAGTTGACTGAAAGGGACACAAATGCAGTAGGGACAGTTAGACCCACAAGGCGAAATATGCCAGACCAGTTAACAAAAATCCAAGCTGAAGAAAGGAGAGACAGACACATTATATTCACACAAACTCATGGCTCTGAAGTGGACGGACAAAAAATAAGTAAATGTTTTATCCAGTATCCACACAGATGTAAATATGACACCTACAGGGAAAACTGACATGGAAAAACTAAAACTCCAGTCCAAAAGCCCTAAGCATTTATAGATTACAATAAATCTATGAATGCAGTTGACAGATAGGGTCAGCAGTTGTCATCTTTCCCTCTCATGAGAAGGTATGCCTAGGGGTATAAGAACATTTTTTCTACCTAATGGATGTAGGAATTTTCAACTCATATGCCCTATTAAAAAAAAAACAGGTAAAAAGTCTCATTTCAACCAGTTTAGGATTCAGCTAGCTGAGGAGATAATAGAGAAGGTCACTCTACCAGACTATCCTAGACATGGACGCCCCCAAATTGGAATATCGCCTTCTAGGCTCCAAGTAGCAAATTGGGCACATTTTGTAAGATTTATCCCCCCTAATCCCATAAAAAAAACTCTCCAGGATTTGTGTAGTTTGCAAGGCAAAATGGAAAAAAAGTGAATCGTGATATGAGTGTGAAAAGTGTTTGGTGGCTTTGCACATCCCTGACTGTTTTCGAGTATATGACACCTCCAAGAACTTCTACTAAACTGTTGTCGTCATTCCTCAACGCATCGTTAAAATAGTAAGGTAAGATTTGTACAAGATTTCTTTCCAAGAAAAATAAATAACTGTGAAAAAGTGAAGAAGACAAAATATTAAGTTATGTAGATAGGAAATAACACTATGAGGTTTTTTAATATTGTTTATTTTTTCTTTCACTCACCTCTTACTTCATTTTTTTTTAAACCCAGGGTTTCGTCACATCATTTGTGACATTCTCAATGCTGTTTCACGTTCACAACTGACGTCCAACGGCCTTCTATCCTGCAGACTGACCTCCGTGCCATCTGATGGCTGACCGACGAACTTCCAAATCAGTCCCCTCTCCTTATAACCGGGTATTTCAAAATTCATAGTTGTATTTTCATTCTTGCATATGTAATTTTTTTCCCAAATTGTGAGTTCCTTCGGTTTTTCCAATTGTTTAAGTAATTTTGTTTTGGTTTCTATTCTATGTTTTTCTGTCCAGGCATGTGTAGCATTGCAGATTTTTCGGTTTCTTCATTTTTAACATTTATGAGGTGTTCCTTTAATCTTGTATTTAGATTCCTTTTCGTTTTTCGTATATATATCTTTTCACAATCTTTACAATTAATTTGATAAATTCCCGACTTTTTGCAATAATTTAATAAAAACCAACAAAAATGAAAAGATTGAAGATTGCAAAAAGTCGGGAATTTATCAAATTAATTGTAAAGATTGTGAAAAGATATATATATATATATATATATATATATATATATATAGGAAAAACAAAAAGGAATCTAAATACAAGATTAAAGGAACACCTCATAAATGTTAAAAATGGAGAAACCGAAAAATCTGCAATAGCTGCACATGCCTGGACAGAAAAACATAGAATAGAAACCAAAACAAAATTACTTAAACAATTGGAAAAAACGAAGGAACTCACAATTTGGGAAAAAATTTACATATGCAAGAATGAAAATACAACTATGAATTTTGAAATACCCGGTTATAAGGAGAGGGGACTGATTTGGAAGTTCGTCGGTCAGCCATCAGATGGCACGGAGGTCAGTCTGCAGGATAGAAGGCCGTTGGATGTCAGTTGTGAACGTGAAACAGCATTGAGAATGTAACAAATGATGTGCGAAACCCTGGGTTTAAAAAAAATGAAGTATGAGGTGAGTGAAAGAAAAAATAAACAAGACAAAATATTAAAATTCATCGGAGAACATATTGTTTAAACAACTCACCTCATAGGATTCATGCTTCCATGATATCGCGATTTCAAACATAGTCATGTTCATCGTCAGCCATAACTCCGACTGACGAAATTCTTCGGCCGTCAACTATTCTATTGTCGCCATCTTCAGTGCAGCCATCTATGGTTGAATTTATGAACTTCGAAATCAATGTAATTTCGTTAGGGATATCAAAATTCATTGATCTATTTTTGTTTTTCTAAATGTATATTTTTTCCCAAACTGTCAATTCCAAAGGTTCCTCCACTTGTTTTAAAAGTTTAGCCTCTCTTCCAATTTTATGATGTTCTAATAAACTATGTGCAGCAATTGCAGATTTTTCAATTTCACAATTTTTAATATTTCTGAAATGTTCTTTTGTCCGAATTTCCAAATTCCTTTTTGTTTTTCCTATATAAACTTTATTGCAATCTTCACAATTTATTTGATAAATTCCAGATTTCTTACTGTCTGGAACATTGACTTTTTTATTGGTACTTAGAAGATTACCCAGACTAAATTTATTCATTGGTGCCAAAGAAATGTTGTATTTGTCAAAATTTTTTTGAAATTTCCTATGCATTTCAGGATGGTAAGTAATTCTCTTGTATTTTTTCTTTTCTTTGTAATTTTGTAGAGTAGTATATTCATTAAGTCTTTTTTTGTGTTTGAATTTCTTCAACTTATTTATAATTAATTCTTTATCAAAACCATTTAATCTAGCAGTGTTTAAGATATGTTTAAACTCTTTATTGAAATTTTCTTCGTTCAATGGTACATTTGTCAATCTGTAAATTAAGCTATTGAATATTGCATGCTTATGAGCAATGTGATTGAAGCCTGATGATTTAATGTAATTATCTGTATGAGTTATGCTAATATTCTTAGAATTAAATGGTAAATATGGATGCAACTATGGAGGAAAATATTAATAAGCCAATGGGTTAATGGAAACATTCATCCTTCCATTCCTGTGGCCCACTATTTTATTTTAAAGGAGACATATGAAAATGTAAAGTTTTTGTTACAAAATTGCAGTACGAAAACCATCTATGCTAGTCTGTGGAGATTTCATGATTTTTGGTCAGAAAGCTGGTTTCACAAAATACCTTTCTTTCGTATGTGAATGGGATAGCAGAGCTAGGTCAGAACACTGGGAAAGAGAACAGTGGCCATGTAGGACTAAATTAATACCGGGCGAAAAAAAATATAAGAAGTAAACCTCTTAATGAACCCTCAAATTTATTGTTACCTCTCCATGTAAAATTAGATTCAATGAAACAATTTGTGAAAACTCTAGATAAAGAGAGTGAGTGCTTTAAATACCTTTGCACTACATTTCCTTCATTATCCTATGAAAAATTAAAGCTGTTGTAATCGTTGGCCCACAAATTCGAAAACTGATGATGGACAGTCAGTTCCAGAATACTATGAGTCGAAAAGTGAAGTATGCCTGGAATGCTTATAATTATTAACCATTATCAAGTAATGATTAATTAGTGGCAAATAGCAAATTCTGGCCTAGTTTTTCACACAAAATTCTTGTTGAAGGTAATTTTTATACCGTTTTACAGAGCTATAATTTCATTTCTAGTTATTCATGAATATTTTGAAAACTTGACATCATGGAGAACATGGAGATTGTTTAAAAATTCAGCACAAAAAATCCATTTAGAATCACCTATCAGATTTTAGAAAACAAAAAACAAGTTTTAAAATGCAGAACGGTGTAATTGATTTACATTGTTAATTTTCTGGTCCAAATTTCACAATGTACATAATTATAAAATCTCAAAGCTTTTTTTTTTAATTACACTTCATTTACAATTAGAATATTACCTTGCTAATTTATTGAAAGGTGCAGTAATACATAGTCTTGCCATAAATATTGATAAAAAATTGACACATACTTTACTTGAGGTTTATTAACTAATATACCCCCTGCACTTGTTTATAGTAAGTTGATGAGTGAAAGACGAAACCATCACCTTGAATTTTCAACATGGAATAAAGAGAATATAAAAATGGTGCACCTATGATAGCTTTAAGTAAGGTAGGTGAAATTTTCCAGATTCTAAGAAACTGAAAATCATCAGAATATTTGTCTACTGGACTATCCAGTGATTTATTGATACTGGATCTATCAATTATCATCCAAGGCAAGATTGTCCTCAAACAGGCTCCTGCTCGCAGAAAGTAGTGGTGAGTCGTATGCACCAAAATTCTGTCTGGAAACTGTTAGTGATGGTTTGGGAGCTGTACAGGTAAAAAAGATCATTATCCAGGCTACTCATTGAAGAAGTTCAACTTAGGGTTTACCGATAGAGTATGGGACATTTCCTAACCTCGCAGCTGATTAAGAAGTGAGTAAATTTTCACCATTGAGAAGAGATTTAATCAGCAAAATGACAGGGTGTGGTGCCTCAAATTCTCGGGATGCTCATAAAATAGCTCCGAAAATCCAGTGGTCCATTATCCTTCTTCATTTATGGTTTGGTAGGGAGTGAGTTACTCTGGTGTGACCCAGCTTAATTTCTGTGAGACGGAGGTTAAAATAAATAAAAAAAAAACAAGAATGAAATTACATGTCAGAGCCTATAGTTAGGAGCCTTAATGCTGCCTAGTTAACCCGTCAGCGTGGAGTGACGTGACATGTACGATAGCTACACGCACTGCTTTAAACTGTTAACTTGATAAAGGATTTCTTAGAAAAATAAATTTTGCTTTTTTTTTTTTGTAGATTAGCTTGTCTATCAAATTGTATCTATTTTCAAATATCTTCATTTTTAATAATAATGTCGCAAAATTCAGTATATATAAAGGCCCAACAAAGTTATTTCCGATTTACGCTATAGTACAGGACCACAACAGTAAATTTCAGATATATATATATATATATATATATATATTTCAAATGACATGTCTGAATATAAAAAGGTCTTATTTTATGTGGTGAGATGTAAAGTTTCTGATTCATATTTCTAATCTATTGGTATTTACCTCATAGTGTCATTTTTTCTCTTCTTCATTTTCTATCTTCGGGTTTTTACAGCTGCTGCCGTCTTCCCATTCCAAACCTCCAAAGCCTATGATTTTGGGCATCTTCAATACTTAACCCTCTTGCTTGCATTACTATCCTCATGCTTTCCTTCCATGTTAACTTTGGTCTCCCTTTTTTCTTCTTTCTGTTCGGTTGCCATTGATGTAGTTGTTTTGACCATTGTTCATCTTCCATTCTTAAAATATGTCCTAACCATTTTAATTCCTACTCCTCAATTCTTTCAATTATGCTTTCTTCTGCTTCCATTATGTTTCTAATTTCCTTATTTGTGACATTCTAATTTTGACTTTCTGGCACTTCTACATAAATAATCCATTTCTAGACCTGTTAGTCTATTCTTGTAATACTTATTGTTTGTCGATACCTCACATCATTTTTCATGCATTTTTATAAACTAAATACAATATTTTGTCTTCTATGTTTCAGATTGTGTTCGATGTTAAATCTCCACAGGATCATTATCATGTGCCTCTTCTACTAAGTCCGTTTGGATATACCACATATAGAGGCACGTAATTTAACATTTGTACATATCTTAATACCCGAATATAAGTCAATCTCTTTATTTTGAAAAGGCTTTTTAAGAATTTTTCTCTTGCACGTACTCAATAACTTTTAACTCCAACTTACGATATCTCTCCTTTCATTCATCCATTAAATGGATTTTGGGATGAATTATAATTTCTCAATTATGCCTTAATTTTTTTGCCATTTTCAAATCACAGAGTTAGCAAATTTTCTCTTTACCACACAGTTTTTAGTGGGGTACTCCATGGCATAATTGGTTAAAGCAATATACTACAAGCTGGAAAGTTCTGGGTTTTAGTATATTGTTGGCAGATATTATTGTAACTATTAAACTCATGCCTGAAATGGGAGTCAATGACTAATCACGTTTCAGTGAATTTTGTTTTACAACCAGTGACAGTCATGTTTCACCTCGCTCTTTACCAGCTCCTGCTTTTGTGATAAATAAACCACCTCCTTTTTAATATTCTGAACAGGTCAGAGCATTATTTTGCAGTGACTGACTCTCCAACAAATACATTGAATATAGCAAATAATGAACAGATTCCTTTGAACTATTCATTTGATAATTGTATGTTCAATAATTGGGTTTTTAAATAATGATTCTACTGAGTTGTTTACTAAAAAAATAAATTATTAACCTATAATGTTGGTTATAATATACAGTTTGATGTGTGTCATTTTTTCTACACTAGGATGCATTCTTACAATATTGAGATCCAGTGGGTTATCGCTGATTGCAATCCTATTTGACAATAAATAATATGATAAAGTTGCAGTGAATAAAGAAATCAAACAACCACCAAACATTTCTGATTTGTTTTCAAACATCGCCATTTACATTAAATATAAAAATATTTTAAAATACCGGAAATTATATTTAAATAATGACTTTTGAGTAAACAGCTTAATTTTATTCGTTTAATTGCCCTAACAAATGCCACTCTTGATATCCAAATCATTGATAAATTCACGAGTCACTTGTGACATTACTTATGATAATTTTGTTAGTACATCATGGATGGTACACCGTAGCATAATGGTTAAGGTAATGCACTCAAACCAGATGGTTGATGGTTCGAGTCCCGGTGGGGTCAGGATTTTTAAACTGACCCAAACCTTCTGGTGGCACCATGGCCCTGGGGTTGATTCAGCCTCTAATGGAAATGAGTACTGGCACTTCTTCTGGAGGTAAAGGCAGCCATCACTCAGGGCTGACAACCTGGCTGACATCAAGTGCCAATTGTCTAGAAAAAGTGGAAGCCTTAACCTCCTACTACCCCAAGGGTATCCTATGACCTGTAGTGGGATAACTTTTTATCGCGTAGGAACTGCATAATCTAAGCAGATTATATTATTTTTAGTCTGGACATCTTACCTCAATATTAATGTTGTTTTGAAACATGTTCAAGAACAAATCAACATTAATATTGAGGTAAGATGTCCAGACTAAAAATAATATAATTAAAATAACCTCAAAATATAACTTCCTAAAATTAAATATCTAAGCAGATTCCTTAGTAAGACAAATTTATGGCCTTATTTTGCTAGTTTGTTAATTAAATTGTGAGTATACAATTTTAAAGAGATATGCTTTAAGTCGGCTCAGCCTAATCTTGAAGTTTAAGAAGAAGAAGAAATATAGAGTTTCATTGCAAGAAAACAAATATGGCGCCATTACATAAATTTTAAAATTTTGGCTTTGGGAAAACCTCGTCTCATAATTTTCGGAGTTTGATTGATTTTTGGAGAATACCTTTCTTATGACGATTTTATTATTAATTTAACACTTCTCATTGAAGGTTAAATTATATTTGAAGAGAAAATTTTTTGCCTAGACCGAGACTGGAACCCGGGACCCTTGGCTTTCTTATATTTAAATTAATATTGGGAAGTAAAATAACCATGATTGAAGAGAGACAAGATATTGTCTGAAAGCGCCGGTATCAAAGAAATTTGAAATTATATGAGGTGAGTCATTAAAAATATGTTCTCCACTCACTATTAATACCTTTCTTGTTTTTTTTCAGTGGCAATACCTAATTTTGTTGCAAAATTGCATCTGCTAGAGTTATTTTTAAATTTTCACTTCTGGTTAACCCCCATTCTATGGTCCAATGTTGCTGGTTAACAATCTTGACCTTACATTTCTTAACCCGTCAGCGTGGGCATTTAAACATGGCATTCCCTTCCCAGATGCAGAGGGACATGTTAGAATGCTTGTACTTTTAAATACCCAAATGCAGATTGCCGTGTCTTTATGCATTGGTACATCTATGATTTCCAAAGCCTGTAACGAGTTTGTTGAACATGCTGGAGAACTTATTTTCTGTTGCTGTGGTAAGAAAGATCCCCCTTCATATTATGACAGGCAAATGGAGTGAGGATAAGTAAAACGAGATCCTTTTGTTTTTTTTTTCTCGAGATCCTTTTGTATTTTTTTTTTCTCTTCAGCCAGACCCTTCGCTTGACATAGTAATGCCCTAATTTTGCCGAAAAGAAATATCTGTTAAGTGTCTTACTGTGTGGTCTCATAACTAACCTTTCTTTTATAACCGACATGGCTCGTGTGTATACACAAAAATCATGTGCCTCGGAAGAAGAAACTTTATGGATTTCAAGTAAATTAGTTTGACATTTTCCAACTTCTATAAAAATTTTATTTGATGAATTTGATGTGTAGAATTATGAAACATTTTTTTTTAATATAATAGATTGATAATAGTAATAATAGTAATTATGATAATAAAAATAGTAATAATAATAATGATAATAATAATAATAGCAATAATAGTAATGCATGTATGTACTACATTCTTCCAACACAGGTGCTCCCTAGCAGGAGTTTATTAAGCAAGGTAATCCATTCAACAAGAATCAATTTCTGTAATTATATAATGAATTTATTTCACAAATACAATTTTAATGTAAAAGATTATTTCTCCGTTTCATATATTTTATTTAAATGAATTTGAAGTAACTTACTTTTAGATTCTTGAACTTTTATAAAATTTGCGCATAGTGAATCTGATGTGTAGAATTATGAATATACAGTATATGAATAAAGGATAAATATACAAAGTTTAGAATTATAAATTATAAGTAAACCTTTAACAACAGTTTAAAAAATGAATGCATTTAATTTATATATTGATGAAAGTATAAGGAAATCTCCATCTGCAATTAAATATAACTTGTAATTAACCGATGAAAGACGCCATTCTATATCATTCTTTGTTTCGATATTCTATTCTATAGTGTTCTGTTCTAGTGCAGGTCTTTCACTGTAATCATAGAATTTTCATGCTATGATTGCAGCTTTGTCAGGGAATTATCATCATCATCATCCGGTATCATGGCATCTGCCGCCGTCTTCCGGAAACCAAACGCCATTCCTCTCTATCCATCCATTGATCTTCCTCCATTCCTCTGATATTCATAGCTGCTTGTACCCCTTCTATCCAAGTTTTCTTTGATCTTCCTCTCTTCCTCCTTTCCATTGGGATCCATTCCATAACAATTTTTGGCAATCTTTGCTCTGGCATTCGTTTGACATGACCATACCACTGCAATCTTTTCTTTTCTATGATGTCCGGCTCCTCTTGTACACCCATAATTTCCCTTATTTCTTTATTATTATATCCATTCTAGATTTTCCAGCTGATCTTCTTAAAACATCCATTTCTGTACTTAAAATTCTTTTCATTTCCCTGGTAGGAATTTGCCAGACTTCAGCACCATATGTTAAAATGCTCTGAATTATGGTTTGATATATTTGTAATTTTCTATTTTTTGTAATATTTTTATTGCTTGTTTTGTTTGTGCGATTCTTTTTTTAATTTCCACTGCCTAATTGCCTGAATGGTCTAATTTTGTTCCTAAATAAGTGCATTCAATACTAGGTTTTAGTTCTTCTCCATTGTTGAAATTTATATTTTCCTTTTTATCAGGGAATTATAGGTATGGTAGTCTCTATATAGGGGGATGATGATGATGATGATGAAGGCCTTATGATGTCCATGGACTGTTTGGACCTCAAAGCCCACTGCATGACAGGACAGCATTCTACCTTGAGACCACAGATATAATAATTCATATTTTCTTAACCCTTTAATTTATTTGTTTTATTTATCGATGTTTACGCTTATTTACCAACATGTCAACAAGATACATTTGGTTAGCACATCACCTCAATGAGAGATCTAATTGGAAATTAGGTATAATTGGAAGAAAATTGAATATAACACTGAGCAATTTATGATTTTTTTAATGATATCTATGATATCCAAATGTAATAAAACAGTGCAAGTCTCATAGGCTGCTATGGGTAGGGCATATGGCACGAAGAGGAAATTATATAGGAACATGGAAACTTCTCGTAGGAAAAATAGAAGCAAAGTGCCCAGTAGGAAGGGGTAACCATTAGGCGTAAGAATAATATTAACCAGGATTTGAGGGAGGTAAATAATACAGGACTCTAACTGCTGGGGTCCCGAAATCGAGTCACGGTTACTCCATGTTGGTTTCATGGCGGACGAAACGGAGTTTGGGCAGGTTTTTTTTCGGAGTTTTCTCCTGCCACAATTTCATTCCATCATTTCTCCATACTATCACATCCATTTAGTTTCATTTCGTTCATCTGCCCCTGTGATGGTGCATCAGGCGTGGTAGGCCGCACCCTTGTCATTCACAGACACCTCTATATATAGGGGCTTCAATCTCATCTCATCCCTCGACCTGACCCTGAGCTGGATACGAGTTGATATTATTATAAATTAAATAAAGTGATCCCACAACAGGCCTCAGGAGGCCTTTGGGGTAGTAGGAGGTTAAGGCTCCCACTTTTTCTAGACAATCGGCACTTGATGTCAGCCCTGCGTGACGGCCGCCTTTACCCCAGAACAAGCGTCTGGTACTCATTTCCGTTAGAGGCTGAGTCGACCCCAGGGCCATAGTGCCGCCAGAGGATTTGGGTCAGTTTAAAAATCCTGACCCCAACAGGACTTGAACCCTCGACCCTCCGGCTTGTAGCTCAGTGCCTTAACCACTACGCTACGGCGTGCCCCCATTATTATAAATTACACAGGAATAATTGGAAAACATTATTTGGGATAGCAATGTTTGGAGAGGTTATGTATGCATGATCATGACCTCCATGTTCGATGGTGCCATTAATTTCAAGACAACACAAAACAAGTTGGTTTCCAGTACCCTTCAACTTTTTTTTTTTTTTTCAAAATTCTCCCTTTCATTGAATTTTTAAATAATAAATTCCAATCTCTCTACCTTCCAAATCAAGATGTAGTAATTGATGAATCATTATGATTATGGAAGGGGCAAACAATTCCCTCCACTTAAAACTGCCAACTTTGATGTTAAAACATATGAATTGTGTGAATCTAGAACTGGGTATGTGGTCTTGAGGTAGCGTACAGCCTTGTCACGCAGCTGGCTGGGGTTCGATTCCCAGTCGGGACAGGCTTCCTAGGTGAGGTTTTTTTCAGGGTTTTTCCTGACCTGTATGACAAATGTTATAGGGTCCAACAGTACCCAAAAATCATCCAATCATCATCATCATTCACCGGTGTGGAAAGCAACGGGAATTACCACACCTAGTAAAGGAGCAAATCATAGGATGAAAATGCTATGATTGTAGTGAAAGACCTGCCCTTGGGAGAACAATATAGAATAAAATGGTCATTCATTGTTTATATTGTATTAATCAGAATTTGATATGTATCTAAAATAAGTTATTGGGTGAATAGAGTTTAAAAATACTACTGCACGGGGGTACTGCATGGACTTTTAAATGACCGCACAGAAGGAAGGAAATCGGTCTTGTATAAGTACGCGCTGAGGGGTTAATTGATTGCTATATCCTGAATTTGGTTTTGAAAAAAAAAAAAATATATATATATATATAGTAAAGTAAAGTGATCCCACAACAGACCCGGAGGCCCTTGTGGTAGTAGGAGGTTAAGGCTCCCACTTTTTCTAGACAATCGGCACTTTATGTCAGCCGGGTTGTCAGCCCTGCGTGACGGCCGCCTTTACCCCCAGAACAAGTGTCTGGTACTCATTTCCATTAGAGGCTGAGTCGACCCCAGGGCCATAGTGCCGCCAGAGGGTTTGGGTCAGTTTAAAAATCCTGACCCCCAACGGGACTTGAACCCTTGACCCTCCGGCTTGTAGCTCAGTGCCTTAACCACTACGCTACGGTGTGCCCCCATATATATATATATCGGAGTATTAAACAGGCATTAGAGATTCTAAATGTGTTAAATTCATAGTGATCAGTGGCGAAATTTCATATGAAGAGCTGAAAACAATCCTTCCCCTTCCATTCTGAAAAAAAAAATGTATTTGAAGTGTAATATGTTTAATGAAACACTATAATAAATATAAATATAATTTATCCTTCAGTGAGAAGTGTTAAAATAATAATAAGAATATTGTAAGAAGCCCTACTGACTTTATAAAGTAGTGTTTAAATTAAGTTATGTAGATAGGAAATAACACTATGAGGTTTTTTAATATTGTTTATTTTTTATTATTTCACTCACCTCATAATTCCTAGCAGACCCAGGGTTTCTTCATATCATTTGTGACATTCTCAATGCTGTGTCACGTTCACAACTTCTATAGAAGGCCATTGGACGTCAGTTGTGAACGTGACACAGCATTGAGAATGTCACAAATGATGTGAAGAAACCCTGGGTCTACTAGGAATTATGAAGTATGAGGTGAGTGAAATAATAAAAAATAAACAATAGTGTTTAAATTATTTGAGAGAGAAGATTAATGATCTTGAAATGAATGCAAAAAATAGGAACATTAGAGAATTATATCAGGGAATTAGTTTAGAGAAGAAAGGGTTTCAGGCTAGAACAAACATAATTCGGAATGAAAATGGGGATATGATTGCAGATTCCAGGAGTATATTAAATAGATGGAAAAGTTACTTTAATCAGCTATTAAATGTACATACAGAACAGGAAATTGAGGAGGATAAGTTACAGACAGCAGAAATGCTAGTCGCAGAGCCAAGTGCATTAGAGGTTGAAATGGCGATTGAAAAATTGAAGATGTATAAAGCATCAGGTTCAGATGAGATCCCAGCAGAACTCATAAAATCAGGAGGAGAAAAAATTGATAGACAAGATACGCTGGTTGCTTTAGTATGATTTGGGAAAAAGAAGCTCTTCCAGATGAATGGAAGGAATCAATTATCGTACCAATTTATAAGAAAGGAGATGAAACTGATTGCAACAACTACAGGGGCATCTCATTACTTTCAACTTCATACAAAATTCTTACAAATATATTAGTAAGCAGACTTACTCCCTACATTGATGACATTCTAGGAGATCATCAATGTGCATTTAGAAGAAACAGGTCTACAACAGATCAGATTTTTAGTATAAGACAGATTTTAGAAAAGAAATGGGAATATAATGGCACTGTACATCAACTATATGTAGACTTAAAAAAAGCATATGATTCAATTAAGAGGGAGAAGTTATATAGTATCCTGCTGGAGTTCGGAATTCCTAAAAAGTTAGTTAGACTTATACGAATGTGTCTAAATGGCTCAAATAGTAGGGTGCGTGTAGGCAAACAGTTTTCAGACACTTTTGAAATCCAGAATGGGTTGAAGCAAGGAGATGCACTATCTCCTCTACTATTTAATTTTGTACTAGAGCATGCCATTAAATCTTTAGAGAATGAGGAAGGCTTACAAACTGAATGGTATTAATAAGCTGTTAGTTTATGCTGATGATGTAGTACTATTGGCCGATAGCGAGGAGATACTAAAGGCCAACACGCACACACTATTGAGTAACACTAAGAAATTAGGACTGGAAGTAAATATCAGTAAAACTAAATATATGGTCACAGGTAGAAATTCAGTATATAATGGAAATGGACAGCTAATGACAAATGAGGGAAATTTTGAGGAAGTGGCTGAATTCAAATACCTAGGAACAATAATCACAAATAGGAATGAGACGCACAAAGAAATTAAACATAGGCTCAATTCTGGAAATGCATGCTATTATGCATTGCAGAGACTTTTGATGTCCCAACTCCTTTCAAAAAACGTTAAGCTGAAATTATATAAAACTATTATTCTACCAGTTATATTATATGGATGCGAAACATGGACTCTTACTTTAAGGGAGGAAAGGAGATTACGAGTATTTGAGAATAAAGTTCTTAGGAAAATTTTTGGACCAAAGAGAGATGAACAGACTGGTGAATGGAGAAGACTACATAACAATGAACTACATGGTCTTTATAGGAAGCCAGATATAATAAGAATAGTTGTCTCATAGACTGCGATGGGCAGGACATGTTGCACGTATGGGGAATGAAAGACGTGCATGGAAGCTTCTTGTAGGAAAGCCAGAGGGAAAACGCCCAGTTGGTAGACCAAGAATGAGGTGGGAGAACAACATTAACTATGATTTGAGGGAAGTAGATTATACAGGGAATGATTGGAAAGCATTAGCTCAGGATAGGGATGTATGGAGAGCTTATGTCCGCGTGGCCATGAACCTACAGGTTCGATAGTGCCAGTGAGTAAGTAAGTAAGTAAGTTTAAATTCCTAATAAATGTCTTCTTAAATAAGAAGCTGGCATTTGCGTGATCGAGCAAATGCTCATAGCATTCAGTGCCTGGGAATTAACATGTATAAGAGAGAAATTTGCATTTAGATTGGAGTTTTGCAGGTAGCTTAGTGGTAGAGCATTAACTTAGAAAGCCAAAGGTCCTGAGTTCAAACCCCAGTCTAAGCATATAATTTTTCTCTTCAAATATACTATTTAAATAACTTGTTGACCACTACAAGATCTTCACGTCTTGTCTGTGGAGTGGATAGTGTGAATTGGTATGTATGCTAACATATTTTTATCTGGTGGCAAACATGGTGAAGAATTGGAAACAGTCGTGTTTTTTTTTTTTGCAAGCAACTAGAAAAAATTGTCTTGTCCAAAATCTTAGAAGTGTTTATGTGGTTTTACTTTAAGTGAAAATAATTATTTAATTATAGTTACATGTGATGACTTGTAATAAATTATATTTTTTGTTTGTATCATAACATCATAAGTTTGTTATATATGAAGTTAGTTTTTTCTTTCAATGTGTACTACGTGTGTTAATGGGCCGAGATGGAATCTCCTTGAAGTTTTTGACCTTGTGACATGATGACTAACTCAAGTGGATGGACTTATTTTGTGTAATATATTGTTCTATTCAAAAAGTATTAATTAATGGATTTAATTTTCTTCATCATGAAGTAAAACTCACTATAATTGAAAGTGAAATATTGAAAAAATCTAATAATGACCTCATTGTACAGAATAAAGGTGTTCAAGTATTCAATTATTATAAGATTATAAGTATTCAATCTAAATCAGGTACTTTTTACTGTATAAGTTTAATGATTATAATACAGTAAAAGCTCCTTATTCACAGTTCCATTATTCGTGGGTTAAAAAGTTGCAACACAGTTCCTGTATTTACGGCTAAAAATTTTTTTATTCGCGGATCCAGTCGGTATATTAGAAGGAAAAGGTATCCTTTATTACCCATTGGCAACTTCTTTTTCCTGCAGGCACGTGCCAAGGCATATTTTACAAAGAGTGATTCAAACCAAATGGACAAATAAATATCAAAGTAAAATAAACCTATTGTCACTAAGCCTAAAGTTCGTTGTTAAAAGCAGCTTCCGCCGCTGTATTTCATTGCCACTATGTTCCGTTGATAAATGCTACCCTCGCAACGATTGGTGTTTTATTGTATCAACTTCTCATTTGTTACAATAATTTGATTGAATAACATGTGTCTCTTCGTCTTTGTTCCCAGTTTACCATATAATGTTGAGTAAAAGGGGGGGAAGTAATAAACTAGAAATGTTTTACCTTTACTTGTTGGCGAGTCGTTTCCATCCATATCACACTTTCAATGTTAATACGATTCATTAAGAAATCCGAAGACAAAGTAAGGAATTATATTAATATATTTTTTAAATTTTATTGTGGAACCTTGGAACATATCCCTTATATACCCATACAAATCTTTCTTCTTCTTCATCCAACCAAGTCTTAGGCCTATAGGCCTCTTACGATTTCTCATTACCATTCCATATTCACAAGTTCTGTTTGCAGCATATTTATGGAACATATCCCCGTGAATAAGGAGCTTTTACTGTATATTATTTTAGACTATGTAGGCTATTAAGTTATCTACTGCTTCCCTTATTCAAAATGTCACACTTTGCCACTGATTGTAATGGTGAAAAATATATTATAATCTTTAACAAAATTATCTTAATATCAGAATAAGCTATAAAAATCTATTGTTTTACATTTGTTACAGTTTCACAATATCTAAATGTTGACAATAAGATGTTTACTATCTTCTCATTAAACATTTCCCATGCTTTTCTATACTTAATACAACTTAAATTGATACTGCACATATGTTCTGGCAGCCATCAGGCAGGGATGTTAACTCATATCGATTGTCTACAAAAATTTTCAGAAAATTTAATATAACATTAGCTCCAATTAACAAATTCAGCCTGGGTAATCTTCTGTTAACTAATAATAAATGTAATATCCCAGACAACAAAAAATCTGGAATTTATCAAATTGATTGCAAAGATTGCAACAGGATATATATAGGAAAAACAAAAAGGAACTTGGAAACTCGTAAAAAAGAGCACTTCAGAAACATAAAGAATGGAGAAATTGAAAAATCAGCTATAGCAGCACATAGTTTATTAGAGCATCATAGGATTGAAAAAGAAGCAAAACTTTTAAAACATCTATCTAAACCTTTGGATTTAACAGTTTGGGAAAAATATATATTCAAAAAAAACATACTAGAACTATGAACTTTGAGATTCCGGACGAACCGAGCTTGATTACAAAGTTCTTCAAAAAACAACAGATAGCAGTTTGGAAAATGATTCATTCAAAATAACACCAGATGGCAGTTTGAAGAGTAATTCCTTCAAAAGAACACCAGATGGCAGTCTAGATAAATACCGACAAAAGGGAAAAAATTGACAGTCGTGAAAACAGTTGATGATGACGACAACGTGTCGCCGATACTGCAGTGCTATGTTTAAAAAAACATAGAAGTATGAGGTAAGAAGAAATCACGATTCATTTAATTATTATTAAAGATGGTAGCCTTAAACTCATTCTATTCTAAGGTAATGGGATCAGTTTTACTTTTGTATAGTTGTTTGTAGTTTAAGCATCATAATGTCTTCACAAACCATTTTGGAATCTTATGGCAACTTTTATTTTTTTTACATTTGAATTTTCATTAGCATTTATTTCAACTCGCATAAGAACATTTTTCACTGAACTGCTACCATTACAATTTGCAAATGTCATTGTGAGACTTTTTTACCTCAGCAACTTTTTCCAGCATTCCTATTGGCTATCGACTATCTTATATTAAATTTCAAATATTTATTATTTGATCATTGTTGCATCATGTCTGTGATCATTTCTGAGCCAGCTACTATGTACTATGCAACATAAAAACATTAACAGTGTAAAAGAGAAAAATTTGTAGTGGAGTTTCTCAGGTAGCTCAGTGGTAGAGCATTGGCTTAGAAAGCCAAAGGTCCTAGGCTCAAACTCCAGTCTGAGCATATGATTTTTCTCTTCAAATATAAAAACATTAACCTTTTCACTTATTGCATAACGTAAAACATTGATCTCGACCATATTTATTTCCTAGTCAGCGAATTTTAAGATGGATTATATTTAGTTGGTTGGTTGGTATCTAATGTCGAGCACTTGATAATGAAATCATTCGCTCTCTTGCACTCCAATATTTAGCAGAAAGGCTGGTCTCTTCTACAAAAGCTGGACAACGGAGGAGATGGTTTCTTTCCATATCTTCATTTAAATTGCAAAAAGGGGCATTTAGGTGAATCTGTTATGCCAATTCTGTGTAGGTGTTTATTCAAGCAGTCATGTCCCGTTAGCAGTCTGAATGTTGCTACTGCAGATTTTCTTTGTAATGTAGTAATGTCATAAGCTTGTAGATTTTCCCATTCCTTTCCAGATGTTTTGGTGGTGTATTCTTCTCTAAGTTTATTGATGTATTTATTTATAGATTTCAGATTTATAGATTTATAGATTTCAGAAAAAAAGGATTTCTTATATTCGGGTAAATGCGGTAAATTGATTTCAGATTGAATGTGATTATTTTTATACTGTATTTAACGTGTAATGACCTTGGTTTTTTTAATTTATATGTAAAATTTCTATAAATTGAGAATCCATATGAAAATTCAAATATTAGCTTCAAGCACATTGGAAGGCATAAAACATAGTGACAAAGACCTCAGGGTAAATAATGATAACCCACATTTATAAAGTTCAGAATTATGAGTATTTTATTTTCACTAAATATTTACTATTACAAGGTTGTTATAAAATCAAGCCTGCATTATGCTGCCATCTCCCAGTAGATTTATATGTTGCATGAAGGAAATGAAAATTGCATTGGAAATAATTGTTTGCACCAAAAACAGAAAAATGTTGGTTATCATTATTTACCCCAAGGTCTTCAATTGTCCTTACTTGTAATCTTTAACAGTGAATTTTATGTATTCGAAAGGATTGCTCAGTGTTACAGAGAATACATTATTCTGTATTAGCATATTATAAAGTTTTGAACTGTTATAAAAACATTACAAGTTATGGTCATGGCAACTTTTTTTTTCCACAAAGCTAAATGTGTGTGCCACCATAATTTGTCATCAAATCTGTCCATCCTTCATTTGATTATTTTTTCTTCTAAATATTGAAATACAAGAGATATAGAATACAAGATTTATTTTTTCCAATGCCACCAATTTGTCTAACATGTTTTGACATTCTCTCCTGGTTACTATATAAATAATAATATAGTACCTTTTATTTTATCCGTCTTCCTCAATTAGAATTGATTTTTATTAAAAAACCTTGTTAAATTATTAATGCCAAAGATGAAGCATGTTTTGAAAGGGCTTCATGTTTAATAATTTAAGGTTTTTAAAAAAAGCAATTCTAATTGAGGAAGACGGTTAATATAAAAGTCCCTATATTATTATTTATAACATTAAGAATATTATATTATTTTTAGTCTGGACATCTTACCTCAATATTAATGTTGATTTGTTCTTGAACAT
Organism: Diploptera punctata; assembly: GCA_030220185.1. Taxonomy (NCBI): domain Eukaryota; kingdom Metazoa; phylum Arthropoda; class Insecta; order Blattodea; family Blaberidae; genus Diploptera; species Diploptera punctata. Next base: position 2,149,564 of record JASPKZ010009819.1, read on the forward strand.
GTTTCAAAACAATTCTGTTTTATCGTCGGCTTTCCCAGACTGGTTTTATTTATGTTGCATTATGTTGCACAACCTGGATGTCGATGTCAGCTCCATCTTGTGGTTGGCTAAAGAACCTCCAAACAAGGTCACGCTCCATCAGAATATCAAAATTCATAACTCTGTTTCTGTTCTTCTGAATATAAATTTTTTCCCAAATAGTCAGCTCTTTTGTATTTTCTAACTGTTTTAATAATTTAGTGTCTGAATTTATATTATGTTTTTCAGACCAAACATGAGCAGCAACTGCAGATTTTTCAATTTCTCCATTTTTAATATTTCTTATGTGTTCTTGGGTTTCTAATTTTTAGCTTTCTTTTTGTTTTTCCTATATATAGCTGACGATAAAACAGAATTGTTTTGAAACATGTTCAAGAACAAATCAACATTAATATTGAGGTAAGATGTCCAGACTAAAAATAATATAATTAAAATAACCTCAAAATATAACTTCCTAAAATTAAATATTAAGAATATTGATTAGCAGAATTGTAACACGTTTCTCAGATTGGAGTTACCTGATGATATGATAGGTAATAAATGATAATGAAGTACTAGGAGAGTCCTTAAACCTAAACTTAACTGAAATTGCAGACTATAAATGACCAAAAGAATAAAGCCAAAATGCAAGAGATAAAATGGCATAATTTTAGATGCCAACCAATCATACCAATTATTGTTAATATCTTTGAAAATATAAACAATGATAGAAGTAATTTTCCTTTCTCCCCCAATGAGTTGCACTCATGGGACATTCCATGTCAAATTGGACAGTAAAAATTCTTGCAATTTTTTTTAAATTTTGTGTGTCCATAAATGTAGTGAATTCATTTATAAATGCATAAATACTAAATATTAATCTTTATCTTTTATGGGTTCATAGTTATGACAATCTGAATTTATCGTACATTTTAAAAACTAAAACCTTTACTAATTAATTAAATTATTCTGAAACAATAACAAAAATTTGATTCAAATGAATTTATGTAGATGATATGTATTTTAAGGATATTATTATAATTAGGTTTTTTTTATTTTTTGTGTCAATTTTCATTTTTCAAGGGATAGGTGCAACACACAACCTTTATTTAAAACAAACAAAAAATAAATAAATAAAAATTAATTAAATGAAAACCTTGTAATGTTATTTCCCATAATTAATTTATGAAAAAAAAGAAACTTGTTATTCTTCACGTAATGAGGATAAATTTTCAGCAATCGGGTTTTACGTTGGATAAAAAGTTCAGGTAACACAAATATTTATTTATTCTGGTTACGTTGAAATCTGATGCTATCAACAACATAGCTGGACCGTTTCACAAACAAAGTCATTAAGACTAACATATCATTTAAACCATTAGAAGAGTTCTATGTTTGTGCTTATATGAAAAAATTATTTTTCGCTTACATAAAAAATTAAATCTTGATAGTTTTTAAATTTGGATTGTAAATTCCTATCCTCTATTAAAATGATTGATTATATTTAAATAATGATTAGTTTGATTATCTACTTTATCTTCTATAAACAGTTTCAAAAATATGTTTTTTTTTTAATTTATGATGTTCATAATTAAATAATATAAAATAGACTTTTTTTTTTGCATAAGTAATAATTTTTGTGCTACACACGAAATAGAATTAACTGTGAGTATTGGAAACAGTTAACAGATTTCCTTAAAAAATACCTATCTGTTTGTTGTATGTTCTGTGCTTGAACTTAATAGAATAGTACTGATAATAATTTATTATTGTGGCAATACTTTAATCCTTATGAAATTGGTACTTCAATGTTAAAAGCTTTATATTTTATGCAATTTCTGAAGTGAGAAATAAGGAGCTCTGTTTTTTGTGTTTACTGTAAATTATTTATTTTATTTTATTTTGTTACAAACATTTTCATTGTAAGTCGAATGCAATATTTACAAAACCTAAAAAAATTGAATATACTAGTATTGATTTTATCATAATTACCAGTTTCAGTTTTAAAATAACCTTATATCAGTGTACTTTATTGAACCCTGCAAAATATGACAAAATAATGTTGTTACAGGACATCACTTTCAGATTAACCAATTATTTATAGTACTTCCCACCAAATGTGGAGTGAACATGCCCCTCTTCTTTACATGTCTCAAGTTGAGATTACTTATTATTTTCAGTCTGATCATCTTACCTCAATATTAATGTTGATTTGTTCTTGGACATGTTTCAAAACAATTCTGTTTTATCATCAGTTTGTCCAGACATACATACAAGCTGACGATAAAACAGAATTGTTTTGAATCATGTCCAAGAACAAATCAACATTAATATTGAGGTAAGATGATCAGACTGAAAATAATATAATTAAAATAACCTCAAAATATCACTTCCTAAAATTAAATATAGAGATTACTTACTGCCTAACTCTAACTCACTGGCACTATCGAACCTGTAAGTTAATGACCGCATGGACATAAGCTCTCCATATGTCCCTATCCTCAGTCAGTGCTTTCCAATTATCCCCTGTATAATCTACTTCCCTCAAATCATAGTTAATGTTATTCTCCCACCTCATTCTTGGTCTACCAACTGGGCATTTTTCCTCTGGTTTTTCTACAAGGAGCTTCCATGCATGTCTCTCATTCCCCATTTGTGCCACATCTCCTGCCCATCGCAATCTACGAGACTTAACTGTTCTCATTGTATCTGGCTTCCTATAAAGACCATGTAATTCACTGTCATGCAGTCTTCTCCATTCAACTAGCTGTTCATCTCTCTTTGGTCCAAAAATTTTCCTAAGAACTTTATTCTCAAATACTCATAATATTTTCTCCTCCCTTAAAGTAAGAGCCCATGTTTCGTATCCATATAATGTAACTGGTAGAATAATAGTTTTACAAATTTTCAGTTTTAACATTTTTTGAAAGGAGTTGGGAATTCAAGAGTGTCTGTAATGCATAATAGCGCACATTTCCAGACATGAGCCTATGTTTAATTTCCTTGTGCATCTCATTCCTGTTTCTACAAATAGTATTTGTCATACATATCAGATTCAAATCTAAAATTAAGTTTTTAATTAACAGTTTGAATATAAGATTTTTATTTTATTAGTGTGTACAGTTATACTATGTTTAGTATGAGTAGGCCTAACTGGTGTTATGTCAACAGTAAGTGCTTCAATCCAACCCCTGCGGTATCATAAGAAAAGTTTGTTATGCCCTTAAGAAGCCAATGATTCCGATCGAGTTTGAAACTGCAAACCTCAGAATCAGAAGCATGCATAGTAATCACAATAATAATATATATATATATCAACTCGTGTCCAACTCAGGTTCGGGTCGAGAGACAATAATAATAACAATAATTGTTTGGAACTGCACAGAGGATGATTAACAACTCTCTGTGTCCTTATTGCATGAGCAAGCGATTTCTACTATCATGGAAAGCAGTCTACACTAACTAACCAACTCACTGGCACTATCGAACCCTTAGGTTCATGACTTCATGGACATAAGCTCTCCATACATCCCTATCTTGAGCTCATGTTTTCTATTCATTCCCTGTATAATCTACTTCTCTCAAATCTTGGTTAATGATATTTTCTCACCTCATTCTTGGTCTACAAACTGGGCATTTTCCCCTTTGGTTTTCCTATACGTCTTTTCCATGTACGTCTTTCATTCCCCATTTGTGCCACATGCTCTGCCCATCGCAGTCTATGAGACTTAACTGTTCTTATTATATTTGGCTTCCTATAAAGACTAAGTATTTACTGATATATAATCTTCTCCATTCACCTATCTGTTAATCTCTTTGGTCCAAAAATTTTCCTAAGAAATTTATTCTCAAATACTTGTAACCTCCATGTTTCACATCCATATATGATGACTGGTAGAATAACAGTTTTATATATTTTCAATTTAATGTTTTTTGAAAGTTGGGACAACAAGAGCCTCTTAATGCATAATAGCACACATTTCCAGAATTGAGCCTATGTTTAATTCGTTTGTGCATCTAATTCCTATTTATGATTATTGTTCTTAGGTATTTGAATTCAGCCACTTCTTCAAGATTTCCCTCATTTGTCATTAGTTATCCATTCCCATTATATAATGTATATGTGATCATATATTTAGTTTTATGAATATTTACTTCCAGTCCCAATTTCTTAGTGTTACTCAATAGTGTGTGCGTGTTGGCCCTTGGTATCTCCTCGTTGTCGCCCAGTAGTACTCCATCATCAGCATAAACTAACTGCCTATTAATACCATTGAGTTGTAGGCCTTCTTCATCCTCTAAAGATTTGATGGCATGCTCTAGTACAAAATTGAATAGTAGAGAGATAGTGCATCTCCTTGCTTCTAGAGAAAATAATTATTTTTTGGAAGTTTCCTTTCATCTAACCAATACGATTAACTGTCATCACAGAATAATAAAATATTTTTTAATTTTTGAAAAATGGTGTTATGAAGGTTAATTGCATTTATGCCCTTTAGAAAAACGTAAATATCAACATACTAATTTTCAAGCAATGGAGCATAAAAACATAATGTGACTATCTTTTCAAGTTAAGTGAGTAGTTTAACTTGGAGAAATTTATTTCAAGAAAGAGGCTTTTTTTGAAAAATATGATAAATTGACAATTCTATTACTTTATATATATATATATATATTTATTGGAAGAAAAAATGTATGCCTACTCTGGGGTTTGAACCCAAGATCTCTAGTTCTATACATTAGTGCTCTTTCCATCTGAGTTACCTAGGCTTCCAATTTAAATGCAAACTTTTCTCTTGTTTATACAATGTGAGTGCCAAAGGCTATGAACCATTCATTCGACGTGCCAAATGGTAGCTTCATGTGTAAGAAGACTTTCAATGGGAATTTTAACATTGCTTTATAAGTCATCAGTGCTTCTCTTTAATTATACCAAATTGAGATCTGAATTCCAATTCAGATATATTCAGTACATCATAATGTTTCATTATACAAAAAAATTGAAACCTTTTAAAGATGTAAGTTAAATTTTCACAATTCTTTTGCCTATTTCATACGGAGTGACCCTTTTGTTTTTATAAGAGGTGAATGAGCAGTAATTATGAGTTCAGTATAGCTGTGTGTTGATATAATTTTATTTAAAACATGTTAATAAGAAATGAAATGTATAAGAGAAAATTTAGATTGGAGACCATGGATAGCTCAGTGGCAGAGCATTAGCATATAAAGCTAAAGGTCCTGTGTTCAAATCCCGGTCTAGGCATATATTTTTCTCTTCAAACATAACATGTTAATAAATATGTTCTCGCGATAAAGTTCTAACTACAGAATTAATGGTAATTATTTACTTGTTTTCGACCAGTGATTTCATTTAATCAGAATTGTTCAAATAAACAATTGATTGATTAATCATCAAAAAAATTGTTTCTTTTTTCTCTAGTAGGTGTGTATCTATTGGTTCTTATTTTTTCTACTTCAAATTCCTTTTCTATTCCACTTTCGCACGTGAACCATGTAATTATGTATTTCAATTTTCACTTATCTTGGAACCAGACAAGATTCGATTCTGGAACATTCTGATCTGCTTTAGATCACTTGACTGTTCAGTCAGTTGAAGGGTACAAGGGAAATAAACAGGTAAGTCACATTTTTTGTCAAGATGAAGTTTGAGGTACCATTATATTACACAGGCCTACGAAGATTTTGCGGCATGATAAATTAAGTCAAGTCAAATGTCCTGTTAACAGAACCGTTACTAGTTTTTTTGCGTATCACGTACAGATTTTGTATAATCCTATTTTTAATATAAGAAAAGGGCATGCAGTTCACTACTTGTATGCGGTAAGTATGTGCTGTATTAAAATATGTAAACAAATAAAATATAATACAATTTTATTATGTTGTTGCCAATGCATAAGGGGCTTGGACTTCCTCCATTCTCCTATGGACATCCCAATAATAGCATGTGAGCTGAGATAGTAGGTCAGCATCAATCTTCTTAATTGCTGGACATTTCATGTTCTTCATTCATGATGGAAGCATCATCTTTATAGTGTGGTGAAGGATATATATTGTTTCTATGACGATGAGAAGCCAGTCAGTCATGTCCCGTTAATAATCTGAAAAGTGTCACTGACTTCCTCCTAGGTACATCAGGAATAAAAGATTTGTCCTCCAGTAGTATTTTCCAGGCTTTATTTGTGCTTTCTTCTATATGTCTTTCTTTACAGGCTTGTTGGACTTTGTGCTTGATCCAGATTTTCGTATTCTGGAGTGTTCTATTGTTGTTTGTTTGCTTTATATTTGTTCCTTTTTTTTTTTTGCAAGGAAATCAGCTGTCTCATTTCCAGTTTATGGCAAATAACTGCAAAAGCAATAAGCCGCCAACATATGGACCAGATATTACAATTCCAAAACCACCAACATCATTACAAGAGAGTGGTACCACCTCCAGCACAGAAGATGATTTCCCTTTGTCCCTACAACCAAAAGACAACAATCCACATCCTATCAATTAATCAAAATTAAATAATTTGGTATGTGATTTGGGTCTTACAAAAGAAAAGGGCATTGGAAGTTACTAATTGGCCAAAAAGAAAACAACTGGTGTAAGGAACAAAAATTGTAATAAATCGTTAATTAACTGATTCTGAAAAAAAAATTGCTACCTCCTTTGCATATAAAACTAAGATTAATGAAGCAGTTTGTTAAAGTTTTGGACAAAAATGTCCCTTGTTATAAATACATTGCTAAAAATTCTGTTACTGTCGGAGGCAAAAGTGAAGAACACTTTTTAATGGCCACAGATTCACAAACTTATTAGGGATGTTACTTTTAAAAACTCCAAGTCTGACATGGAACTACAAGCTTGGGAATCATACAAAAAAAACATCATCCAGAAATTTCTGGGTAATGTTAAAGTTGATCAATAAGAGAAAATTATAAAAACCATGCTCGAAAAGTTCAGGGCACTGGGATGTAATATGAGCTTGAAGTTACACTTTCTTCACACTCATCTTCAACTTTTCCCAGAGAATTTAAGAGCACTAAGTGAAGAACATGGTGAGAAATTCCATCATAAAGACATAAAAGAGTTGGAAATGAGGTACCAGAGTTAATGGGATGTCTCCAAGATTACCTACTATCGTTGGTGTTTGGTAGAGAGAAAATCCTTGGCCGGAGCACGAATGCCAATCAACTCAGCGTTCATTTCTTAATTGTGGAGGAGAAAATAGAGATCTTAAGATATATTAGTAGTTCCTTTCATTAATTTTTAACTTCACAATTCATATTGTATGAAACCTCTATAGATTATACAACAATTTAAAGGACTATGGCTATTACGTATAATTCAAAAAAGTAATAAATATTTAATTTCAACATGGCAAAAAAAAAACCTTACGTGATATGAAAAAACTGTTAACATATTTGAATTCAGTACACTAAAATTAAGTTTAGAGAGACCTGTTAAAATCTGTCCTGCAGAAAGAAAATAAATTTGCAGGCCTGTTTTGTCCACGGAAAGGATTATCTTTTAGAAGTAAGAAACAGTTTACTCATGGGTCTCCAAGGTTTTGACATAAAGTAGGTACATTGTATATTTAAAAGTCTATTTTTTCTAGGTTTCGTGGAAAAAGATATTTTTTCTTGTAGCCTTCAGTTGTGAAGAACCAATAAAAAATATATATGTAGTAACCAAAGTGTTTTTTGGGAATAAATGTAAATTTTATGGTTTATTATTGTATGTCATTAATCCAGATATTGGAAAAGGATGAATCAACAAGATTTTAACTTAAATATTACACAAATATGATTAATATTTAATTAAATAAAAATAAAACTTAAAGTTTTATTTAATTAAATAAATATATGGATTATATTATTTTTGGTCTGGACATCTTACCTCAATATTAATGTTGATTTGTTCTTGGACATGTTTCAAAACAATTCTGTTTTATCGTCAGCTTTCCCAGACGATAAAACAGACTGGGAAAGCTGACGATAAAACAGAATTGTTTTGAAACATGTCCAAGAACAAATCAACATTAATATTGAGGTAAGATGTCCAGACCAAAAATAATATAATTAAAATAACCTCAAAATGTAACTTCCTAAAATTAAATATTAAATATATGGATTTTCATCAAGTAAATGCCAAATCAATTGATTATTAATTATGATTAATGTTTAATCAATTACATTGTTCTCATGACCTAACTAAGGTTGTGTTAAGAATTAAATTAATGTTTTTATTACCTCACCTCATATCCTTTTTCTTGTAGACTGCAGTTTCGGAGCTATATCTCCATCATAAGCAGCCTCTTGTCGACCGGTGTTATGTCGTTTCTTGGCGGTCAACGAGAGGCTACTGATGATGGAGATATAGCTCTGAAACTGCAGCTTAGAAGAAAAAGGATATGAGGTGAGGTAATAAAAATATTAATTTAATTCTTAAATTAAACCTCATAGTGTTTTTTTCCATTTGAAAGTTAAATAAATAGGTTGTGTTATTTTTGTTAGCTTTTTAAGTTAAAGGCCTATAATGTGATTTTGCAAATTATCATAAATCAACAAAGTGCCATATTTTAAGAGCAAGAAATCTTAAAATCTAACTGACTAATTACCTATAATAACTTACACTTGAGTAAAAGGATAAATATAAGGTTAGAATGAGATATTTATCTTAGTTTTTAAATCTAAAATCAATGTATGTAAATATCATCATCATCTTCAAGGTATGGGCCTGTAGGCCCGTTCCGCTCCCCGGTGCACTATATGCTGCAGGTCGTCCCTCCGACATTTTGGTCTTCCTACATTTCTTCGGCCTAGAGGCCTATAATGAAGCAGCTGTTTTGATAAACTATTATTTGGCATTCTTTGTATATGTTCAAACCAGTTACGTTTATTTCTGTGTATTGTCTCGTTTATATTATATATTTGTAATTCATCTCTGATATCTTGACTTCTCTTTTGATCTCTTATAGACACCTGCAACTGATCTGAGAAATCTCATTTCTATTGTCTCAATTTTATTTTTATCAGAGATCGTTAAAGGCCAAGTCTCAGACCCGTATGTTAACGTTGGAACGGCTACTGTTTTGTAAAATTAAATATCTCAAATATAATTGCCTATGTGTTGTAAAGTTGTGGTACTCATAGTTTAAATACTGCTATTGAATATCAGACAACATAATTAAAAAATGGTGGATAGGAATCCCATTTATATTCCTAATTTCCATCCGAAAATTTTAATCAAAACTCCATTTGGTATTAAAATTGCTATGATTACAATGAACTAGTAATTCACCTTTCATCATTCATTTGAACGAAATCAGTTGTTGATGACAAGTAAATAATTACCAAATTAGTACTTGAATTATTGTGATTAAGAGTGATTAATGGCATAGCCCATTGTTGAGCCATAGCCTCTCCTTTGTCAGGAGTTTATAGACAAATTTCATTTTAGTTACCTTATTTTTCCAAAGATGTCATGAGTGGCATATGGTCAACATACTGAGACATCTTGCAGGCAATTGATGTATTACTAGGATGTTTGAGATCAGTAAATTTTGCTTTGACAACCGACTTGCAAAAAGAGCTGAAGAAGATATACAAATGGATGGGAGAAGAACAAGAGGAAGACCAGCCAAGAGATGGATAGACAGTGAATGCACATCCAATATGTCTTCCTATGAGGAGTGATTTTGGAAATAAACAGGATGAAAGTCCTACAAATTATGATTAAGAAGAAGAAGAAGAAATTTTGCTTACAGGCTCTTTGTTCAGGCTTAAGGATCTTTTACGAGTCTCAAAATCTTCAGGCTCGGGACACACAGCTTAAAGTCCCTCCTGGAGTACTTGCTTCTTGAATTTTTCAATCCTAAAAGATCCACCGACCGCAACCAGGTTTGAATACGTGACCCTTGGGACCAGAGGCAAGGAGCATAACCATTAGTTCACCATAGCCGAACTTGAATTATTGGGGTCCACTGTATTATGCAAATGGCTGTAAAGTCTAATTGACTCTAAATGGATGCATTATGTCTTTAGCTGACAAATTTTTATAACTTGAATTTTAATTATATGTTGTTGAGAAATTTATGGATGTAGTATTGAAACTTATGATTTGTTTGTAATTTATGAACTAAAACTAAATTGTGTATGAGAGAACACAAATACTTACTTACTCACTGGCACTATCGAACCCGTAGGTTCATGGCCGCACGGACATAAGCTCTCCATACATCCCTATCCTGAGCTAATGCTTTCCAATCATTCCCTGTATAATCTACTTCCCTCAAATCATAGTTAATGTTATTCTCCCATCTCATTCTTGGTCTACCAACTGGGTGTTTTCCCTCTGGCTTTCCTACAAGAAGCTTTCATGCAAGTCTTTCATTCCCCATATGTGCAACATGTCCTGCCCATTGCAGTCTACGAGACTTAACTGTTCTTATTATATCTGGCTTCCTATAAAGACCATGTAGTTTATTGTTATGTAGTCTTCTCCATTCACCTGTCTGTTCATCTCTCTTTGGTCCAAAAATTTTCCTAAGTACTTTATTCTCAAATACTTGTAATCTCCTTTCCTCCCTTAAAGTAAGAGTCCATGTTTCGCACCATATAATATAACTGGTAGAATAATAGTTTTATATAATTTCAGTTTAACGTTTTTTGAAAGGAGTTGGGACATCAAGAGTATCTGCAATGCATAGGCCTAATAGCACGCATTTCCAGAATTGAGCCTATGTTTAATTTCTTTGTGCATCTCATTCCTATTTGTAATTATTGTTCCTAGGTATTTGAAATCAGCCACTTCTTCAAAATTTCCTTCATTTGTCATTAGTTGTACATTTCCATTATATAATGTATTTCTGTGTGTGAATATAAATTTAGTTTTATTGGTATTTACTTCCAGTCCCAATTTCTTAGTGTTACTCAATAGTGTGTGCATGTTGGCCTTTAGTATATCCTCGCTATCGGCCAGTAGTACTACATCATCAGCATAAACTAACAGCTTATTAATACCATTCAGTTGTAAGCCTTCCTCATTCTCTAAAGATTTAATGGCATGCTCTAGTACAAAATTAAATAGTAGAGGAGATAGTGCATCTCCTTGCTTCAACCCATTCTGGATTTCAAAAGTGTCCGAAAACTGTTTGCCTACATGCACCCTACTCTTTGAGCCATTTAGACACATTCGTATAAGTCTAACTAACTTTTTAGGAATTCCGAACTCCAGCAGGATACTATATAACTTCTCCCTCTTAATTGAATCATATGCTTTTTTGAAGTCTACATACAGTTGATGTACAGTACCATTATATTCCCATTTCTTTTCTAAAATCTGTCTTATTCTAAAAATCTGATCTGTTGTAGACCTGTTTCTTCTAAATGCACATTGATGATCTCCTAGTATGTCGTCAATATAGGGAGTAAGTCTGCTTACTAATATATTTGTTAGAATTTTGTACGAAGTTGAAAGTAATGAGATGCCCCTGTAGTTGTTGCAATCAGTTTTATCTCCTTTCTTATAAATTGGTACAATAATTGATTCCTTCCATTCATCTGGAAGAGCTTCTTTTTCCCAAATCATACTAAGCAACCAGCGTATCTTGTCCATCAATTTTTCTCAAAGAAGTAAATAAACTATTAAGAATTAATATTTAATTTTAGGAAGTTATATTTTGAGGTTATTTTAATTATATTATTTTTGGTCTGGACATCTTACCTCAATATTAATGTTGATTTGTTCTTGGATATGTTTCAAAACAATTCTGTTTTATCGTCAGCTTTCCCAGACTGGTTTTATTTATGTTGCACCACCTGGATGTCGATGTCAGCTCCATCCTGTGGTTGGCCAAAGAACCTCCAAACAAGGTCACCCTCCATCGGAATATCAAAATTCATAACTCTGTTTCTGTTCTTCTGAATATAAATTTTTTCCCAAATAGTCAGCTCTTTTGTATTTTCTAACTGTTTTAATAATTTAGTGTCTGAATTTATATTATGTTTTTCAAACCAAACATGAGCAGCAACTGCAGATTTTTCAATTTCTCCATTTTTAATATTTCTTATGTGTTCTTTGGTTCTAATTTTTATTAAATTATTAATATTAAATTAGCACCAAAAATTACTACAGTTTAAATAAACTAATAAAAACCAACAAAAATGAAAAAACTGATAAAAATAAAAAGTCAGGAATATATCAAATTGAATGCATGGGTTGTGAAAAGATATACATAGGGAAAACAAAAAGAAATCTAAAAATTAGAACCAAAGAACACATAAGAAATATTAAAAATGGAGAAATTGAAAAATCTGCAGTTGCTGCTCATGTTTGGTCTGAAAAACATAATATAAATTCAGACACTAAATTATTAAAACAGTTAGAAAATACAAAAGAGCTGACTATTTGGGAAAAAATTTATATTCAGAAGAACAGAAACAGAGTTATGAATTTTGATATTCCGATGGAGGGTGACCTTGTTTGGAGGTTCTTTGGCCAACCACAGGATGGAGCTGACATCGACATCCAGGTGGTGCAACATAAATAAAACCAGTCTGGGAAAGCTGACGATAAAACAGAATTGTTTTGAAACATGTCCAAGAACAAATCAACATTAATATTGAGGTAAGATGTCCAGACCAAAAATAATATTATTAAGAATTAATTAAAACATTTTTCTGATCATTCTTACCTCTCAGAGTTGTTTTTGTCGAACATGTTTCAGAGCTTCTTAGCCCCATCATCAGCGATTACAGACTAAAAATATATATATATATATATATATATAAACAGTTTGTAATACAGACCCTCATTAATGAATGTGAATCCTAATATTTTCAACAAAAATGAGTACTATACACCATGAACAGAATCTAAATTAGAATCAAATGTGTGCATTTTTGTAGAATTTGCAACAATAAAAAAAAGTTTTTTTTTTTTTGGAAATGTTTGATATTATCGGCAGTGATTACTGTGAATCTGTTTGTATGGCAACACAGACCCAAAATTGTCAATGCCCAGTCAGTGCTGATGGACTAATGGTTACCATGCTTACCTCTGGTTCACAGGTTGAAGCCCAGTCAAGTTAGAGATGGATTTTTCAGGGCACAGGTTCCTTTGAAAGGGCTCCCATGTCATAGATTTATGGCACATAAAAGAATCTGAAGCCTGTAGACTAGTCCTCTGGCCAAAATCTGTCAGCTTTTTCATGCCTAGAATTGAATTGTTATGCTAATGATCGTAGCCATTAAAAAATGCTGTTTTATAAAATATTAGCAAATAGCTCAAATGCTGAATCGTCCAAAGTTGCATTAATTCCACTAAATAAGATTTGAAACTGATAACCAATGTGAATGAATCATTGCATGGACGACAATGTTATGATAGACACATGAGGTGTCTTGTGTTTGACATCTAACTAACTCACTGGCACTATCAAACCCATAGGTTCATGCCACATCGACATGAGCTCTCCATACATCCCTATCCTGAGCTAATGTTTTCCAATCATTCCCTGTATAATCTGCTTCCCTCAAATCATTGTTAATATTATTCTCCCACTCCATTCTTGGTCTTCCAACTGGCCGTTTTCTCTCTGGTTTTCCTACAAGAAGCTTCCATGCATGTCTTTCATTCCCCATTTGTGCCACATGTCCTGCCCATTAAAGTCTACGAGACTTAGCTGTTCTTATTATATCTGGCTTCCTGTACATACTTTTTAGTTCACTACTATGAAAAATCTTCTCCATTCACCTGTCTGTCTGTCTCTCTTTGGTTAAAAAATTTTCGTAAGAACTTTATTCTCAAATACTCGTAATCTCCTTTCCTCCCTTAAAGTAAGAGTCCATGTTTTGCATTCATGTAATATAACTGGTAGAATAACGGTTTTATATATTTCCTATATAAATGCCATCATAATGTCTCCTTGATTTACAAGCAGCCCTATTGTATTGTGAATGAAGTTTCACTACTGTGGATCACCGGATTTAAAGAGAGAGAAACTTGTGATTGAGCTCCAGAAGTTGCCTGAGTAACTCAGTTGTAGAATGCCGGTGGGTCTTGTGTTGAAATCCAAACTTAGGCAGGAAATTCTCTATTTCATACATTGTTAGCAGCATATTTTGGATGCTCTTTGGAGGTTTTATAATGTTCTTGTTTGTCTCTTGATATTGGAATGTTACTAAATGCTTTTAACCCATTGGATACTTTTAACGAGTCTCCCTCGTGAGCAGTTAGAAAGTCCAAACAGCTCACCCATGACCTACACTCGTTATTGTGTTAAAACCCTCCACTATAAGAAGTTGGCTCTATCTGTAGTGATTAAAATTTTCTGTTCGCCATCTGTAAAATTTGTTGCAGGTTTATATAAAGCATATATGTAGGCCTAGTATACTGTATAGTTTATTATAGATATAATTTATAGAATAATATATTTTTATATATTATTATGGTAAAATATATATGTAGTTTCAATGTTTTTTTTTTATATATATATCATGGCTATAAATTTAACTTTTTTAGGAACACCCCCGATGAAGTGAAGGCCTATTTTGCATCCTAATAAGTCAAGTTAGAAAATCTAACATATAATGGTTCTGGAGCAATTTTAGAAATGCCAATTTACAGCAAAACTATATCCTTCAAAAGTGTATTCCTAATTTCGATGTTTCTTCACTTCAAAGATAATGAATCCGTAATTAGAGATGACAGAATTTACAAAATTAGACCTGTGGTTGATTATTTGAATACAACATTTCTGTCCTTGTATGTTCCACTTGATGAACGTCTGATGAAATTTCGAGGTAGACTGGCTTGCGTTCAGTTAAAACTCTCTTATCGGAATAAAATATTAGAAATTGTGCGAGACCTCTTCGGGATATGATTAAAATAAACACTGAACAAGATGCACAAGAAAATTCAAATTTTACTGCAAATGAAAGTGTAGTCCTAGAATTAGCAATCTGTTTGTAGAGAAAGGTTACACATTATAATTAGACAACTTGGGTTGTCCTAATTTATTTTTAGAGCTCAATAGACGAGAGACATATGTAAAATCTAACAGAAGAAATATGCCTATGAATTTAGTGAACATCAAATTTAAAAAAAAAGAGAGGTAACATGATCTATTCAGAGACTTCCTGCATTGAAGTGGAAAGATAGGAAATACGTTTATTTATTATCATCCAAACACGAAAACAAGAAGAAAAAGCATAAAGGCTAAATGTATTCTAGAATACAATAAAGGAATGGGAGAAGATCAACATGACAAGGTTGTGGCTTGTTTTCAAGTTATGAGATTTATAAAGGCTACAGAAAAATTGCTTTTTACATTATCGATAATTTGAGAAGATACATAGAAGAACTTCCTATGATTTGATAATGTATAGGTTTATGCTTTTATATATTTAGTTTCATTTATTTTTATAATATGCAGTAATATATATTTTTGTTATTTTTACCGTTTCTGTTAAACATATGATTTGGTTTACTTTAAATGTAATGACTGAGAAATATTAGTAAAAGATGGTTTTTGAAATGTTTGTCAACTTTCACAGCCTTGAAACTAACAATAGATAACAGTATAAATTACACAAAAGAGGGTTGTAGGCAGGCCGCATTCCTTTGCTATTCTTAAAAGTACAAAATACTACAAGAAAAACAGGTGTAAACAAACTACCTGAGATTCATAAGTTATAGAATGCAGTACACATGGTCTGGGTATTCTGATTTAAAATCCAGAGTAGTGCTGGGGAGATTTAAATGGGTTTCCAGTGAATTTACCAGGCACTTTTAAACGTGTCTGCAATGGGTTAAGAAATTTTTGACATGTGTAGCTGTTATAGTTGTTTGCTCTCCTATTTGTTGTGCACATTCAATTCTAGTATTGGCCCCTACCATAATGAAAGGTGCACTTAATGGCAAACATAAGGAAGATAAGTTTCAAAAGGCTGACTCTTGTAAAATGTTATGTGGAAATAAGTAGGAAGGTTGGTTGATCTCATCTAAGATGTTGAAAAAGACTGGAATATGGTGTGAGGAAGTGAAAAACAAGAATAGGCTACAATTTTGAGGAAACCCACAAGTTCTTAAAGAATGTTAGAGATGTAAATGATACACTGTCCTATTTGTATAATTCAAAATTTTGTACTAACCTGTATTCTAGCAAAAATGAATCATGATCTACACTCCAGCCCTTGTACATTTTAATCAGTTGTAGGATTTAAATTTTATACAAAATTGAGAAAAAATATATAAATGACAAAATACAGGATAATAAACAGATCCAAGTAGAATTGACAAATTATATTATATCAAATAACATAAGTTGAATAAATTAATGAATAAAGGCATAAATAAACATGAAATTATTATAACAAATTTAATGAGAAATATAAACTCATTGACTGCCCAAGTGGTGTATCGGCTAGCATCCCAGGGATTGGTGTTTGATTCTTAGTTAGAAACCTTTCTTTGTTTATAGGGTCTGTAACAGGATCCACTCAGCCTCTTGAGGAGACCTCAGTAGAGACTTGATGTGAGAAGTAGCGAAATCCAGTTGAAAGAAACAGTAAGATTGAGGTATTGCCTCATACATGTGTCTCCCTGTGGTGTTAATGACAGTAACATTTTCAGTTAGCTTTGGCTCTTCACAGCTGTTGTGCCACAGATTTATATACTCACCTCATTAAATAAAGTGTACATCTCTAATCCAATTTGTTATGATTATTATTAGAGCATAATGTATATTCCTATTTATATATTACAGGATGCAGCATAAGTTAGTTAACCAAAAATGCAAATATATTATTTTCTGTAGCTTACAACATTTCATCATCATCATAGTACATTCACGAATTTAGGCCATTTGTTGACCTGTTTTGGCCTCAAGAGAAACACCTCCAGAAGTCTTTTGAGTGGACGTCCTGGTCTTCTTCTTCCTGCAGGTTGATATCTTAACATTTGTTTGGGTATTCTGTGATCTTCCATTCGATGAACATGTTGCATCCATCTTGACTTATAATCAGAAATTTTGTTTTCTAAAGATTCCATGTGTAATTCTTCTAAGATGTCTTCATTTTTTTTGTGATCTAGTAGTGTGTATCCTGCAGTCCTCCGAAGATATCTCATTTCAGCAGATCTAAGTCTCTGTATATCCTTCTGTTTCAACGTCCATACTTCGCTACCATACAAAAGAGTTGGAAGAGCCAGTGTTTTATACACTTTCAGTCTTGAATGCTTTTGGACTAACTGTGGCTTGAAGATAGAATTTATTAACCCTAAAATTCTTAAAAATTTAGATTTTTTTGCATTTACATCCTTTTCTTCTTCATATGAGATATTGCATCCTAGATATGTAAAATTATTCACCTGCTCCAAAATTTTACTGTCCAGTACAATTTTACTTCTGACAGGATCTACACCTTGAAATGCCATAATTTTTGTCTTTTCTGTAGATATCTTTAATCCATATTCTTCTGTAATTTTGTTAAGTTCATACAGACCTTTCTGTAGATTATCTTCGGAATTTGCTATTATTATTTGGTCATCTGCAAACAATAGGGTGTTTAATTTTCTATTTTCTGATATTCTTATTCCAAATTTATATGTTTTGTTCCAGCAACATATTACTTCATTGATATAAATTGCAAAATGTGTTGGGGATAGGGGGCAGCCTTGTCTCACACCACGATTTATAATTCCTTCTTCAGAAAATCTGTTATTTAATTTAATCTTTATGGTGTTGTCTTTGTAAATATTTTGTATGTTCTGCCGAAGTAAATTTGGTATATTTCTGTCTTCCAATATATTTAAGAGTTTTGATCTCTTGACTGTGTCGAATGCTTTTTCAAAATCTATGAAAGCAAAATGTGTTTCTAAGTTGAATTCTCTTTTTTTTCAAGCAATAGTTTAACAGAAAATGCTGAATCAATACAAGATCGTCCTTTCCTAAATCCATTTTGACATTCCATAAGGAATTTTTCACTGAAACTTTTCAATTTTCCATTTAAAATGTCTGCATAAATTTTGTAGCATGTGTTTAACAAACTGATTCCCCTATAGTTGTCCATTTTTCTCTTGTCTCCTTTCTTGAACAGGGGTATAACAATGCTTGTCTTCCATTCTTGTGGTATATCTGCATTTTTGAATACATTTATTAAAGAAGGACAACAGTCTTTCATGGAACTTTTTGCCTGCATATTTGTACAATTCAGAATTCAAGCCATCTGTGCCAGTTGCCTTCCCATTTTTTAATTTCTTTAAACTATTGTTCAATTCTTCCAATGATATTATGGAATCTGTCTCATTATTATTTCGGAAAATTGTATCTTCATAGCTATTGTCAGTCCAAAGACTTTTATAATAATTGAAAAAATCTTCTTTTGTTACTCTGCAATTAATTTTGGTACATTCTTTAATATCTTTATTCAAATGTTTTAATATTTTGAAGGCATTAGGTTGGAATTAATATTTAATTTTAGGAAGTTATATTTTGAGGTTATTTTAATTATATTATTTTTGGTCTGGACATCTTACCTCAATATTAATGTTGATTTGTTCTTGAACATGTTTCAAAACAATTCTCTGTTTTATCTTCAGCTTTCCCAGACTTTTCCAGTCTGGGAAAGCTGAAGATAAAACAGAGAATTGTTTTGAAACATGTTCAAGAACAAATCAACATTAATATTGAGGTAAGATGTCCAGACCAAAAATAATATAATCATTAGGTTGGAGCTTATGCAAATCTGATTCTAAATGTGTAACAAAATTTAACCATATTTTCCTATGTCTCATTCTTATTTCCCTCTTAACAATAGCTCTACAGCATTTGAATTCTATTTCATTTTCTACTGTCTTTGTGTTCAAATATTTTTTATAAGCTGTATTTTTTTCTTCAATCAATTGTTTTATTTGATCATCCCAGATTTTTAGAGTTCTATTTCTTCTTTGTTGTATATTTACTTTTCCTAAAGTTTCATTAGCTGCATTTTGAATTATCATTTTAATGTTTTTCCATTCTTCTTCGACATCATTACTTTCTGGAGTTGTAGCCATATATTGCTGAATTCTTCTCGAATATAACCATTTAATGCTGTCATCATAAAATAATTTTACCTTGTACTATGCTCTGTTGTTGTTTCTTCTTTTTTAACCATCTTGGTGGAAATCTTATTTTTGCTTCTACTAGGTAGTGATCTGAACCGATATCATATCCTCTGTAGGCTCTGACATCGAGAAACAATTTAAAAATCTTATTATTTGCAATGAAATAATCAATGATTGATTTTGAGTCCTGACGATGCCAGGTATACTTATGTATGTTTCTATGATTATAAAAGGTATTCGTTATTCTCAGTACATTGTTCATTTATACAAAAAAAACTATCAAAATTGGTCCAAAGTGACCTCCATTGTTGTTTAAACAGTAGTGTTTGAGATTATATTCTGAAGGTTCCGTATTCAAACCCCAGTTTCAATCAATCTGATTTTTTTCCTTGCAACCACGTGCAGTGGTTAACTGACTTTGCCACACTCTGTATATGTATATAAGAAATTAATATTTATAAAGCAGCATAATTTTCTGTCTTTTCGAAAAAGGGTTCATACTATGTTTTAACTACAATCGTAAACTGATACAGTGGGCAATATAGCAAAGAGATTGGAATTTTTAAAGAATTGTATATACCAATCACGATTAAGTTTTGTAGGTAGGAAATAACATTATGAGGTTTATTTTAATTTATGTTGAGTTGTTTTTGACTCACCTCATACTTCTTAACTCCCTCGCAGACTCGAGTTTCGTCACTGCATTTGTGACATTTTCAATGCTATATCATGATCACAACTGACGTCCAATGGCACAAATGCAGTGACGAAACTCGAGTCTGCGAGGGAGTTAATAAGTAATGAGGTGAGTCAAAAACAATTCAACATAAACCAATCTTGATGTTCATGAAACATTTTATAAAACA
Source organism: Diploptera punctata (assembly GCA_030220185.1). Lineage (NCBI taxonomy): Eukaryota > Metazoa > Arthropoda > Insecta > Blattodea > Blaberidae > Diploptera > Diploptera punctata. The sequence continues at coordinate 2,169,562 of JASPKZ010009819.1, forward strand.
AGTATCAGAGATTTCTAGTTTTAATTCAGACAAGAATTAAGTTAACAGTTAGTTAATGTTTTATTTAACGACACTTTTCAACATCTGAATTAAATCTTCCAAAATGTCACAGCTCAGGATAAGCTCTCCCTCCCATTCTATCCTGTCAAACACCTTCAAGTCTGCTTCCATGGATTGCAATCATCTCTTTCTGGTCTTCCATACTTTCTCATACTGTCTACTTCTCTATGAAGATTTTTATAAGACATTTTTTCCACATGATCCAGGCACATCAAATGCCAAGTTTTAACAAACGTTACAATATCTTTATCTTTTTATGGATCATAAAAAGTTCTTCAAAAGTATGCAATGAAGATTTATTAGCTTTAGACTTAGTTCAAGGTTCATATCCATATACAACAATAGGTCTAAAATTTTATATAGTCTCAACTTAGTATTTCCTGATAAAGCAGATAATTTTTAGAAAGTTCATATTAATATAACTTTATTGTCTGCAATTAATTAATCTATTATATAAAAATGCATGTTTGTTTGTTCATATTTTATGCACTGCCATACCGTTCATCCAATTGTGATGGGGTTTTTTGCAAAATGTTCAGCAAATTCCCAGGATGAACATAGACTATAAGAGAGTTGTGATACTCAATACCTACACCCTGAAAAAAATTTCCTTTTTTTGATGCTTAAATGGCTTATGCTGCCTAAACCATAACAAATACACAAAATTAATGTACACAGAATTGAATATCTCAAAAAATTCCATGACAGCATATGTTTATCTTTTACAGATAACTCACAAAAGCCATTTTTGTCTTTCATTGATGCCAAGAAGATCAGGATAAATAGATTCCTGGACAAACGTGCGCTGCCATACCGTTTATCAGATTGTGATGGGAATTTTTGCAAAATATTCAGGATTTTCCCGGGAATGTTACAGGCTATAAGAGAGTTTAAATGTTTAAGCCCTTCACCCTTAAAAATCACCCTTTGTAGTGAAAAATGTAAAAAAAAATGTCTTTTGTATGCTTAAATGGCTTACTCTACCTAAACCATAATAAATAAACAGAATCAATGTACACAACCTCTACAAAAAAGTCTGTGACAGAAGGATAACTCACAATAACCATTTTTGTCTTTCATTGATGCCAAGAAGATTGGAATAAGTAGATTCCCAGGAAAGCATAGCAGCGCACAGCGAGTATTCTTTTACGGATAACTCAAAATAACGAATTTAGTCTTTCAGCTCATTTATGCAAAGTACATCGGACTACATAGATTTCCAGCCAACGCCGGGTAAACAGCACAGGGTATCTAAAAATAATTATGATATAAATTTATTTATTTTTATCCTTTTACTTCTTCAACTAAAGGTAAAAACATATTATGATTTATTTAGGCATAGCAGCATATGCCGGGTGTGTTATAAATTCCTTCAGAAATTATCCTAAGGTAAATAGAGTCACAATTCAAATCTAGGTATCAAAAGTGCTGATATATTTTGCTCAGAGGCTTATTATTTCAAGGTTGAACTTATTTCATGTGCTGTATATCTTTGACACATGACTTGCAGTATTACTTTCCTTCTAAAGAAAGCAGTATTCAGAATTTAGAGGCCTTAAAAATTGGGGGTGGAATCCCCAAACAGTGGAACTACTAGTTCACTAGGACTGATAAGGTTAATCATCATATCTCCTTATGTAGGTAGCCCAAGGGTTTTTAATACTTGTTTATGCGGTATCTTACATACAATAGATAAGTTCTGGTGGACTAGTGTTACCATACTTACCTTTGGTTCGCAGATTCAAACCCAGCCAAGATCGAAGGACTTCGCAAGGTGTAAAAATCCTGAGTATGGGTTCCTTCAGAAGGAAACTGTTGTAGATTTATAACATGTAAAAGAACCTCAATCCTGAAAAAATGTCTATGAGCAAAATTTGTCAATCCTTTGATGCCCAAATTAGAATTGGGATGCTAATGCTGTTGAAAAGAGACGTTAAATAGAAAATAATAACTATTATTATCTTGCAGATAATGAGTTAAATATAAAACATTACTGTGGCCAAAAGGGAACAATTGTTGCATTTTCAAAAGTTTTACTCAAATTGCATGGAATGCTCGTTATAAAGAGTAAATCATACATTTTATATAAATGAATAGGAAAATATTTTTACATCTCGCTTCATAAAACTCCGTGATTTTCACAGAACTGGTTTCTGAAGACAGCCCTTCTAAGCCTTCAGAAACTGGTCCTATGAAAATCAGACTTTCATTAGGTGCATGGGCGTAGCCAGCATTGGATTAATAGGGGTGCAAATTTTTTCGGCCCTATATCTTCCAGGTACAAATGAACAAATCAAAAGTACAAAATAGTACCTTTATTTTTTAAACTAACCTCGATATACTTCAGAAGAAAACTACAGCTCTATTTAGATGAAATATGAAGAATAATAGTGAAATAATTGCAGAATTTTTAGGCTTTGGCAAATTGAATTTTTTGTCAAGATTACTTTTTAATATTTAATTTTAGGAAGTTATATTTTTGAGGTTATTTTAATTATATTATTTTTAGTCTGGACATCTTACCTCAATATTAAATTGATTTGTTCTTGAACATGTTTCAAAACAATTCTGTTTTATCGTCAGCTTTTCCAGACTGGTTTTATTTATGTTGCATTATGTTGCACAACCTGGATGTCGATGTCAGCTCCATCTTGTGGTTGGCCAAAGAACCTCCAAACAAGGTCACGCTCCATCGGTATATCAAAATTCATAACTCTGTTTCTGTTCTTCTGAATATAAATTTTTTCCCAAATAGTCAACTCTTTTGTATTTTCTAACTGTTTTAATAATTTAGTGTCTGAATTTATATTATGTTTTTCAGACCAAACATGAGCAGCAACTGCAGACTTTTCTATTTCCCCATTTTTAATATTTCTTATGTGTTCTTTGGTTCTAATTTTTAGGTTTCTTTTTGTTTTTCCTATATATATATATCTTTTCACAACCCATGCATTCAATTTGATATGTTCCTGACTTTTTATTTTTATAATTTTTGTTGGTTTTTATTAGTTTATTTAAACTGTAGTTATTTTTTGGTGCTAATTTAATATTAAACTTCTCAAATATCTTTTGAAATTTATTATGTACCCAAGGGTGATATGTGAATTTCCTATATTTTTTCATAGGTGGTTCTTCTTTTTCAAGAGTACTTCTGTTTATCATTTTTTGTTTTTTATACTTTTCTATCCTTATTAAATTATTAAAACAGTTAGAAAATACAAAAGAGGTGACTATTTGGGAAAAAATTTATATTCAGAAGAACAGAAACAGAGTTATGAATTTTGATATACCGATGAAGCGTGACCTTGTTTGGAGGTTCTTTGGCCAACCACAGGATGGAGCTGACATCGACATCCAGGTTGTGCAACATAAATAAAACCATTCTGGAAAAGCTGACGATAAAACAGAATTGTTTTGAAACATGTTCAAGAACAAATCAACATTAATATTGAGGCAAGATGTCCAGACTAAAAATAATATAATTACTTTTTAATTTTTATACTTAATTGTATTGAAACTATTAGCTATATTTTAGCTATTAATAAAGTTACAACTACACATACAGTTTGACTCGCCTATTCGTTTGAGAACATTTTTTAAGTACATTTTGTTTGAATAGTTTTTTTTTGTGGAGATTGAGCATACACAGGCCATTAAGGCGATTTTCTGTCGTTGTAGAACTGCACCATGCCTTCACTCTTTTCAGGGTGCTAAAAGTGCATTCAGTTGACGCCATAGTGCATGGTAAAGAAAGGCATATTACAATTGCTTTTTTGATGAATGGGAAAAAATTGCACTCGTCCATGATGTTAACGAAGTCACCTTCTTTATCCTTGTCACTTCGTTTCATCCACATATGGTGCCATAGTTCAATTTTGGCAGACAAAAGCCTCGATTTTATAATACTCTGAAATTTTGCTCGCTGTTGCTTGGGCATCTTTCAGAGATGTATTTAGGTTCTTAGAGTGCAGCATTTTAAGTTCAAAAGCAGGACCCTGTTGTTCTCCAAATCTGACAAAGCTGTGTGAAAGGAATCCAAATAGGGATTTAAGATGGCCACCTTAAAGTAATCTTTGGGATTACATTGCGGATTAGCTCGATGTGTCTGCTTATTGGATATTCTTGATGGTGTAATTTCTACACCTAGCTCAGAAGCAATAGTCTCCATCTCTTTCATAATGCCTTCGGAGATCTTGTAACATTTTTTTGCAGTGATCCATTACCATGCTTTTAATGCTTTCAATATGGGCCGTGCATTTAATTAAATATATAGCCACGGCTTGCAGCAAATTAACGACACGTTCCAAATAACTAGAATATTTTGGCACAAACAAAACATGAAATTACTTCTACTTTCAGCAGTGTGCAACTGATCAGCTTGTTTTCGGCTTGGTGCATTTTTTCTTCGGCAATCAATTTCAGGCCATTCATCAATTCCAAAAAGTGTTTCATAAATATCCCAATACTTTTATATTTTTGCGACCAACGTGTTTCACAGAGCATGGGGATGCTTGTGACATGCTGCTTTCTCAACGGCGATACTCGAAAAAAGTTTATAATATCCTTAATTGTAGCTATCGTGTTTCTCACCTCAGGAACACTATTCAAATCATTTACCACAGGAATGATTTTGTTGCTCGCGCAGTGGAAGTAAATACCTTTGGGGGAAAAAACTCTTGCAGATGTTTCTGGACCCCGTTGTCTTTTCGTGCCATTGTTGAGCAGCCGTCATAGTCCTGGCCGACACGTTTGTGCGGGTCAATGTCTATGTCTTTGAAAAAAGAAAAACTCAATTTCTGCGGCAATTGATTGGGTGTCCATTCTTTTCAGTTAAACAAAGCCTAAAAACTCTTCTCGAATTTTATTCAGTTTCTCATAAAAATATCAGCACACCAATGGGCAATTGCACCTTTCCAGAAATGCCACGCTTTTATCAGTTAAAACACTGTAAGCGCTAGCATTTTTTTACATTATTAATAATTTTCTTTTCCTCAAGTGGCATAATTCATAGGTAGCATTCTTGGTGTTTAAATGAGGTTTTAAGCTTATATTATTGGCATCAATTTTCCTCTGAATCAAATCCCTGAAGATGCCTTCATCCAGTGTTTTATCCCTTAAATGCAAGTCATGCAAGCCACAGAAGATAATAGTATCCAAGATGGAAGACAAATATTTCAAGTTGTCCACCACAATCTTCTTTAGCCACTTGAGTTTTTTGCTAACAGGGACTTCACTTAAAAAACAAGCATGCTGACTGCGCAGCTTTCACATGCCACTGGCTCTCACAAAGTTTTTTTGGCAAATTCATGCATTTTGAAACATTTCTGGAAGGGTCTTACTATGAATGATACTTTAATGTCCCTCACAATATGTGGGGAGAATAGAACACAATATATACAGAGTGCATCTCTTAGTCTTGCGGAATACTTTAGCCAGGGTGAATACTGTTGGATCCAACAATGCTTGAATTTCCGTTTTAAATGTTCAGCATCTTTGCTGAAATTGTAGCTTTCGGGTGCTGGCAGTTTGTCAGAATTTTCACTTTATCTTCTTTACTCATTAGCTCTGTTCTGCCCATCCAGGTGCCAATATCATTAGGTGGTAAACCTTCGTCTTCAGATGTGATGAAATCTAAACTATCCAGGGAAAAATAATATTGCAATGATACAACTTGTGTAGGTACTTACCAAAGAATTTTCTTATAACCAATTTTACTATACACGCACGAATACGCGTAGTTGAACGTTTAAAGCATGAGTCTAGAACCTTTGAGTAAAGAATATGTCAATTGGATAATTATTTGAGCATATAGAACATATTAGAAAATACGAGACATAGACATGACAAACCTTTGACCAATCACAGTAAGTGGGTGTTGGCCAATAAAAAGCTGTAAAAAAGGGATTCATTACATAAGTGTGTGTGGCCAATGAAGAGTCAAGGTCAGGCAAAGTTTCTACAAGCGTCTAGACGTTGAAAAACAAACTCAGGTACTCAGCTAAAATTCGAGAATGGAATGCTACGTTAGCCATTCATAATAGAGGTCTAGAATTTTCTGGTGTACTGGCGATGCTTATGTCCATTGGGACAGGTACTTGATAAATTGATATATCACATCGATTGGGTTTGGCAGGGTTAATATTATTTTTTACATCTATTTTTAACTTTTTACACCTAATTTCAGATAGAAGAAAATCTCATTCTATCTAGCGTTAATTGGTCGAAAGTCAAAGGGGTGCAAGCACACCCCCCCCCTGCACCCACCTCGCTATGCCCATGATTAAGTGAGATATAAAAATATTTTCCGTTCCATTATATAAATTGTAAATTACCTCATAGCGTTTACTTCCCATTGTGATTTTTATTGAAATTATTCATTTCTGACAACCTCATGGGAAAACACCTCACTTTCTTCAAAATGACAGAAAATAAAATTACTCTCTCAGTTTGCAATAGGCCACAGGGCTAAAATCTGTTCGGAAGATGATTATAATTAATTTTTAAAAGTATGGGTTGTGTTAATAACATAAAATGACATACCATTGAGGAGAAATGAGATATTAATGAAATGCAATATTAGAATCAATACACATATGTTATTGTTTCCTGCATGTATGTTTGGAATTACATATATATATAATTTATTTTGGGTAATTTCACAGAACCTGTTGCTCAGAATTTGTATAAAGAGGCTTTTACAGTTGCAGATTGCAAGAAGTCTCACAAATGTGTTTGTGAAGTCTCCATTACATACAAATGTTGCCAGTTTGAGCTAGACATGGTTGTGTTATTCTCATGTTTTTTGTTCTTATTTTTATAGACGTTTTATCTTCTAAGGTCATATCATAAGTAATAATTAAATGAATCGTGATTTTTTCTTACCTCATACATCTATGTTTCTTTAAACACAGCACTGCAGTATCGGCGACCCTTTGTCGTCATCGTCAGCGTTTTCACGACTGTCAATTTTTTCTCCTTTTTGCCGGCAAAAAGGAGAAAAAATTGACAGTCGTGAAAACAGCTGACGATGACGACAAAGGGTCGCCGATACTGCAGTGCTGTGTTTAAAGAAACATAGATGTATGAGGTAAGAAAAAATCACGATTCATTTAATTATTATTAATTGAACCTCATAATGTTAAAAATTCCCAAATTTAATATATAAACATATCATAAGTATTTATTTATTTTTAATGAAGCTATGAAATGGTGAATATCATAAATTTGAACCCAGCATTTGTCTTGACAATTAAGAAAAACCAGGAAAAAATCTAAGGCAGATGTTGGCACAAGGATTTGAGTCTCAAACTCACATACCACCTGACTCACTTGGTAATTCTTGTGTTTGCATTTATCAGTATAATGTATTACATATTAGTGATATGCCAGCTTTTTGATGCATATATTGTGTGTCAAATGTTTGTTGTTTTGGCACTGCACAAATTGAACAAAGAATTTTTATGTACAATATTCATGTAAAAATAAACTTTTGAAGAACAATGGTCTACAAGAAAATATCCTGACAATTTCAATGTTATATTTAAATTTAATACCTTCCACTACTGGACAATATTATTTTGAAAAGAAAAATTAATGCTTGAACCCTGGACCTCTAGTTCTCTGCACCATTATACAATCCATTACACCATCCAAGATACAATACAAACATCAACATTTCTTTCCTCATATACAATTCTCTAATAGTCCGAAAGCAGATAAACAGTGCTACCAATAACCAATGGATGGCTTCTATTCAAGAAGTATTTTCAATGAGATTTTTACATTACCTTTTTAAGCAGTAAATCTTAATATTTTAATGTTATATTCAAATGTAATACTAGTATTAAGTTTACTGCTTACAAAGGTAGTGTAAAATTCTCATTTAAACTTCTTGAATAGAAGCCATTAATTGGCTATTGGTAGCGCCATCTATCTGCCTTTAGACGATTAGATAATTGTATATGAGGAAAGAAATGTTGATGTTTGTATCGTGTTGTGAATGGTGATGAATCCATTGGATTGCATACCAGTACATAGTACCAGAGGTCCAGGATTCAAGTCCTAGTTCAAGCATTAATTTTTCTTTTAAAAAAATATCCTGGCAAACCTATTCCAGGTAGCAAGAGACCATTTGATAGCATATAAAAAGTTGAGAACCAGTTCTCTTAAAAGTTAAGAAATCTGTTTCCAGACCAATGTTCTTACACGAAAAGTTATACAAAATATATGAATGACTAGAACACACTAAAAAAAAAAATCCCTCTGTCAGCCTGCATAGGCAACAGGCATTTTAAAATATCACTGAAGTCTTATATAAAATTAGTGCCCATGAATTGCAATCGTATGATCACATGACTAGCCTCCTTCAAGCAAAAATTGGCATTTATAAATGTCTACTGTACTTTTTATTGTAATGTCACTAGTAATGGTGACATTATACTAAGTAGAATTTCTTTAAATAACATGCTGATTTAACTAAAGAATGTCCAGTCTTCATTAAGTCCTTGATATCACACAGTATTGCTTACAAGCTCCTAACTCCACACTCGCAGGTCCACTAAGTTCCTGCTCATCCACTGACTCCACTCACCTGTCACTTGCCAGACAACTGTTCACTGGGTTCTGCTGGGTCTTATAGCCAATATTCAAGGTTTTGGAAAGGTCACCGTTGGCACAAAGTATAGTGCTTTATGATCCTTTAAACCATCAAGAAGCAATGCCCAGACACATCTGGAGAGCTCCCCACCGGGCATTCCTGACTCATGATTTGCGAATCACTATTTCTTATAAGATGAGACTTACAAACTATGAGTTTTTTTTTTGAGACTGGAAACATCTTACATCAAATTAATGTTGATTTATTCTTGAACATGTTTCGATACAATCTTCTATATCATCTTTAGCTTGCCCAGACTACTTCCTAAAATAAACCATCATGAGAGTCTTGCTGCTGCTGCCTGCAAAATTCAGCCCCAATAGAGTGAAACATTTTTTTTTTAAATTATCACAGTATTATCATAAGTTACTTGATAAATCACACATTATTTTTACATGTGTTTATAACTACTGTAGAATTATAACTATTACATTTATTTTTCTACTTTGTCACGCAGAGGGCACGGGTTTGATTCCTGGTCAGGACAGGCTCCTGGATGAGGGTTTTCCCTCACCTGTAAGACAAATGTCAGGAAGCTTAGGACCCAACGGTCCCTGAAAATTATCCGGCCATCATCATCACCCTTCACCAGTGTGGAAAGCAACAGAAATCTACCACACCTATAATTCCCCAATAAAGCTTCAAAGCATAGCATGAAAATGCTATGATTGCGGTAAAAGACCTGCCCTAGGACAGAATTACTATGGATGGATGGATATTTATTTTTAATGTGCTTTTGTGTTAATAGTACGTAATATTTGACATTATATAAATATATATCTTACTCCAGTTTAAATAAATTTATTATTATTATTATAGATTGGTTCTATAACCAGATTTGAACAGTATCGTTGTTGGTGGAGTAAATCTTATAACACTGATTATAACTTCTGATTATCAACATTATTACTAGTTTTAAATATCTTTTTATAGTCCACCGCTGTGGTCTCGAGGTAGCATGCTGCCTTGTCACGCAGCAGGCCCAGGTTCAATCCCCAGTCGGGACAGTTTTTCTGGGTGAGGTTTTTCCTCACCTATAAGACAAATGTCAGGAAAACTTTAAGGCCCAATCAGTCCCCGAAATCATATGGCCACCACACCTCTATCATCATCATCACCCATCATATCATCGGGGCAACGTAATCCTGCCTTCCAGGCGCCCCAACCTCAGAAGTGGGTTACAAGTATGCCATGTCAGGAGAGAACACCAGGAATGTTGAAAGACAACCTGGAGCATTTGCAAAAATATATATATATATATATATATATATATATATATATTTATGTTTACAGTAAAAAAAAATTATTTTACACTTGTGATACTGTCTCCATTTTCTCAGCCGTGGCAGCCTTGCTCCTATGAGCAGTCAAGTTCTTGTGGATTGCAACTGTAACAACCTCCCTATGTGTGTCATAGTTGTGTAAATTAAGTATTGAACCCAAGATAACATATCTACATCTAACTATAGCAGATGGTGATTCAAAGAATATTATTTTAGCTTGTACCACAATAAATTTTGATGCCAACTTGCATAATCATAATCCTAAGTGACAAGTACTGTTATTTTGATATGTAGTTTTTAATAGATATATGATAAATAATTGTAAATTATTAAAGGTACATAGTAAGCTGGATTTTTCTACAACTTTTTGTTACTATTTGTATCTGGTCATTATATTCATAAATATAGCGACATAAAGAAAATTTTAACTTTTAATAATTTCTACTTTCTTCTCATAATATTATTGTCAGTGCTACTAGTGTATTGTAAGGTTAATAGAGATAAAGAATGAATTTATTTAGGAAACATTTGCATCTGTAAGGAAATTCTTAGAACAATAGAGTTATCTGTGAAATCCACAGAAAGCAATAGAAATGAAATACTTTAGAAGAAGAGCTGATAAGACATGACGGGGTAGAATAAGAGAAGAGATTGGAGACAGGAGAAGATATTCATTTCATTGAAGAGTGGCAACTTTACTGGTTTTGGCATGTATGCTCTAGGTCAGAGGAAAGAAAACCCAAAACAAGTCATATAAATGTGAACACAGGGGTTTATAATATTATTATGTTAATAATATTAATATTTACTTTTAGAAGAGATAAATCTCAATGTTCCTTCATGAATAAAATAATCAGAGAAAAATATGTTTTCCACATAAAAAAATACTTATTGATATTCCGTATCATACAAATAAATTTGTCTTAATTCTAACCTGTAACACCATAATTTTTTTAATAATCAATTTTTTATTTATTTTTTTGAAGAAGGTCAATAAGACCTAAAATTAAATGGGAAAATACAATGGAGAGAATGGGACAAAAGCAAGGCGAAACAGTAGTGGAAAGGAGAAGAAAGTGCAGGGTTAGAAGTTGAGGAATTGGGAGGAGTGAAGTGAACTCGATGCCTAACACTATTAAGAAACAAATATATTATTCTTTAAGTAATAAATTGAGTTAGATTTAACAACTCACCTCATAATTGTAGATTTCTTGAAGACTTGTTTTGATGCATCTTTGTATCATTTTCAATTCCATCTAACTATCAAATTGCTGGTTGGCTTCCTGCTCCCTCTGTTGGCTGACTGATAAACTTCCAAATGAAATATTCTTCACCGGAAATTTCAAAATTCATGATTTTCCTTTTATTTTTGTGGATGTCAATTTTCTCCTGAACTGTGAGTTACTTAGATTTTTCTAATTGTTTCAATAATTTGGCCTTTGTTTAGATTCAGTGTTTTTCTGACCATGCATGTGCAGCTATTGCAGATTTTTCTATTTCCCCATTTTTAAGATGTTCTTTCAGTCTTTTTGCTTTTCCTATGTATATTTTTTCACAGTCTTTGCAATAATTTAATAAATTCCTAATTGTCTTCATTAATCTTTTCATTATTGTTGGTTTTAATTAACCTATAATGGCTATAATCGTTTTTTGGTGCTAATTTAGGGTTGAATGTTTGAACGCATTAGTCAGTAAAAGGCGTTCTCTGCTGATAAAGTTTTATTCAAACACATTTTTCTTACTCAGAAATCTATTCACGCGGTAATAATTGTAAAGCTACCTGACAAGGTACCTTAAGATCGTAGCTCAAGATATAAACTTATGTGAAAATCCCGAAGGGAACCGATGTAGTTTGAAACTTATCCAAGATGTCGGACCTTGAAGACTTCGATCATGTTTTCGGTATACGCGGAGAAGAGGAATTTGATAGAGTCTACCAAAGAATTCAACTGGAAGAACAGGAGAATCGGCATAATATTGCGCGTCGCAGACGTGTTTGTATACGGTATTATTTGCGGGATGCAAGCATAAATGCATTCCTCTATAGCAGACGAAAATAACGGAAGTGGTTTTATCACTGAGAATTCTGGGTAATTCGTTGCCAATATTACGAAAACGTCAACATTCATGCATGACCGGTTAAGGCGGCCGTTAATTCGATCTCAGCTCACCAGTGATTGGAAGTAATTTGAGTGGAGAGTAATGTATTTGCATACGACCCTTAATGTTAAGTTTGCTGATTTTTTTTTTTTAAATATGCCAAAGAATGGTTTGTAAATTTCCTGAATTTTTTTACTAATTTCTTTATCAGTCTGAAGAGTACTTTTATTCATTAATTTTTGTTTTTTGAATCTATTTATTTCTTATGAATCATATTTTCTTCAAAACCTTTCTTTTTGCTATTAGGGTTTTCTCTGTATTAATATTTTTTCTGCTCATGGGGATATTCACAAGTCTGTATGTTTAACTATTAAAGACTGCCTGCTTATGTGCAATGTGGTTGAAACCTGTTGCCCGTAAATTCCAAATACTATTTTTCTTTTTTCTTTGTGTCTGATCAATTTTAGATCCAAAAATGTTATTTTAAACTTCCATAATAAATTTAATAGTTTTATTCTGGATATTCAAAAGTTTTACAGCATCTTCCAAGTGTTTGTGATTGACTATAAAATAAACCTCATAGTATCATTTCCTTTAAATATTAATGAATATTAAATTTGAAGAGAAACATTTTTGCTCAGACCGAGACTCGAACCCAGGACCTTTGGTTTTCCGTACCAATGCTCTACCAACCAAGCTACTGGGGGCGAGTTCCAATTTAGATGCAACTCTTTCACTTATATACGTTGTAATTCCCGTGCACCAAATGCCTGAAGCCTTGGCTTCTATCTATGCAATGGCAGCTTCTTAGTTAAGAAGACATTTATTAGGAATATAAAACTACTTTTAAAAGCCAATAGGGCTTCTATTGAAGTTTTTATTATTAATTTAACACTTCTCACTAAAGGATAAATTAAATTTGAAGAGAAAAATTTTCACTCAGACCGAGACTCGAACCTGGGATCATTGGTTTTCCATACCAATGCTCTACCAACTGAGCTACTGGAGTGAGTTCCAATCTAGATGCAAATCTTATCTTTCTCTTATATATGTTGTAATTCCCATGCACCAAATGCTTGAAGCCTTGGTTTCTATCTATGCAAAGCCACCATCAAGCATTTGGTGCACGGGAATTATATATATATATATATATATATATATATATATATATATAAGAGAAAGATTGGAACTGGCTCCAGTAGCTCAGATGGTAGAGCATTGGTATGGAAAGCCGAAGATTCCAGGTTTGAGTCTCGGTCTGGACAAAAATTTTTCACTTCAAATTTAATTTATCCTTCAGTGAGAAGTGTTAAATTAATAATAAAAACTTCAATAATGAATATTGTTCTTTAATTTAAAAACACCTTCACCAATTTTGGGTTTGTTTACTTGTGAGGATATTGAGTGTAGAAGAATCTGGATAATTTAAAGTAGATTGGAAACCTTGGATTGTACAAAATAATTCTATTCAAAAAAGATCACCCATACTTTGTTTAGTCTTCTGTTACTACTAACTCACTGTCACTATTGAACCTGTAAGTTCATAGCTACACAGACATAAGCTCTCCACACATCCTTATCCTGAACAAATGTTTTCCAATTATCCCTCAAATCATGGTTTATGTTATTCTCTCACCTCATTCTTGACCTACCTGCTGGGAGCTTCCCCTCTGGTTTTCCTATAAAAACTTCCATGCCACTCTTTCATTCTCCATTTGTGCCACATGTCCTGCCCATCACAGTCTAGAGACTTAATTGTTATTATATCTGGTTCCTACATAGATCATGTAGCTCACAGTTATGTAGTCTTCTCCCTTTGCCTGTCTGTTCATCTCTCTTTGGTCCAAAAATTTCCTGAGAACTTTATTCCAAAATATTCTAAATCTTTTTTCACCCTTAAAATAAAAGTCCACTTAGATTTAAATGGATGGATGATAGAAGAAGAAGTATGAGGGAGCTAGGTCTGGAAGAATTGGAGTGGGAAGATAGAGAAGATAAAAAGTTCTAAAAGCTTTGGGTACAGGAAGATGTTTTATTACATTGCAAACCTGTTTATAAATAAAATAAAAGTTCATGTTTCGCATCCATATAATATAACTGGGAGAATAAGTTTTATTTGTTTTCAGTTTAATGTTTTTTGAGAGAAGTTAGGACAACAAGAATCCCTGTAATGCATAATAGCATGCAATTTCAGAATTGAGCCTATGTTTAATTTCTTTGTGCATCTCATTCCTATTTGTAATTATTGTTCCTAAGTACTTGTATTTAGCTACTTTTTCAAAATTTTCCTCATTTGTAATTAACAGTCCATTTACATTAATATAATTTATTCCTGTGTGTACATATATTCAGTTTTATTGATGTTTACTTCCAATCCCAATTTCTTAGTGTTACTCAATGGAGTGTGCGTATTGGCCCTTAATATCTCCTCTCACCTAATAATATGACATCATCAGCATAAACTAACACCATTGAGTTGTAGGGCTTCTTCAGCCTCTAAAGATTTAATGGCATGCTTTAATACAAAATTGAATAATAGAGGAGATAGTGCATCTCCTTGCTTTAATCCATTGTGAATTTCAAAATTATCTAAAAACTATTTGCCTACACACAACCTACTTCTTAGGAATTCTGAACTCAAGCCTTTTTGAAGTCTACATATAGCTGATGTACAGTGACATGATATTCCCATTTCTTGTCTTGTAGTAAAAATCTGATCTGTTGTAGACCTGTTTCTTTTAAATCCATATTGATGACCTCCTGCTATGTCATTAATGTAGGGAGTAAGTAGCTTACTAATGTATTTGTTAGAAGTTGAAAGTAATGAAATGTCCCCTTTTTTGCTATCAGTTTTATCTCCTTTCTTATAGACTGGTATGATAAAATCTTTCCATTCATTTGGAAGAGCCTCTTTTTCTCAAATACTGTATGCTAAGCAACTGACATATGTTATACATACATTTTTCTCCCCCTAATTGTATCCGTTCTGCTGGGATAGCATCTGAACATGATGAACACCTTCAATATTTCTATCACTATTTCAACTTCTAATGCACTTGGTTCTGTGACCAACATTTCTGTTGTCTGTAAATCATACTCTTCAATATCCTGCTCTGCTTGCACATTTAATAGCTGATTAAAGTAACTTTTCCATCTATTTAATATACTTTTAGAATTTGTAATCAAATCCTCTTTTTCATTCCTAATTATGTTTGTTCTAGCCTGAAACCCTTTTGTCTCTATCCTAAATACCTGATATAATTCTCTGACTATCTACAAAGATGGAAACATTCATCTTCTAATATACCCAGGGCCTCCTAAGGTTTGTAATGGGATTATTATACCTTTCTCATTACATACTACTAGAGTCCGGATTTGTATGCAAAATAAAGTACTAAATATGCATGAAAAATGTAGAAAATATGCATCCTAAATATGCAAAAAATAGATTGTAATAAAATAAATGATTTGCTTTGTGGGTAATCTTAGCATATTCCTGGCTGTTACAGTAGAAAAGGAAGGTTTTCATGTGTGAAACTCCGTCTGTCAGTCAAGATTCTTGACTCAAGAAGGTTTTATAGAAATGTCCTTTCTACATCACATGATGTCATAAGTGCATGTGAAAAACATCACAGTTCTTCTTCAGTGAATTTCTCTTCAGTTACAGTTTTTTCACTATGACCAGAGAGCATTTTGCTAATTTCACAAATTCAATTCCTCTTCGGTTACAGTTTTTTCACTATCACTAGAGATCAGTTTGCTAATTTGATGAATTTATCATAGTACATCCACGAATTTAGGTCATTTGTTGACCTGTTAAGGACTCAAGAGAAACACCGTCGAGAAGTCTTTTGAGTGGATGTCCTGGTCGTCTTCTTCCTGCAGGTTGATTACATTTTTGTTATTGCTATCTTCAATAATCTTCGTATTTTTTTGGTGTGTCTTTAATTTATTCTACATTTTTTTATATCTTTTCCTAATTACCATTTTATCTTCAGTATCCATGTTTTCAATTAAAATTACTGTATCTGCTATACAATCTTCTATCTTATTGGAAAAAAATCACACATGTTTTTAAACCACTTTCTAATAGCCCCATTTCTTTTACATTAAAAGTCTTGGATGATAAGTTGACAACATTGTTTCTGACTATATTTTTATCTTTATTACTTTTATGTTTTGATGGCAAATCAAGAGCTTCAGAACATTTGAATACAACTACTGTTTTGATGATTTTTGGTTGTTTATGATTTTTCTTTTATTTTCCCCTGATTTTGTTTCCAAATTTCAATTTTCTTTTTCTGTTTAGCAATTGAGGTGATAAAATTTTACCTAAATAAATAAAACCTCATAGCGTTAATTCCTAAAAAAAATAATAATTAAACTTTTATCACTCACCTCATATTCAAAACCTTCTTCGGTTCCATCATCAATATTTTCACGACCGTTGTTATTCATCTTGAAGAGTCACCTCTTGCTCCCTCTGTTGGTAGATTGCAAAAACTCGGAATCAATAATTTTCCCTGGGAATTTCAATTTACTAGAAAGCATTCTTTACTTTATTATTTTGATAATTTATGTAGATTACAGAGTACTTTTGCATTAATTTTTAAACCATTTAATAAATATTCTCACCAATGTATTTACTAACTTAATGATTAGTTACTGTCTTTATTTATATTCACCACTTTTCTTTGATGAACATTGCCATATATCGGTTGAAAATGAGAGGGATGTCCTCTTGAAAACTGCAGTTCGCATGTTTAAGAAAACAAACTATGAGGTAAGATAAGAAGTGACTCATTCATTCATCGAATTGCCATGTTCATTTGTCAATAGAATATCTAACTTAACCTAATCAGAAAATCTAGGAATCAGTCTACTGCAAATTAAATCTTACACAATAAAACAAAGGAAGTGAACTTATCTTTTTTATTTTAATTTATATTTGATTGTATTGCAGAATAAACTATAAGAGGTACTATGAATGTAAAGTGTTACTAAACATAATTTATTATAAAACCATCTAGTAATTTTATTTGAAGAGAAAAATATACATCTGAATTGAGATTCGAACCAGATGTCTCTGGTTCAGTACAACAAAAAATTACTCAGGTACCAGGCTTCCGATTCAAATGCATATTATTTCTCTCCTTTATACACATGAAATTCTGCGCGCCGAGACTATGAACTTTTCGTTCTACACACTGTGATGGCTTCTTTAACAAGAAGAGTTTATTAGGAATTAACACCACATTTATAGCCAGTGAAGCTTATATTCGATCTTACAAATTAAATTTATAACTTCTCATTGACAGACAAATTTCATTTGAAGAGAAAAACATACACCTGAATTGGGATTTGAACCTGATGTCTCTGGTTCTGTACTACATATAATGGAGAGAAATAATATGGGTTTGAATTGGAAGCCTGGTATTAGAGCGCTGGTGTATAGAACCAGAAATATTGGATTCGAATCCTGATCCACGTGTAAATTTTTCTCTTAAAATAAAATTTGTCTTTTGGTGAAAAACGATAAATGTAATATGTAAGACCAAACTATTAATTTATTTAAATAAGTGGAAAAATCTTTGTTTTGAAACTACTGCTCTTTTCTTTATATTTTAAAATAATTATATTAATATATTCACCTGTATTAACATTTTAAAAAGATATTTAAAGCTTTAGAAAACAAATTATATTTACATTTGTAACATCCAAATATATTGGTTACTTTTAATCTGGCTAAGCACTATTTTGTTGTACACCTTAAGAAAAAGATTCAATAATGAGAAGACTCTTGAAGCAAGATTTTGCCCAAGTAGGTCAAACATATTGAAAAATCAGCAATTGCTGCACATAGTTTGCTAGAACATCATAAAATTGAAAAAGAGGCAGAACTTTTGAAACAATTGGATAAACCATTGGAATTGACAATTTGGGAAATGATATTCATTCAGAAGAATAAATATTGATCTATGAATTTCGATATTCCGGTGGATAAAAATTTAATTACAAAGTTTATAATCCCATCGAAAGATGGCAGCACAAGAGGTGATGTCATGAGAAATCAACAATCACAGAATTTCATCAGTGGAAGCCATGACTGAAGAGGGACATGTTGTCTGAAACCGTCGGTATCAAAGAAATTTGAAAATATATGAGGTGAGTCGATAAAAATATGTTCTTCATTCACTATTAATAATATAACCTCATAATGTTTACTTCCCAATATTAATTTAAATATATTTTCAATGTTTTTATTTAAATTAACATTTTCCAATTTTTGGACGAACAAAAATTATATAAGTTGAAAGATTAACGTTTGTATCATAGTTCGAATGGTGTAATGGACAGCACACTCATATGGAGAACGAGAGGTTCAGGGTCCAAATATCGGTTCAAGCATTAATTTTTTTTTCTTAAATTAGGTCAAACCTACCTTCATGCATATGTTAGGTGTGCCACTGGTACATGACATCCACTGCAAATATCAATGTGAAGTATAAAATGTCCTAGTGTGAATGCAGCTGCATGTGAGCTTTCTCAAAGTTTGTCAAACAACACATAGCCTCAGGAATCTTCCCTTTTTTTTGTCTTAAGGTGTACAAGAAATTTTCTGATCAACTATTTCTGAGATTTCTTCAGATTTGATTCAAATTCCAGCTTAGGGATTTTCTCTTTCCTTTTTCATTTATGTAAAAGTAACAATAAAGATTTTGCATAAACATTGTTTCATCATTGGAATTTAATAGGAAAAATCACTATGAGATATAGTTTAAATCATTTCATCATATACTACTACACAAAAAAATTGCCAGACGAATCTATGGTTTGAATGCTTTAAAATACTCATTGTTTTGTCTGCAACAAATGCCTTCAGGACTCTAATTGACTTCTTAGCAGATTAATTTGACATAGGTCTAGAAAGGAGAAAGCAGGTCTCACATACTGAGAAGATAGAACAATATTAACACATTGTTTTTAAACTTCAACTTAATGTGACACAAAGCTAATAAAATGAAGACCCTTAGATCATGGATAAACAATAAAAAAACTATTATTAAATACATATATTGAATGAAAAACCATTTGTCAAATATTAATGAGATATAACACTATGAGGTGAATATCAATCAAATAAAATATGAAACAAAACACTTTATACCTAACATCATAAAATAAGATCCTCACATCTGGAATTGTTTGGAGCCCATCATCTCCATTTTCAACTGAATTCTGACTTAATAAAAGAGGAAAATTGCAATAGCTTATTAAGTTATGTATGTAGCTTATTTAATATTTAAAGGAAGTAACATTATGAGATTTATTTTAATTATTATGAGTTTGATTTTTTTGACTCACCTCATATTTGTAGTTTCATGGCAGACCATGGTTTCAGCACTCTATGTGCCTTTATCAATACTTTATAACCGTTGAACTCGCAGTTGGCAATCTTGTAGATTGATTTTTGCTCCCTCTGTTAGCTAACTCATGAACTTCCAAATCATTTCCCCCCCCCAGGAATTTCTAATTTTCTTAAATTAATATTGAGAAGCTAAAGCTATTACTATGATAGAAATAAGTAAATTAATGAACACATTATTTTCATTAAGTTATGTAGGTAGGTAATAACACTATGAGGTTTATTTTAACATTGTTTAGTTGTTTCTTGACTTAGCTCATACTTCTTAACTCCCACGGAGACTCGAGTTTCTTCACTTCATTTGTGACATTCTCAATGCTGTATTACGTTCACAACTGAGAGGCCGTTGGACATCAGTTGTGAACGTAATACAGCATTGAGAATGTCACAAATGAAGTGAAGAAACTCGAGTCTGCGTGGGAGTTAAGAAGTATGAGGTGAGTCAAGAAACAACTGAACAATATTATTTTCAATTTATTCATTATTTTCTATTTATTCTTGTGGTTGTACATTTTCTCTCAAATTGTGAGTTCCTTATATTTATCTAACTGTTTCAGTAATTTGGCCTTAGTTTCGATTCTGCATTTTTCTGACCATGCTGTGCGGCTTTTTCTATTTCCCCATTTTTAACATTTCTAAGGTGTTCTTTCAATCTTTTATTCAAGTTCATTTTTGTTTTTCCTATGTATATTTTTAAACACAATCTTTACAATCAATTTGATAAATCCCTGATTTGTTGCCTTCATCAATCTTTTCATTTTTGTTGGTTTTGATTAATCTATTCAGGTTTTTAATAATTTTCAAAAATTTTTCAGCAAATTTAACATTAAATTAGCACTGAAAAATGATTACAGCTTGAATAGATTAATTAAAACCAACAAAACTGAAAAGATTGATGAAAGCAACAAATCAGGGATTCATCAAATTGATTGTAAAGATTGTGAAAAAATATACACAGGAAAAACAAAAAGGAACTTGAATAAAGATTGATAGAACACTTTAGAAATGTTAAAATGGGGAAATAGAAAAATCTGCAATAGTTGCACATGCATGATGAGAAAAAACACAGAATCGAAACGAAGGTCAAATTATATTTGAAGAGAAAAATATACACCTAGACCGGGGTTTGAACCTAGGACCTTTGGCTCTCTATGCCAATGCTCTTAAATCAACTGAGCTACGTAAGCCTCCAATCTAAATGCAGATTTTTCTCTTATACATAGTTAATTCCCGAGCATCAAATGCTACAAGCTGTTGCTGGATCATGCAAATGGCAGCTTCTATTTTAAGAAGACTTTTATGAGAAATTGAACATTATTTTAAAATCATCCTGCAGTAGCAGCTCACGTTTGGACAGGAAAACACAAAATAGATCTAAATACAAAATTATTAAAACAGAAAATACCAATGAACTCACGATATGGGAAAAAAATCTATATACAGAAGAACAAGGAGAAAATTATGAACTTTGAAGTTCCTGGAGAAAGAAGCCTCATTACCAAGTTCTTTGGAACACATATCCAAGGCCGACAACATGAAGAAAAGAAAAAATCAGTTTGTGATATGCTGACGACAGGGCAACAGCCTTGAAACATATGTCTGACAAAACTATCATATGAGGTAAGAATGTTTAAAAATACAAACTCAATTATTTAATTAAACATTACTTTATAAAGCCAGTAGGGCTTCTTTTGATGTTTTTATTATTAATTTAACACTTCTCACTGAAGGACTAATGTTGGTTAGGTCATTGGCATAGAGAGCCAAAGGTCCTGGGTTCAGATCCCAGTCTAGGTGTATATTTTTCTCTTCAATAATAATTTGTCCTTCAGTGAGAAGTGTCAAATTACTGAAACAGATAAATCTAGGGAACTCACAATTTGGGAGAAAATTTACATCCACAAGAATAAAGAGAAAAATAATGAATTTTGAAATTCCCAGGAAAAAAGAAAACAAAAATTGATTTGGAAGTTCATCGGTCAGCCAACAGCGGGAGCAGAAATAAACCTACAAGATTGCCAAAAAAAAAATCCACAAAAAATCTAACTCATAATAATTACAATAGCTTAGCTGTATATATTAATTTATCTAATTTGATGAAATATCAATGTGACAAAACCCTGGGTATGCTAGGAGTTATGAAGTATGAGGTGAGTGAAATAAAAAATAAACAATATTAAAAAACCTCATAGCGTTATTTCCTATCTACATAACTTAATATCTTTAGTTGCTTAGTATTAATTTACTTAATTGATCTTAAATTCTAATGGATTAAATTCAAAATGGATTTAGGAAAGGACGATCTTGTATTGATTCAGCATTTTCTGTTAAACTATTGCTTGAAAAAAGAAGAGAATTCAACTTAGAAACACATTTTGCTTTCATAGATTTTGAAAAAGCATTCGACACAGTCAAGAGATCAAAACTCTTAAATATATTGGAAGACAGAAATATACCAAATTTACTTCTGCAGAACATACAAAATATTTACAAAGACAACACCATAAAGATTAAATTAAATAACAGATTTTCTGAAGAAGGAATTATAAATCGTGGTGTGAGACAAGGCTCCCCCTATCCCCAACACTTTTTGCAATTTATATCAATGAAGTAATATGTTGCTGGAACAAAACATATAAATTTGGATTATATTATTTTTGGTCTGGACATCTTACCTCAATATTAATGTTGATTTGTTCTTGGACATGTTTCAAAACAATTCTGTTTTATCGTCAGCTTTCCCAGACTGGTTTTATTTATCTTGCATTATGTTGCACCACCTGGATGTCGATGTCAGCTCCATCCTGTGGTTGGCCAAAGAACCTCCAAACAAGGTCACCCTTATTTTTTGGTGCTAATTTAATATTAAACTTCTCAAATATATTTTGAAATTTATTATGTATCCAGGGGTGATATGTGAATTTCTTATATTTTTTCATAGGTGGTTCTTCTTTTTCAAGATTACTTCTTTTTATCATTTTTTGTTTTTTATACTTTTCTATCCTTTTATGTACCATTTTTTCATCAAACCCATTTTCTCTTGCTACTTTGATTATGTGTTTTTTCTCATGTTTGAAATCTTCTTCGTTTAAGGGTAAGTTTACCAATCTATGAGTTAAACTATTAAATGCTGCTAATTTATGTCCAATTGGATTGAACCCTGTTGATTTTATAAAATTTTCCATATGAGTTTCTTTCCTATGAATCCTGAATTCAATTTTTCTTTTTTCTTCGTTTCTGACCAATTTAAGATCCAAAAAAGGTATTTGTTTATTGTCTTCTATTTCTTTGGTGAATTTAATGTTTGTACTCTGTAAATTTAATAGTTTTAGGGAATCTTCTACATGTTATAAATTTGGAATAAGAATATCAGAAAATAGAAAATTAAACACCCTATTGTTTGCAGATGACCAAATAATAATAGCAAATTCCGAAGATAATCTACAGAAAGGTCTGTATGAACTTAACAAAATTACAGAAGAATATGGATTAAAGATATCTACAGAAAAGACAAAAATTATGGCATTTCAAGGTGTAGATCCTGTCAGAAGTATAATTGTACTGGACAATAAAATTTTGGAGCAGGTGAATAATTTTACATATCTAGGATGCAATATCTCATATGAAGAAGAAAAGGATGTAAATGCAAAAATATCTAAATTTTTAAGAATTTTAGGGTTAATAAATTCTATCTTCAAGCCACAGTTAGTCCAAAAGCATTCAAGACTGAAAGTGTATAAAACACTGGCTCTTCCAACTCTTTTGTATGGTAGCGAAGTATGGACGTTGAAACAGAAGGATATACAGAGACTTAGATCTGCTGAAATGAGATATCTTCGGAGGACTGCAGGATACACACTACTAGATCACAAAAAAAATGAAGACACCTTAGAAGAATTACACATGGAATCTTTAGAAAACAAAATTTCTGATTATAAGTCAAGATGGATGCAACATGTTCATCGAATGGAAGGTCACAGAATACCCAAACAAATGTTAAGATATCAACCTGCAGGAAGAAGAAGACCAGGACGTCCACTCAAAAGACTTCTGGATGGTGTTTCTCTTGAGGCCGAAACAGGTCAACAAATGGCCTAAATTCGTGAATGTACTATGATGATGATGATGATGATGATCTTAAATTCTACTGTTTGAAATTAAGCATCAACATCTTTTCCCTGAGGTGAGGCATGTAAATTTCATAATTTAAATTTCATCTCAGCCTCACTTTCCATTAGTTTTTAATATAGCAGGAGTGATGCTTGGCAAATTATTAGCAGATGCTACACGACAAACTTATGTTTTTAAGTATTATTAGATTTGTTCCATCAAGATAAAGAATCAGTTCTGAATCACTTGCTCATGTGCAAATGACCAGGATGTGTTTCAATACAACTTTATCTGATTCAGAACCAGTTGTGAACTAGTAGTTTACTATTGTTTATTTTTTATCATTTCACTCACCTCATACTTCATGAAGTATGAGGTGAGTGAAATGATAAAAAATAAACAATATTAAAGAACCTCATAGTGTTATTTCCTATCTACATAACTTAATAGTAGTTTACTGTTTCAACAATCTTTGGAACTCATTCAGCATGAGTGAAATTGACTCTAGATTGGGATTTTCAATCCATAGATATCGAGTTGAAGTTAAACAAGACTTGTAGTACATGAAGATTAAAACATTTAAAAATTCAATCACAAGTTATTTTGAAGGCATTAGTGGTCTATTTTATAACAAAATTCAGAAAATAAATATAATTTCAATTTTTACACAGAAAGAAAATAATGAAAATGGGAGGGATGTTCCTTTTCAAAACTGCAGTTCCCGTGTTTAAGAAAACATAAACTATGAGGTAAGATGTAAAACATGACTCATTCTTTATGTTTAAGAACCTCATAATGTTATTTCCCATGTTTAACTATGAAACCATTAAAGAGTATATTAAATTAATGTTGGGAAGTAAACATTATGAGGTATAATCATTAAAATTCATCGGAGAACATTTTGTTTAAACAACTCACCTCATAGGATTCATGCTTCCATGATATCGCGATTTCAAACACAGTCATGTTCATCTTCATAATTTCAGTTATGGCTGAAGATGAACACGACTGTGTTTGAAATCGCGATATCATGGAAGCATGAATCCTATGAGGTGAGTTGTTTAAACAAAATGTTCTCCGATGAATTTTAACCATTAAAGAGTGTTCAAGAAAAGTTCTAACTTTGCAAAATCTCAAATAGGTTCTGAGAATGTACTCAGCTGACACGTTCGTAGAATTGTGTATTTGTTAAGTTATGTAGGTAGGAAATAATACTATGAGGTTTATTTTAATTTTGTTTAGTTGTTTCTTGACTTACCTCATACTTCTTAACTCCCTTGCATATCTAGATTTCGTCACTGTATTTGTGACATTCTCAGTGCTGTTCACATTCACAACTGACGTCCAATGGTCTCCTTTCCTGCAGACTGACCTCTGTGCCATCTGATGGCTGACCGACAAACTTCCAAATGCATCCCCTCTCCTTATCACTGGGTATTTCAAAATTCATAGTTGTATTTAATTAATGTTGGGAAGTAAACATTATGAGGATGTTCTCCGATGAAATTGATTCATAGTTGTGTTTTTATTCTTGCATATGTAAATTTTTTCCCAAATTGTGAGTTCCTTCGGTTTTTTCCAATTGTTTAAGTAATTTTGTTTTGGTTTCTATTCTATGTTTTTCTGACCAGGCATGTGCAGCTATTGCAGATTTTTCTGTTTCTCCACTTTTAACATTTCTAAGATGTTCCTAAATACAAGATTAAAGGAACACCTCAGAAATGTTAAAAATGGAGAAACAGAAAAATCTGCAATAGCTGCACATGTCTGGTCAGAAAAACATAGAATAGAAACCAAAACAAAATTACTTAAACAATTAGAAAAACTGAAGGAACTCACAATTTGGGAAAAAATTTACATATGCAAGAATAAAAACACAACTATGAATTTTGAAATACCCGGTGATAAGGAGAGGGGATGCATTTGGAAGTTCGTCGGTCAGTCATCAGATGGCGCAGAGGTCAGTCTGCAGGAGAGGAGACCAGTGGACGTCAGTTGTGAACGTGAACAGCATTGAGAATGTCACAAATACAGTGACGAAATCTAGATATGCAAGGGAATTAAGAAGTATGAGGTGAGTCAAGAAACAACTAAACAAAATTGTGTATTTATATTAGTATATTATTCATTCTGGAACAAATGTCATGTGTACAGAATATTATATTAAGCCTAGTTGTATAAAATGCAGTGTTCATATTTTCCATTTGTGCATTAAAAACTATTTAATTCTCAGCTAACAGAAATAGCTTTGAAACAAACAAATGATGTATACTTTAAGAGACTGAAGAACAAAACAATGTTCCTTGGCTGAGATAAATTGCATTATTCAAATTTTATTTGAAGAGAAAAAATATATGATAAAATCAAATGTTTCCTACCTCTCTTCATATAAATCTTCTAAGTAGATCGCGATTTCGAGACCATAACGGTCTCATCTTCAGTACAATCATGATGACTGATGTTATGTCGATCCACATTCAGAAAAACAAAGGAAAACTTATGAAGTTCAAAATTCCTGCAAATCCTGACCTGATCCAAAGATTCATCGGTCCACCAACAGGGAAGAAGAAGTGTTTCTTCCAATCGACATAACATCAGTCGTCAAGATTGTACTGAAGATGAAACCGTTATGGTGTTGAAATCGCGATCTACTTAGAAGATTTACATGAGGAGAGGTAGGAAACATTTGATTTTATCATAAATTAAACTTCATAGTGATAATTTAATTTAGATTTTATTTAAACCAATCTGGTGAAGAGTCAACAACTAGGCATAATCTAATGATTCTGCAGTAACAGATGAAACAACAGGTATAATTTAAACTATTTTACTAAAGTCAGATTTCTTGAATGAATTTTATAAAACATTATGATACTAGTTTTCACAACGGTTCCTTTCTCTATTCGTAGTTTGATGATAATGAAAATATGCCTGCCTAGAGAATTTCACAAGAATGTGATGCTGTCCATACAATAATAAATCAATAACATATTTCTTTTACTAATGTTAGTAATAATTTTGTTGAGTAATTTTGTGATTACAGTAAAGATAAAAAAAAAATCAGATTTTAAATCAATGAATCTGAACTTTACAAAATTAATTAAATGCATTGTTTGGCTCAAAAATTACAGACTTTCGAATCTCTGGTTCCAGTTGATTTAATGATTTCAAACACAGAACTCCAGGTGTAACAGAGTAGCGAGATGATGAGGGTCTGGTACTTCGTCGCACTGGCGTGGCTATATAATTCAATGATGTTGCTGGTACTCCAAGGTTTGTGCTTAAACTGAAAGAAAGAAGATAGGCATTAATTTATGTAATTAATGGTAAAGAGAAAAATGTATGCCTGAACCGTGAATCGAACCCAGAACCGCTTTGGTTTCTTAATATTAATGTAATAAATAATGCCATAACTATGTGGAGTCCCATCATGTCTTTTTAATGTAGAAGCCTTTCAATGTGTATTTGTGAATGATGATTCATTGCATAGGATGTGGCATCAAGAGAGTAAGGAAAAGGGAGAATTTATGCAGGAATGTGAAGGAAAGCCTGAATCCTGAATGGCTCAGTGATCTGAGCATCAGTATGTAAAGTTGAAGTTGACACGGTTTGACCCTGTTCAGGCATAAATTTTCTCTTTAAAATAGTTTAATTGTGTACATTAATTTAAACATCATAGTAATAACTTTAGCTTCTTAATATTAATTTAACCACTTTATGTATCGATCTATTACTATTTCACCTAATTTTCATGAATTCTAAGAGCATTTCAACACATGATTTTTTTGGCAGTTTTAAGTAATAAGTAAAGATTCGTAAGTCGCAATAATGCGGCAAAACAAGAAATGGTTTAATGAGGAATGTGCCGACATTGTAAAGAAAAGAAAGTTAGCAAAAATGAACTGGTTACACGAGCCAAATGAGGTAAATTTAGAGCAATTGGGTACTATTAGACGGGAAACCACCAAGTTACTCAAGAGTAAGAGGGAATATTTGAGAGAGAAGATTAATGATCTTGAAATGAATGCAAAAAATAGGAACATTAGAGAATTATATCAGGGAATTAGTATAGAGAAGAAAGGGTTTCAGGCTAGAGCAAACATAATTCGGAATGAAAATGGGGATATGATTGCCGATTCCAGGAGTATATTAAATAGATGGAAAAGTTACTTTAATCAGCTATTAAATGTACATACAGAACAGGACATTGAGGAGGATAATTTACAGACAGCAGAAATGCTAGACGCAGAGCCAAGTGGATTAGAGGTTGAAATGGCGATTGAAAAATTTAAGATGTATAAAGCATCAGGTTCAGATGAGATCCCAGCAGAACTGATAAAATCAGGGGGAGAGAAATTGATGGACAAGATACGCTGGTTGCTTAGTATGATTTGGGAAAAAGAAGCTCTTCCAGATGAATGGAAGGAATCAATTATCGTACCAATTTATAAGAAAGGAGATAAAACTGATTGCACCAACTACAGGGGCATCTCATTACTTTCAACTTCGTACAAAATTCTATCAAATATATTAGTAAGCAGACTTACTCCCTATATTGATGACATTATAGGAGATCATCAATGTGCATTTAGAAGAAACAGGTCTACAACAGATCAGATTTTTAGTATAAGACAGATTTTAGAAAAGAAATGGGAATATAATGGTACTGTACATCAACTGTATGTAGACTTCAAAAAAGCATATGATTCAATTAAGAGGGAGAAGTTATATAGTATCCTGCTGGAGTTCGGAATTCCTAAAAAGTTAGTTAGACTTATACGAATGTGTCTAAATGGCACAAAGAGTAGGGTGCGTGTAGGCAAACAGTTTTCGGATACTTTTGAAATCCAGAATGGGTTGAAGCAAGGATATGCACTATCTCCTTTACTATTTAATTTTGTACTAGAGCATGCCATTAAATCTTTAGAGAATGAGGAAGGCTTACAACTGAATGGTATTAATAAGCTGTTACTTATTTTAGGAATTCTCACTATGAGGTATATTCATTAAGGTAGAATATGTTTATCACTCACCTCATATTGTTCTTCTTATTTGATTATAAACTAGTTTCGGAACATAGTTTCTGTTCCATCCTCAGTATCATCACGACCGTTGTTCTGTCGTCTTGAAGAGTTGTCCTTCTCTCCTTCCATTGGCTGACTGAAAAACCTCGAAACCAGGTCATTCTCACCGGGAATTTCAAAGTTCAATAATTTCTTCTTTTCGCTCTTTTGAATGTAGATCTTTTCCCAAACAGTAAGTTCTTTTGGTTTTTCTATTTGTTTTAATAATTTTGCTTCTTTCTCGATAAGATGTTTTTCAGACCATGCATGGGCAGCCACTGCAGATTTTTCTACTTCCCCTTTCTTGACATTCCTGAGATGTTCTTTAACTCTAGTTTTCAAATTTCTTTTAGTTTTTCCTATGTAGAATTTCTCACATTCTTCACATTTAATTTGATAAATCCCTGATTTGTTTTCTTCTTTAATTTTCTCATTCTTATTAGGTCTAATCAGTCTACTGATGCTGTAGTCATTTTTGGGTGCTAACCTTATGTTGAAATCTTTAAAAATTTTTTGAAACTTGTGGTGTTTTAATGGATGATATGTGAATTTTCTAAATTTTACATTATCTTCTTTTACTTTTAGAAGAGTGCTTTGATTAATAAATTTTTGTCTTTTGAACTTGTTTATTTTTTTGAGTATCATTTTTATAGCAAAACCATTTTTCGTGGCTACATTGATTATGTGTTCTTTTTCTTTTTCATAATTTTCTTTGTTCATTGGTATGTTCACTAATCTATGTGTCAAACTATTAAAAACTGCTTCTTTGTGAGCTATGTGATTGAAACCTAAAGCTTTTATGTAGTTATCTATATGTGTCTTCTTTCTGTAAATTCCAAATTCTATCTTATTTTCTTCATTCCTTTTTAAGTTGAGATCTAAAAATGGTATTTCTCCATTGATTTCCTTTTCCATAGTGAACTTTATAGTTTTACTTTGAATGTTCAATAATTTTAATGCATCATCTATCTGTTTATGATTAACTATTGCAATTATGTCATCCACATATCTGCACCAGAACTTGAAAATTAAACGATGTCCGTTAATTATCTTGTGTTCAAAATTCCCCATGAATAGATTAGCTAAGAATGGAGATAAAGGGTTTCCCATCGAAAGTCCTGAATTTTGTTTATAAATCTTCCATTGTAGGTGAAAAACATATTATCGATACATAATTTAGTTAAAGTTTTATATTCGACTATCTTTACTTTTTCAATTTTATTATTTTCCATCCAAATCTCTAAAATTTCCATAGTTTGGTCTTTTGGAATGCTTGGAAATAAGGAAACAACATCAAATGAAACTAATCTGTCTGAAGATTGTAGTTGTATGTTTTCTAGTTTATCTACCAATTCATAAGAGTTTTCTATTGCAGAGTTTTCAAATCCATTCATTTTATTAAATTCCTTACATAACCATTTAGATAAATGATATGTAGGAGACCCTATGTTGTTAATCATCGGCCTCATTTTCTTCCCTTCTTTGTGCACTTTCGGGAGTCCGTAGATGTTGGGAATTTTTGGATTTGAAACCTTCAGATGAAACTTGTCTTTCTTAGTTAAAATGTGATTGATATTCTTGAGAGTGTTGTCTACTTCTTTAATGGTTTTGTTAAGGGGGTCTGATTGAATCTGTGTATATTCTTCAGAGTCCAAAAGTTTTTCCATTCTGTTGTTGTATTCTTCTTTGTCTAAAATAACCAGCTGGTTATGGAGATAAGCTCCGAAACTGCAGTATAGAAGAAAAAGGATATGAGGTGAGGTAATAAAAACATTAATTTAATTATTCAATTAAGTAATGTTGAGAATGAAGAGGCAGAATGCAGCTACAGGAGAATTTCTTGGTACTGTCAACACGTAATTGGAAGTGTATATTTCCATAAAGTATTCCTTCTAATTGTCTATTTATTTCAGCTCAGGAGGAGCCAGCAAAAGCTTGCAAATGTTAGCACATAAAGATCAGCAAAACTTAAATAACGGCCCACTATGAAAATCTTAAATCAAGACCATTTTTATTCATTACTAGATGATACCTCGAGTGCACAGCTAGGCCTAAATAAATTAAATGTGTTTTTATTTTTAGTTGAATAAGTAAAAAGAAAATTAAGGGTTACTTAAATGGTATGGTATACATTGGGACGAACCAAACATGGTAGCTGCTAGAGTCATTTTTTAATTTCGGGTTTTATGCAAATCCCCATTTCTAATCACTGGATTTTGCTGATTTCTGGATAATACCTACAGAGTATCAATCCTGACATATGGAAAACACGGAGAGAACTTTAGTACTTTCTAAACATCAACCAACTAAACAGTTCATAGAATATAAATATGAATAAAAAAATTCACATCAGTAAACTTTAGCTGATGATGAACACAAAAGTTTTCGAAACATGTCAGGAGAGAAAAGCACATTTTTATGAACTGAGGTGCAAAGTTTCCAATCCCCCAGTGTAAGCATATTTTTTTTGCACAATAGTGAGTTCTCTTGTACTCAGAGGAATGATAGAAAGTTCAATTTCCTAAATTTCAGGGTTGCCAACCTATAAATTACTAAATTGTAATATTCAAATTATCTACCTAGGGCAGGAAGTAAAACCTCTGCCCTTTATGTATACTATGTATAATGTATATACAAAAATATATCCAAAAGGTAGTGTTAATATACATTATATGAAACAAATCACTGCATATTAAATGAACTGAATTTTACTTGAAACAATATTGAATGCAGTGTAACAAAATCTGCAATATTAATACCTTCTTTTAAATTTATCATCGTCTTCAGCATTGAATATTCTGACCACAAACTTGGAGACTTTAATGTTTCACTCCTGAGCATGAAATACATACTTTTTCACTTACAGTATAATTCTTCTCCTACAACCACTTTCTGAATGAAATTTATATTCTTTCATATCTTGATTTAGATTTCTCTGGCACTAAAGAAGCACACCCAACTTCCCAAGCTTCTTCAATTTCATAATTTTGATTAACATCATTCATACTTGCCACCATTTTATGCCTGACTGGTGTCATGGCCTGCTGTAGTTTCAAATAAATTATTTTTTGCATTTAGCATACATACATTGGCCAGAATGCTAACATCATCAGTTGTTTATAATGAACACAAATATTTCCAACAAAGGTGTTATTATTTTACTATTATGGAGGGTTGTTTCCCATCTCTGATAACGATTTGCCAAGTACATTGTGACGTTGGAGTGTGAATCATCAGGACAGGAGCATGCGAGGTGATCAAACCAGTCAGTGTGCTGTTTCTGTTACACTCGCACGCGTGTTGCTCTCATAATGCCTAATCAGATAGACCCGTTTTGGGAAGGGTACATTACTGCCCTTTCCGACGCTAATTATAGTTATTCCGCGATTACTGAGGCTTGAAAAAATGTAATTTTATGGTGTCAAAGTGTGTAATTAGCTCAGTGCTTAATAAAAAGGGAAATGGTCGCTTGGGATTAATTCCAAAAGGAAAAAAAACGGGCAAATCCACGACCTGCTACTACCTGCACCCCAGATGTAATCAGAAAGATCAAGGTCCTTATCTCTGGTGGTAACCCTGCCACACAAAGGGTGATTGTGAACAGATTGGAAATATCCCTTAAAACTGTAAACACCATAATAAACAAAGATTTAAACATGGAGAAGCACCACAAAAGCAGGGTTCATAAATTGTTGCCAAGTCACATTGCCGAATGCCGCACCAACAGAGGAAACTATGAAAAGCACCTGGCAGGAGAAAAATGGAAATTTTTGGTCACACTTGATGAAGCATATGTTTATCTAGAAGACTGCAACAAACCCCAGGCAATTTACTATAGAGAAAGGGGTGAAAAAAATTTTCAAAAGTGGTATGCCGAATGCAGAGAAAGTTTCTCCAAGGGATTTATGGCCATCGCGGGATTTTGCTACAATGAAAAACTGACCATTCGTAGAGTAGCTAAAAAGGCCAAAATCAACTCCCAGTACTACCAGGAAGAAGTTCTCACCCCAATTTACCGGACTGAAATCCCAGCTCTCTATGGTACAGTCTGGGTGCACCAAGACAAGGCCTCCAGTCACACTTCGCATTCAACCCTGACATTCCTGGAGAAATGGAGCAGGAAACTGGAATACATGCTATTCCATTCAGCAACATCCCAGTGAAGTCTCCTGATGCATCACCGATGGACGTTGTGTCTTTGGACTCTTCAAAAGGGCACTGGGAAACAGGCATCCTCGAACAATAGACAGTCTCTGGAAAGCATATAAAGAGGAGTGGGAACTTCTAGACATGGCTGTGCTGCGTAAGAGTCTTCTGCAACGGAAACTCCGATGCCGAACCATAGCTCGGGTGAAGAGCCATCAATTAGATCATGCTTGATGGTGGAGACACGGCTTTTCTTAAGGTAAAACTTAAAAATCACTTGTTGTCAGAGATCAGAAACAATCCTCCGTATTTATTATCTTGAAAACACCATCATGCAAAAAATAATGTAAAACACATGTTTGAAAAGTGTTTTACAGAATCTCGGAAATTAAAAACCCCACGAATCCTCACTTCTGTAAAAACCACTTTCGAACCTCACATTGTAATATACTATTCTCTTCAAATATTCTATTGAAGTAATAGGAGTTAGATATGCACGACTCACCTCATATTTCTACATTTTTTGAAGACACTATAATTTACATTATAGTGTTACTTCACATTCATTTTTATTAAAGGACCCATGTTGAAGTGATCATAAATTTTTTTAAGTTAACAATTGCAATGCAGAAAATACTGCAACTTTTTATCTCTAGGAGTTTTATAATTAATAATTATAAAGTGCAATGGGTTAACATTAGATACAAACTAACTATTCAGTCAAGTATTATGCTTACCTCCTAACTGCTTTTTGCTGAAGTGCGAATCGTATAATAGTTGACTTAAAAATATTTCTTGCATCTAATACTAGTTTGCGAGGAGTTTCACCACTTCCATCTTTATGCACATTTGGATATATGTTAAGCAAATTAAACTTTTCCATTAGTTGATCAAGGGAATCACTTACTTTTTCAGGCTGAAATAAAAATTATCAAATATTAAGTTTTATCAAAAAGAATGAATAATAATGTTTTATTATTAATTTAATACTTCTCACTGAAGGACAAATTACATTTGAAGAGAAAAATATATGCTTAGACTGGGGTTCGAACCCAGGACCTTTCCGCTTTCTATGCCAATGCTTTACCAACTGAGCTACATGAGCACTGCAATCTATTCTGAGCATATATTTTCCTTCAAATATAATATAGAACAAGTTTAAAAGAGATTTGAGTATTTTATAGTACAGATATATAAAAATAAGAATAAATTTTGTTCACAAATAAATGTTGTACACAGTATTGATACCCAAATGAGCAATTGATTGTGCTTGGGTCCAGTTCAGATACAGAAACAATGCAAATAGAATATATAGTCTACATTGAAAAGTTTTAGTTAAAGGGAGAGGAATACAAAATATATAAATTTAGAAGCCATTTAGAATATATAAATTTAGATATATATAGCAAAAACAAAAAGAAATTTAACCATTAGAACTAAAGAACACATAAGAAATGTAAAAAACAGGGGAAGTAGAAAAATTTGCAGTTGCTGCTCACGTTTGGTCAGAAAAGCACAAAACAGATGTAAACACAACATTATTAATATTTAATTTTAGGAAGTTATATTTTGAGGTTATTTTAATTATATTATTTTTGGTCTGGACATCTTACCTCAATATTAATGTTGATTTGTTCTTGGACATGTTTCAAAACAATTCTCTGTTTTATCTTCAGCTTTCCCAGACTGGGAAAGCTGAAGATAAAACAGAGAATTGTTTTGAAACATGTCCAAGAACAAATCAACATTAATATTGAGGTAAGATGTCCAGACCAAAAATAATATAACAACATTATTAAAACATATATGAAGAGAAAATTTTTTGCCTAGACCGAGACTCGAACCCAGGACCCTTGGCTTTCCAGGCCAAGTGCTCTACCAAATGAGCTACCGAGGCGAGTTGCGATCTAGGTGCAAAAATTTCTCTTATATACATTGTAATTCCCTTGCGCCAAATGCTTGAAACTTTTGCTTCTATCTTTGCAAATGGCAGCTTCTTTAGTTAAGAAGACATTTATTGGGAATTTAACACTACTCAGTAGCTCAGGTGGTAGAGCACTTGGCCCGGAAAGCCAAGGGTCCCGGATTCGAGTCTCGGTCTAGACAAAAATTTTTCTCTTCAAATATAATTTATCCTTCAGTGAGAAGTGTTAAATGAATAATAAAAACGTCAATAGAAGCTCTACTGGCTTTATAAAGTAGTGTTAAATTCCCAATAAATGTCTTAACTAAAGAAGCCGCTATTTGTAAAGATAGAAGCAAAGGTTTCATGCATTTGGTGCGAGCGAATTACAACGTATATAAGAGAAAAATTTGCGTCTAGATCGCAACTCGCTTCGGTAGCTCAGTTGGTAGAGCACTTGGCCTGGAAATCCAAGGGTCCCGGGTTCGAGTCTCGGTCTAGGCAAAAAATTTTCTCTTCAAATATAGTTTATCATTCTTGAGAAGTGTTAAATTAATAATAAAAACGTCAATTATCAAAACACCCCTCAGGGGTCCTCATCTAGGGGATATGTGGATGGCGACCACAAGGTGCCCAAGCTGAGCAAAACATTTCTTCCACTTACTTGTGTTTTGCACTCTTTTAACTTTACTATCTAACCTCTCTTGGTTAACTCTTGTTTTTTTCGACCCCGACGCTATTAGGGCATCCGAGGGCTAGGGAGTCTTTCCTTTCTTCCATTTCTTCTTTCCTTTATTTTCTTTTCTTCTCCAGAAAAGCCTGACCAGAGGCTATAAGATGGCAGCCCCATCACTGGTCTTGCCTTCCTTTGGCCAGCAACCAATCGAAGGGACTATTATTATGCTTTCAAGTCTTATACGAGAATTTCCCGGAGGGAAAATTTTCTATAGGATCGTAACAGGCCTTGGCCTAATACTTGGAAGGAAGAAGAAGAAGAATCATCAAAACAATTAGAAAACACAAATGAACTTACCATATGGGAAAAAATCTACATAGAGAAGAACAAGGACAGAATTACGAATTTTGAAATTCCCAGAGAAAGGGACCTTATTAGCAAATTCATTGGACTGCAGGAAGAGGGAGCATGAGTCAAGAATCAGGGTCAACAACTTGAGGAAATGGTTAAGTTCTCTAAATATTAAAAATGAAATATTAGAGGAATATATAACTCTTACTAACCTATGTGTCAGTAATTCTTATTTTACCTATAATGGAAAATTTTACCAACAGGTTTCGGGTTTGTCAATGGGTAATCCGCTCTCACCATTTTTAGCTGATTTGTTCATGAGTTACTTGGAGTGTCAAATCACTAAAGCATACCCATGGATGTTTAAGACTTGGTACAGATATGTGGATGATATTTTTGCAATAATAAATTCTAAAGATATTGAAGATGCTCTTAAATTATTGAACCTTCAGGATGAATCAGTAAAGTTTACCGTTGAATTAGAAAAAGAAAACAAAATTCCTTTTTTGGATTTATGTATAATTAGGAATGATCAAACACTGAAAATGAATTTGATATATTTAGAAAAGGAACTCATACAGATAATTACATTAAATCATCAGGCTTCAATCACATTGCTCATAAGCATGCAATATTCAATAGCTTAATTTACAGATTGACAAATGTACCATTAAACGAAGAAAATTTCAATAAAGAGTTTAAACATATCTTAAACACTGCTAGATTAAATGGTTTTGATAAAGAATTAATTATAAATAAGTTGAAGAAATTCAAACACAAAAAAAGACAATGAATATACTACTCTACAAAATTGCAAAGAAAAGAAAAAAATACAAGAAAATTACTTACCATCCTGAAATGCATAGGAAATTTCAAAATTTTTTTGACAAATACAACATTTCTTTGGCACCAATAAATAAATTTAGTCTGGGTAATCTTCTAAGTACCAATAAAAAAGTCAATGTTCCAGACAGTAAGAAATCTGGAATTTATCAAATAAATTGTGAAGATTGCAATAAAGTTTATATAGGAAAAACAAAAAGGAATTTGGAAATTCGGACAAAAGAACATTTCAGAAATATTAAAAATTGTGAAATTGAAAAATCTGCAATTGCTGCACATAGTTTATTAGAACATCATAAAATTGGAAGAGAAGCTAAACTTTTAAAACAAGTAGAGAAACCTTTGGAATTGACAGTTTGGGAAAAAATATACATTCAGAAAAACAAAAATAGATCAAAGAATTTTGATATCCCTAACGAAATTACATTGATTTCGAAGTTCATAAATTCAACCACAGATGGCAGCACTGAAGATGGCGACAATAGAATAGTTGACGGCCGAAGAATTTCGTCAGTTGGAGTTATGGCTGACGATGAACATGACTATGTTTGAAATCGCGATATCATGGAAGCATGAATCCTATGAGGTGAGTTGTTTAAACAATATGTTCTCCGATGAATTTTAACTTGAGAAAAATCAATCTGTTATAGCTGAAGATGGGGCTAACTAGCCTTGAAACATATTTTAAAATCATTAGGAAGTTACATTATGAGGTTTAATTTAATATTTGAGTTTGTATTTTTTTAACATTCTTACCTCATATGTTTATTTTGTTGGACGATTGTTTCAAAGCTATTGCTCCATCTTCAGCTTGTTCACAAACTGGTTTTTTCTTTTCTTCAAGTTGTCGGCCCTGGATCTGTGTTCCAAAGAACTTGGTAATGAGGCTCCTTTCTCCGGGAATTTCAAAGTTCATAATTTTCTCCTTGTTCTTCTGTATATAGATCTTTTCCCATATTGTGAGTTCATTGGTTTTTTTTAACTGTTTTAATAATTTTGTGTTTCTCTGTCCAAACATGAGCTGCTACTGCAGATTTTTCCACTTCTCCCTTTTTTTAAATTTCTTATGTGTTCTTTAGTTCTAATGTTTAAATTTCTCTTTCTTTTCCCTATGTATACTTTATCACAATCTGCACATTTTATTTGATGTATTCCTGATTTTTAATTATCTTCAATTTTTTCATGTTTGTTGGTTTTCTTAAGTTTTTTTTTTAAAACTATAATCATTCTTTGGTGCTAATTTGATGTTGAATTTTCCAAAAAATTTTTGGCTTTTATTGTGTGCTCACGGGTGATATGTAAATTTCTTGTATCTCTTTTTCTTTGGCTTTTCTATCTGAAGAGTGCTTTCATTTCTCAATTTCTCTTTTTTGTACTTATCAATTTTTTTGTGTATAATTTTTTCCTTTAACCATTTTCTTTTGCTACCTCAATTATGTGTTCTTTTTCTATTTCAAAATTTTCATCGTTCATAGGTATATTTATGATGTTATTGCTATAGTTAAAGAAAAACATATAGAGGATGCTTTAAAACTTTTAAATTTGTAGAAGAAAACAATAAAATTCACACTTGAAATTGAGGTGAACAAACAATTACCATTTTTAGATCTAAAATTACACAGAAATGAGGAAAAAAAAGGAAATAGAATTCAGCATTTATAGGAAAGACACACACAGATAACTACATCAAATCAACAGGTTTCAACCATAATTCACACAAAATGGCAATTTTCAACAGCCTAGTACATAGGTTGGTAAATATACCTATGAACGATGAAAATTCTGAAATAGAAAAAGAACACATAATTGAGGTAGCAAAAGAAAATGGCTTTGAGGAAAAACTTATATACGAGGGTGGATCAAATATCAACTGAAATTTGTATCTGGAGGCTCTGGTAGCAAACTGCAAAGGTTGCAGTTTGGAGGCGAAGTTGGTGGGGGTGTCTGGAGTAGGGATCTTGATGTGTCGCACTCCGAAGATCGGCCGCTTGTTTCAGTACGCCATGAGCGAGCAACAGGTACACACGTCTGTTGCGCAACGCATTTATTATTGTTTTGGCAAAAGAAGGCACTAAACCTTCTGAAATTTTGAGAAGGCTCCATGCGCAGTTCAGGGAAGCAACCCTTTCGAAGATGCAGGTGTATGATTGGCGCAAAAAAAAATTTAGTGGGCCGGGATTCAGTGGAAAATGAGCCTCACCAAAGACGGCAATGAACAAGCATCACTGCAGACAACATTCATGCTGTACGGGACCTTATTGAGGAGGATCGGCGCGTAACAATTTCTGAAATTGCTTCACACGTTGGAATAAGCTTCGGAAAGCAGCATATCGCAACAAGCGCCGCCGGAAACCGATCTAAAATGTGATTGTGCTGCATGACAATGCAAGGCCACACACTGCTCAGTTGACACAAGAAAAACTGACGAAAATGCATTGGACACCTCTGGAACATCTCCTTACAGTCCAGATTTGTCACCCTGTGACTACCATTTGTTTGGGCCACTGAAAGAAGACCTGGGAGGAAGGCGGTTTGGTGACAATGCAGCGGTAGAGGAGTTCATGCGCAACTGGCTGACTGCACATCATCCCTCATTCTTCAAAGACGGCATCAAAAAGTTGCCAACTCGATGGCAAAAGTGTGTTGGAAATGCAGGAGACTAATGTAGAAAAATGAGGTGGTGGTTTTGTATTTTTTTGTTAATTCAATAAAATTGTAAACAATAATTCTGGTTTATATTTGATTCACCCTCGTACAAAAAACAGAAAGTGAGAAATGAAAGCACTCTTCAGATAGAAAATTCAAAGGAAAGGAGATACAAGAAATTTACATATCACCCGTGGGCACACAATAAATTCCAAAATTTTTTTGGTAAATTCAATATCAAATTAGCACCAAAGAATGATTATAGTTTAAAAAACTTATGGAAACTACAAACATGAAAAAATTGAAGATAATAAAAAATCAGGAATATATCAAATAAAATGTGCAGATTGTGATAAAGTATACATAGGGAAAACAAAGAGAAATTTAAACATTAGAACTAAAGAACACACAAGAAATGTAAAAAAGGGAGAAGTAGAAAAATCTGCAGTAGCAGCACAAGTTTGGACAGAGAAACACAAAATTATTAAAACAGTTAGAAAATACCAATGAACTCACAATATGGGAAAAAATCTATATACAGAAGAACAAGGAGAAAATTATGAACTTTGAAATTCCCAGAGAAAGGAGCCTCATTACCAAGTTCTTTGGAACACAGATCCAGGGCCGACAACTTGAAGAAAAGAAAAAACCAGTTTGTGACAAGCTGAAGATGGGAGCAATGGCTTTGAAACAATCGTCCAACAAAATAAACATATGAGGTAAGAATGTTAAAAAATACAAACTCAAATACTTGAAACATATGTTCAACAAAAACAACCATAAGAGGTAAGAATATACAGACCAAATACCTTAATTAGAAAAATATATATACCCAAATTAGGATTTGAACCCGATGTCTCTGGTTCAGTACACCAGCGCTCTGTCCACTAAGCTACAAGGCATTCTGATTCAAACGCATATTATTTCTCTCCTTTATATATGAATTCCCGTGCACCGAGGCTATGAACTTCTCGTTTCAAACCCACACATCGAGCAGCTACTTTAAGCAGAAGACTTTAATGGGAATCACACCACATTTATTTTTGATCTTAGATATTAAATTTATCACTTCTCACCAAAAGACAAATTTTATTTGAAGAGAAAAATATACACCTGAATTGGGATTTGAATCCGATGTCTCTGGTTCTGTATAATTATTTGAATTGGTTATTTTGATTCACCTGATACATTTCTTGATTTTTATGCAGACTGGTTTCATCACTTTTGCACGATATTTTCTATGCATTTCAACTGATGTTTTGTAGTTGTCCATCCTGTAAGTTGATTTCATCTCCCTCTGCTGGCTGACCGATGAATTTCCAAATCAAATTTTTTTTTCTTTTTCTCCAGAATTTCAAAATTCATGGTTTTCTTTTTTTATTCTTGCAAATGTAAATTTTCTCCCAAATTGCGAGTTCCTTATATTTTTCTAACTGTTCAATAATTTTGCCTTAGTTTCAATTCTGTTTTATTGACCATGCATGTGCAGTTATTGCAGATTTTTCTATTTCTCCATTTTTAACATTTCTAGGGTGTTCTTTCAATTTTGTATTTAAGTTCCTTTTTGTTTTTCCTATGTATATATTTTTTAGAATCTTTACAATCAATTTGATAAATCCCTGATTTTTTGCTGTTTTCAGTCTTTTCATTTTTGTTGGTATTGATTAATTTATTCAAACTGTAATCATTTTTCGGTGCTAATTTAATGTTAAATTTGCTGACATTTTTTTGAAACTTATTAAATACTAAAGGATGGTATGTAAATTTCTTGAATTTTTTACCAGTTTCTTTATTTGCCTGAAGAGTACTTTCATTTATCACTTTTTGTTTCTTGAATTTATTAATTTTCTTATGAGTCATCTTTTTCCTGAAAAATATTTCCTTTTGCTATTTTTATAATGTTTTTTCTCTTTCTTAAAATTTTCTCTGCTCGTGGAAACATTCAAAAGTCTGTATGTTAAACTATTAAATACGGCCTGTTTATGTGCAATATGGTTAAAACCTGTTGCTTTAATATAATTATCAATGTGTGTTTCTTTCCTGTAGATTCCAAATTCTATTTTCCTTTCTTCTTCATTCCTGATCAATTTAAGGTCTAAAAATGTACAATTGTCCATGATTTTATACTTGAGCTTGTTATAATGATAGTTATTGGTAATAGAAGGGCAATTTCACACCAGCACTCTGTCCACTAAGCTACCAGACATTCTGATTCAAACATATATTATTTCTCTTCTCTATGTGTGAATTCTTGCACACCAAGGCTTTTAAAATTAATTTTGTGATTCATTTTTAATACATATGTGGATATCTTATGAAATAATCATAAATTTAAATTCTGGAAGAATAGAGAAAATTTAAATCAGAGTTTAGACAAAACACATTCCAAATTTCATGCAAATGTTTTATATTTGAATGTGTTTATATACATTTTTGTGTTTTCATATAATTTAAAATGAAACATGTGAGAAAACACAATGAAATATTAACATGGATATGAGAGTGAAAATTCTAATTG
The DNA here is from genome assembly GCA_030220185.1 of Diploptera punctata. Classification (NCBI taxonomy): domain Eukaryota; kingdom Metazoa; phylum Arthropoda; class Insecta; order Blattodea; family Blaberidae; genus Diploptera; species Diploptera punctata. The sequence continues at coordinate 2,211,343 of JASPKZ010009819.1, forward strand.
TTTAATGACATTTAAAATCCTTGTAAGGTCACATACACAATCTATAGAAACAATTTCCTAACATGCCAATGTTAGACAAAAATGAAAATATGAAATTTAAAAAAAAAAAAATCACCATTGAGACCATTCCCTCCCCTTAAGAAAGAGATTCATGCACAGAACAGCGGGTTACAACAGGTGGGATTGGAAAAGGAACACCGATATCTTAAAAGAATTGAAGACTACACCAATTTTGGAATATATTAAACAGTACCAACTATGATGTTTTTATTATTGATTTAACATTTCTCCATGAAAGATAAATTTTATTTCAAGAGAAAAATTTTCGCCTAGACCGGGACTCAAACCCGGGACGATAGGGAATTACAACGTATATAAGAGAAAAATTTGCATCTAGATCGTAGCTCGCCTCGGTAGCTCAGTTGGTAGAGCACTTGGCCCGGAAAGCCGAGGGTCCCGGGTTCGAGTCCCGGTCTAGGCGAAAATTTTTCTCTTCAAATAAAAAGTACCAACTATATTAAATTAATGTTCGGAAGTAAACATTATGAGGTATAATCATTAAAATTCATCGGAGAACATATTGTTTAAACAACTCACCTCATAGGATTCATGCTTCCATGATATCGCGATTTCAAACATAGTCATGTTCATCATCAGCCATAACTCCGACTGACGAAATTCTTCAGCCGTCAACTATTCTATTGTCGCCGTCTTCAGTGTTGCCATCTATGGTTGAATTTATGAACTTCGAAATCAATGTAATTTCGTTAGGGATATCAAAATTCATGTATCTATTTTTGTTTTTCTGAATGTATATTTTTCCCAAACTGTCAATTCCAAAGGTTTCTCTACTTGTTTTAAAAGTTTAGCTTCTCTTCCAATTTTATGATGTTCTAATAAACTGTGTGCAGCAATTGCAGATTTTTCAATTTCACAATTTTTAATATTTCTGAAATGTTCTTTTGTCCAAATTTCCAAATTCCTTTTTGTTTTTCCTATATAAACTTTATTGCAATCTTCACAATTTATTTGATAAATTCCAGATTTCTTACTGTCTGGAACATTGACTTTTTTATTGGTACTTAGAAGATTACCCAGACTAAATTTATTTATTGGTGCCAAAGAAATGTTGTATTTGTCAAAAATTTTTTGAAATTTTCTATGCATTTCAGGATGGTAAGTAATTTTCTTGTTTTTTTTTTTGCAATTTTGTAGAGTAGTATATTCATTGTCTTTATTTGTGTTTGAATTTCTTCAACTTATTTATAATTAATTCTTTATCAAAACCATTTAATCTAGCAGTGTTTAAGATATGTTTAAACTCTTTGTTGAAATTTTCTTCGTTTAATGGTACATTTGTCAATCTGTAAATTAAGCTATTGAATATTGCATGCTTATGAGCAATATGATTGAAGCCTGATGATTTAATGTAATTATCTATATGAGTTCCTTTCCTAAATATATCAAATTCAATTTTCAGTGTTTGATCATTCCTAATTATACATAAATCCAAAAATGGAATTTTGTTTTCTTTTTCTAATTCAACGGTAAACTTTACTGATTCATCCTGAAGGTTCAATAATTTAAGAGCATCTTCAATATCTTTAGAATTTATTATTGCAAAAATATCATCCACATATCTGAACCAAGTCTTAAACATCCATGGGTATGCTTTAGTGATTTGACACTCCAAGTAACCCATGAACAAATCAGCTAAAAATGGTGAGAGCGGATTGCCCATTGACAAACCTGAAACCTGTTGGTAAAATTTTCCATTATAGGTAAAATAAGAATTACTGACACATAGCTTAGTAAGAATTACATATTCCTCTATTATTTCATTTTTAATATTTAGAGAACTTAACCATTTCCTCAAAAAATTTTTAGCATTTTTTCAACTGGTATACTTGGAAACAATGAAATTACATCAAATGAAAAACAAAGTTGAAGATTACATTGCTGATATTGAAATTGGAATAAATGATATGACAATTGAAGATAAGGTAATTATTAGGAAAGAAATGGGAAAGGTTTTAGAAGAAATTAAAGACTCTCAAAAAAATTTAAAAGGAAAGAAAAATTTGGCCATTTTGAATAAAATTAACAACAAAAATTTAATACTTTCGAAAGCAGACAAAGGAAATAAAATAGTTATTCTTGACAAATTGGATTATACTCCGAGGGATGGACAATCTCCTAGAATCAAAAGAATATTTGGAATTGAAAAAGGATCCTTTACCTAAAGCTATAAAATCATTTGACAATACTTTGAAACAAATAAAATATACTTTCACAAAACAAGAAAAATTTAAATTAAAAGTGTCCAATCCATCGAATCCTAGAATGTACGGTCTACCAAAGATTCATAAAATTGGTAACAAGATGAGACCTATAGTCAACAACATTGGTTCACCATGCTATTATTTATCTAAATGGCTGGTACAAAAATTTAATGAGCTTCCCAAATTTGACACTAAAAGTATTCAGAACTCTTTGGAATTGGTTGACAAATTGAAAAATATGAGTCTAGGACATGATGACAGATTGGTTTCATTTGATGTAATTTCATTGTTTCCAAGTATACCAGTTGAAAAAATGCTAAAAATGTTTTGAGGAAATGGTTAAGTTCTCTAAATATCTTCTTCCTCTTCCTTTCAAGTATTAGGCCAAGGCCTGTTACGATCCTATAGAAAATTTTCCCTTATGGGAAATTCTCATATAAGACTTGAAAGCATAATAATAGTCCCTTTGATTGGTTGCTGGCCAAAGGAAGGCAGTTCTCTATATTAAAAATGAAATAATAGAGGAATATATAATTCTTACTAAGCTATGTGTCAGTAATTCTTATTTTACCTATAATGGAAAATTTTACCAACAGGTTTCGGGTTTGTCAATGGGCAATCCACTCTCACCATTTTTAGCTGATTTGTTCATGAGTTACTCAAATCACTAAAGCATACCCATGGATGTTTAAGACTTGGTTCAGATATGTGGATGATATTTTTGCAATAATAAATTCTAAAGATATTGAAGATGCTTTAAAATTATTGAACCTTCAGGATGAATCAGTAAAGTTTACCGTTGAATTAGAAAAAGAAAACAAAATTCCTTTTTTGGATTTATGTATAATTAGGAATGATCAAACACTGAAAATTGATATTTGAAGAGAAAAATTATACGCTCAGACCGGGACTTGAACCCGGGACCCTTGGTTTTCTAGTCCAAGTGCTCTACCGTCTGAGCTACCTGAGCAAGTACCGATCTAAACGCAAATTTTTCTCTATATACGTTGTAATTCCCGCCCACCAAATGCTTTGAAGCCTTTGCTTCTATCTTTGCAAATGGCAGCTCCTTTATTAAGAAGACATATTTGGGAATTTTACATTACATTATAAATGCCAGTACAGCTTTTTTCGATGTTTTTATTATTAATTTCATACATCTCAATGATGGATAAATCATATTTGAAGAGAAAAATTATACGCTCAGACCGGGACTTGAACCCGGGACCCTTGGTTTTCTAGTCCAAGTGCTCTACCATCTGAGAAATATAGAGAAAAATTTGCATTTAGATCGGTACTTGCTCAGGTAGCTCAGATGGTAGAGCACTTGGACTAGAAAACCAAGGGTCCCGGGTTCAAGTCCCGGTCTGAGCATATAATTTTTCTCTTCAAATATGATTTATCCCCTCAGGGGTCCTCATCTAGGGGATATGTGGATGGCGACCACAAGGTGCCCAAGCTGAGCAAAACATTTCTTCCACTTACTTGTGTTTTGCACTCTTTTAACTTTACTATCTAACCTCTCTTGGTTAACTCTTGTTTTTTTTGACCCCGATGCTATTAGGGCATCCGAGGGCTAGGGAGTCTTTCCTTTCTTCCATTTCTTCTTTCCTTTATTTTCTTTTCTTCTCCAGAAAAGCCTGACCAGAGGCTATAAGATGGCAGCCCCATCACTGGTCTTGCCTTCCTTTGGCCAGCAACCAATCGAAGGGACTATTAAAATTCATCGGAGAACATATTGTTTAAACAACTCACCTCATAGGATTCATGCTTCCATGATATCGCGATTTCAAACATAATCATGTTCATCGTCAGCCATAACTCCGACTGATGAAATTCTTCGGCCGTCAACTATTCTATTGTCGCCATCTTCAGTGCTGCCATCTATGGTTGAATTTATGAACTTCGAAATCAATGTAATTTCGTTAGGGATATCAAAATTCATTGATCTATTTTTGTTTTTCTGAATGTATATTTTTTCCCAAACTGTCAATTCCAAAGGTTTCTCTACTTGTTTTAAAAGTTTAGCTTCTCTTCCAATTTTATGATGTTCTAATAAACTATGTGCAGCAATTGCAGATTTTTCAATTTCACAATTTTTAATATTTCTGAAATGTTCTTTTGTCCGAATTTCCAAATTCCTTTTTGTTTTTCCTATATACACTTTATTGCAATCTTCACAATTTATTTGATAAATTCCAGATTTCTTACTGTCTGAAACATTGACTTTTTTATTGGTACTTAGAAGATTACCCAGACTAAATTGATTTATTGGTGCCAAAGAAATGTTGTATTTGTCAAAAATTTTTTGAAATTTCCTATGCATTTCAGGATGGTAAGTAATTTTCTTGTATTTTTTCTTTTCTTTGCAATTTTGTAGAGTAGTATATTCATTAAGTCTTTTTTTTGTGTTTGAATTTCTTCAACTTATTTATAATTAATTCTTTATCAAAACCATTTAATCTAGCAGTGTTTAAGATATGTTTAAACTCTTTATTGAAATTAATTATAAATAAGTTGAAGAAATTCAAACACAATAAAAGACTTAATGAATATACTACTCTACAAAATTGCAAAGAAAAGAAAAAATACAAGAAAATTACTTACCATCCTGAAATGCATAGGAAATTTCAAAAATTTTTTGACAAATACAACATTTCTTTGGCACCAATAAATCAATTTAATCTGGGTAACCTTCTAAGTACCAATAAAAAAGTCAATGTTCCAGACAGTAAGAAATCTGGAATTTATCAAATAAATTGTGAAGATTGCAATAAAGTTTATATAGGAAAAACAAAAAGGAATTTGGAAATTCGGACAAAAGAACATTTCAGAAATATTAAAAATTGTGAAATTGAAAAATCTGCAATTGCTGCACATAGTTTATTAGAACATCATAAAATTGGAAGAGAAGCTAAACTTTTAAAACAAGTAGAGAAACCTTTGGAATTGACAGTTTGGGAAAAAATATACATTCAGAAAAACAAAAATAGATCAATGAATTTTGATATCCCTAACGAAATTACATTGATTTCGAAGTTCATAAATTCAACCATAGATGGCAGCACTGAAGATGGCGACAATAGAATAGTTGAGGTCGAAGAATTTCATCAGTCGGAGTTATGGCTGACGATGAACATGATTATGTTTGAAATCGCGATATCATGGAAGCATGAATCCCATGAGGTGAGTTGTTTAAACAATATGTTCCCCAATGAATTTTAATGATTATACCTCATAATTATATTATTTTTGGTCTGGACATCTTACCTCAATATTAATGTTGATTTGTTCTTGGACATGTTTCAAAACAATTCTCTGTTTTATCTTCAGCTTTCCCAGTCTGGGAAAGCTGAAGATAAAACAGAGAATTGTTTTGAAACATGTCCAAGAACAAATCAACATTAATATTGAGGTAAGATGTCCAGACCAAAAATAATATAATTAAAATAACCTCAAAATATAACTTCCTAAAATTAAATATTAATACCTCATAATGTTTACTTCCCAACATTAATTAAATATAAGAAGGGACTATTATTATGCTTTCAAGTCTTATATGAGAATTTCCCAGAAGGATCAAAACGCTGGAGGGAAAATTTTCTATAGGATCGTAACAGGCCTTGGCCTAATACTTGGAAGGAAGAAGAAGAAAATATGATTTATCCATCATTGAGATGTATGAAATTAATAATAAAAACACTGAAAATTGAATTTGATATATTTAGAAAAGGAACTCATACAGATAATTACATTAAATCATCAGGCTTCAATCACATTGCCCATAAGCATGCAATATTCAATAGCTAAATTTACAGATTGACAAGTGTACCATTAAATGAAGAAAATTTCAACAAAGAGTTTAAACATATCTTAAACACTGCTAGATTAAATGGTTTTGATAAAGAATTAATTATAAATAAGTTGAAGAAATTCAAACACAAAAAAAGACTTAACGAATATACTACTCTACAAAATTGCAAAGAAAAGAAAAAAAATACAAGAAAATTACTTACCATCCTGAAATGCATAGGAAATTTCAAAAAAATTTTGACAAATACAACATTTCTTTGGCACCAATAAATCAATTTAGTCTGGGTAATCTTCTAAGTACCAATAAAAAAGTCAATGTTCCAGACAGTAAGAAATCTGGAATTTATCAAATAAATTGTGAAGATTGCAATAAAGTTTATATAGGAAAAACAAAAAGGAATTTGAAAATTCGGACAAAAGAACATTTCAGAAATATTAAAAATTGTGAAATTGAAAAATCTGCAATTGCTGCACATAGTTTATTAGAACATCATAAAATTGGAAGAGAAGCTAAACTTTTAAAACAAGTAGAGAAACCTTTGGAATTGACAGTTTGGGAAAAAATATACATTCAGAAAAACAAAAATAGATCAATGAATTTTGATATCCCTAACGAAATTACATTGATTTCGAAGTTCATAAATTCAACCATAGATGGCAGCACTGAAGATGGCGACAATAGAATAGTTGACGGCCGAAGAATTTTGCCAGACGGAGTTATGGCTGAAGATGAACATGACTATGTTTGAAATCGCGATATCATGGAAGCATGAATCCTATGAGGTGAGTTGTTTAAACAATATGTTCTCCGATGAATTTTGATAAGTACCAACTATATTAAGTTATGTAGTTAGGAAATAACACTATGAGGTTTTTTAATATTGTTTATTTTTATTTCACTCACCTCATACTTCATAACTCCTCTCAAACCCAGGATTACAGCTTAGGTAATTTAATAAAAACCAACAAAAATGAAAAGATTGAAGACTGCAAAAAATCGGGAATTTATCAAATTAATTGTAAAGATTGTGAAAAGATATACATAGGAAAAACAAAAAGGAATCTAAATACAAGATTAAAAGAACACCTCAGAAATGTTAAAAATGGAGAAACCGAAAAATCTGCAATAGCTACACATGCCTGGTCAGAAAAACATAGAATAGAAACCAAAACAAAATTACTTAAACAATTGGAAACCGAAGGAACTCACAATTTGGGAAAAAATTTACATATGCAAGAATGAAAATAAAACTATGAATTTTGAAATACCCGGTTATAAGGAGAGAGAACTGATTTGGAAGTTCGTCGGTCAGCCATCAGATGGCGTGAAGGTCAGTCTGCAGGATAGAAGGCCGTTGGACGTCAGTTGTGAACGTGACACAGCATTTGAGAATGTCACAAATGATGTGATGAAACCCTGGGTTTGCGAGGAGTTATGAAGTATGAGGTGAGTGAAATAAAAAATAAACAATAGTACCAACTAAATTGGAAACACCATCTAGAAGGAATGAGTTCAAATCGAATCCCCAAAGCTATTTATAATTATATACCAAGAGGACGAAGATCACTGGGCCGTCCTATGAAACGCTGGAGGGAAAATTTTCTATAGGATCGTAACAGGCCTTGGCCTAATACTTGGAAGGAAGAAGAAGAAAAGATTATGAATTTATGAGTATTTGAGAATAAAGTGCGTAGGAAAATTTTCAAAGGAGAGATGAATGGAAAAATCACATAACTGTGAGCTACATGATCGTTATAGGAAACCAGATGCACGAACAGATAAGTCTCATAGTTTGCAAACAGGACATGTGGCATGACTGAGGAACGTAAGAGGGGCATGAAAACTTCCACCCGGTCATGAATAACCAGATTGATAGTGACAGTGAGTTACATATAGCATATAATTTATGTAGAAGAGTCTGGAGGAAGATTATTGAGAAGGCCAAAACATTCTATTTTGAAGTTGTAGTGCCTTAAGATGACGATGATATCACTTATGTGCTGAGTCTTTCCTACTGGTCCAGATTTGCCTCCGATTCAAATCCATCCAGGGTCAAAGATATTTTCTGGGCATAAAATCCTGAGTGTGAGTTACTTCAGAGGAGAAATAAAGCCTTGGGTCTTGTGTCACAGATTTATGGCATGTAAAAGAACCTCAAGTCTGAAATAAGAGGCTTCTGGCAAAGTCTGTAAGTCCATTTGTGACCACACTTTAATAGTAATGCTAATTATCTTCTACTACTCTCAAGTGCTGACTCTAGTTTTTTCCAAACATTTTATTGACATAACTTTATAAGAGTTTACAAAAATATACATGACATGGACATTTCTGTTATAAATACTTACAGGAGCTCCTCTTATTATAGCTCTCTCATAGCAGTCAACTGCAGATTTCAAATCGCCTCTTGCCTCTTCCACTAATGCAAAACATTCCCAATATACTGGCACTTCCTTAACACTAGGGAAAGACTGGCAAATTAGTGTCAGCCATTGATTACATTTCTCCAGAGGATAACCCTGTGAGGAAAAAATATATTATTTAAAGCACTTAAAAAGTTGTAAGTAAATGTTTATATTTAAACTAGAGAAATTGATTTTTATACAAATGCACCATTTTACACATAAGTAAATTATAAAAGCAAACACAAGTTATTCCTGTCAATTGTTAAGAACTTAGGGGTCAAAGGAAGCTTCGATATTGATTTTTGATTGAGTCACCATTACTTATTAGCATTTCTTGTATAATGAAAATGATTTGTGTTTAAATATATAAAAGTGGATAAGTTAATAAATTAAATAGTTTATCCAAATAATAATAAACATATGATGATCTTGCAGAAGATTTCCGGGCTGTTGGCCGTGGTCTTGAGACTGGCAATTTTGTCGACTACCTGCTCTATTTATACATGTATCCGCGACATGTTCTCTGCGCGGTCCGTTACTTCGTAAATTGTATCTGCCTTCTGGTTGGTTAGCATTAGGGTCTTCCATTGCACCAATGAGGTTGCTGTCTGATGTTCTAGTAGATTGTTCTCGTAAGGGTTTACATCTGGCTTTTGTTAAGACTGGTATCCATGCTTTGTTGACTTTTATAGATTCTTCTTTACTATTGTAACTATTTTGATGTTTGAATATTTCAATGGCTTCTCGTTGCAGACGGGTAAAATAGTGTGTGCAGTTAGATAATATATCTGTGTTGTTGTATTGTACTGTATGACCTTCAAGTAGAGAGTGTTCTGCTACTGCCGACTTTTCCACTTGTTTAAGACGGCTGTATCTTTCGTGTTCTTTAAGTCTGGTTGTGATGCTGCGTTTAGTGGTGCCTATATACACTTGGCCGCAACTGCACGGGATCCTGTATATGCCTGCTGATTGATGAGGATGAAGTTGATCCTTAATCGGTCTGAGGAGGTTTTTGATTTTCCTGGTAGGCCTATATACTGTTTTTATGTCTTCTTTCTTTAGCAGTTTTCCAATTCGGTCAGTTACATTCTTGATGAAAGGTAAGAATGCCCTGGTTGACGTTTTTTTCTTCTGATTCCTTGTTGTTGTATCGTCTGGGATGGTTTGCTCTGTTGATTTCTTTGTTGGTGTATCCATTGGCTGTGAATACTGTACGGAGATGTTTGATTTCAGTCTTTAATAATTCAGGATGGCAAAGTTTCTTGGCGCGATTTGTCAATGTTTTGATGATACCAAGTTTCTGTTTGGGGTGATGATTGGAGGTTTTATGAATATATCTGTCAGTATGCGTAGGTTTTCTATATATGGTGTGATAAATGTTGTCATCTTCTTCTCTTCTGATTGAGATGTCCAGAAAGGCTATGCTGTTATCTTTTTCTTTTTCTACGGTGAATTGTATATTGGAGTTTATGTTGTTGATGTGCGCCAGAAATTCTTCTATTTTATCTTCCCCGTGGTTCCAAATTACGAAGGTGTCGTCTACATATCGAAGCCATGTCTTGGGTTTAAGAGGGGCAGTCTCTAAACATTTTTGTTCGAAGTTTTCCATAAAGAAATTTGCAACTACTGGGCTCAGGGGACTACCCATAGCTACTCCATCTATTTGTTCATAGAAGTCGTTATTTAATAAGAAATAGCTGGTGGTTAAGCAGTGTTCGAAAAGATTAGTGATATCTTGAGGAAACTTGTCAGCAATGAGGTGAATGGTCTCCTTTATAGGAACTTTAGTGAATAGAGAGACCACGTCGAAACTAACCATTAGATCGTCCGGTTGCAGAGCTATCTCTTTTAGTTTATCTAAGAAGTCCATCGAGTCTTTGACATATGTATCACTGTTGGATGTATGGGGTTTTAGTATAGTAGATAAATGTCTCGCTACGTTATAAGTTGGTGATCCTATGGCGCTGACGATCGGTCTTAGAGGTATATTGTCTTTATGGATTTTAGGTAGTCCGCAGAGTCTGGGTGGCAGGGCCTCGTTCGTCTGAAGTTCTTTCTTCACGTTGTCTGGAAGTGATGAGGTTTTGATCAAGTTGTTAGTTTTACGGAGTATCCTTTTGGTTGGGTCGTCTGACAGCTTACGGTAGTTCCCAGGATCCAGTAATTCGGTGATTTTACGATTATATTCTTGTGTCTAATATAACTGTAGAGTTTCCTTTGTCTGCTGGTAGAATTATAATAGTTTCATCCGTTTTTAAGGTTTTTATAGCCTTCCTTTCTCCACTGAAGAAAGGAAGGCTATAAAAACCTTAAAAACGAATTATAATAGTTTCATCCCATTTTTAAGGTTTTTATAGCCTTCCTTTCTCCACTTTCTCCTTAAAAACGGATGAAACTATTATAATTCAACCAGCAGAAAAAGGAAACTCTACAGTTATATTAGACACAGAAGAATATAATCGTAAAATCACCAAATTACTGGATCCTGGGAACTACCGTAAGCTGTCAGACGACCCAACCAAAAGGATACTCCGTAAAACTAACAACTTGATCAAAGCCTCATCACTTCCAGACAACGTGAAGAAAGAACTTCAGACGAACGAGGCCCTGCCACCCAGACTCTGCGGACTACCTAAAATCCATAAAGACAATATACCTCTAAGACCGATCGTCAGCGCCATAGGATCACCAACTTATAACGTAGCGAGACATTTATCTACTATACTAAAACCCCATACATCCAACAGTGATACATATGTCAAAGACTCGATGGACTTCTTAGATAAACTAAAAGAGATAGCTCTGCAACCGGACGATCTAATGGTTAGTTTCGATGTGGTCTCCCTATTCACTAAAGTTCCTATAAAGGAGACCATTCACCTCATCGCTGACAAGTTTCCTCAAGATATCACTAATCTTTGCGAACACTGCTTAACCACCAGCTATTTCTTATTCAATAACGACTTCTATGAACAAATAGATGGACTAGCTATGGGTAGTCCCCTGAGCCCAGTACTTGCAAATTTCTTTAGGAAAACTTCGAACAAAAATGTTTAGAGACTGCCCCTCTTAAACCCAAGACATGGCTTTGATATGTAGACGACACCTTCGTAATTTGGAACCACGGGGAAGATAAAATAGAAGAATTTCTGGCGCACATCAACAACATAAACTCCAATATACAATTCACCGTAGAAATAGAAAAACATAACAGCATAGCCTTTCTGGACATCTCAATCAGAAGAGAAGAAGATGACAACATTTATCACACCATATATAGAAAACCTACGCATACTGACAGATATATTCATAAAACCTCCAATCATCACCACAAACAGAAACTTGGTATCGTCAAAACATTGACAAATTGTGCCAAGAATCTTTGCCATCCTGAATTATTAAAGACTGAAATCAAACATCTCCGTACAGTATTCACAGCCAATGGATACACCAACAAAGAAATCAACAGAGCAAACCATCCCAGACGATACAACAACAAGGAATCAGAAGAAAAAACGTCAACCAGGACATTCTTACCTTTCATCAAGAATGTAACTGAACGAATTGGAAAACTGCTAAAGAAAGAAGACATAAAAACAGTATATAGGCCTACCAGGAAAATCAAAAACCTCCTCAGACCTATTAAGGATCAACTTCATCCTCATCAATCAGCAGGCATATACAGGATCCCGTGCAGCTGCGGCCAAGTGTATATAGGCACCACTAAACGCAGCATCACAACCAGACTTAAAGAACACGAAAGATACAGCCGTCTTAAACAAGTGGAAAAGTCGGCAGTAGCAGAACACTCTCTACTTGAAGGCCATACAGAACAATACAACAACACAGATATATTATCTAACTGCACACACTATTTTACCTGTCTGCAACGAGAAGCCATTGAAATATTCAAACATCAAAATAGTTACAATAGTAAAGAAGAATCACTAAAAGTCAACAAAGCATGGATACCAGTCTTAACAAAAGTCAAATGTAAACCCTTACGAGAACAATCTACTAGAACATCAGACAGCAACCTCATTGGTGCAATGGAAGACCCTAATGCTAACCAACCAGAAGGCAGATACAATTTACGAAGTAACAGACCGTGCAGAGAACACGTCGCAGATACATGTATAAATAGAGCAGGTAGTCGACAAAATTGCCAGTCACAAGACAACCCTTGAGGATGCCGGATGCAGTCTCTGACGAAACGTTGGGGAACTACAAGTCTCAAGACCACAGCCAACAGCCCGGAAATCTTCTGCAAGATCATCATAGTAACTCCGGCCGTGAAAGCCTAAGTCAATATAATAATAAACATAATTGCAATTAGAAACATTTTAGTGTTCCTGAATAAAATAGTTTGAGCAAACAGTTAACTTGGTTTGATAGTCACGTGATAACGGACAAATTTAATCCAAAAGTGATTAGAATTAATATAGGTTTCACAATAAACAAAATAATAATATTTAAAAATAAACTGGACCAGAGGCAGAGAGAGCAGGAATCAAGAATCAGGGCCGACAACATGAGAAAATTCAGTCTGTAATCACTGACGATGGGGCTAAGAAACCCTGAAACATAAATTTAGCCTTGGTAATCTATTAATAACCAATAAGAAATTGAACACACCAGGTAGTAAAAAATCTGGAATTTATCAAATTCGTTATAAAGACTGCAATAAAGTACACACAGAAAAAAAAAAGTGGATACCCGCACAAAGGAACACTTTAGAAATATTAAAAATGGTGAAATTGAAAAATCAGCTATTGCAGCACATAGTTTATTGTATAGTCGAAAAAGTGGCTAAACTTCTAAAACATTTAGAAAAACCTTTGAATTTGACAGTTTGGGAGAAGATATATATTCAGAAGAACAAATTTAGATCCATGAATCTTTGAAATTCTCGATGAATAGGACTTGATCTCAAAGTTCATCAAATCAACACCAGATAGCAACGTTAGATATGAAGATTCCAACGAAAATTTGGTAGTCATAATATCAGCAGAAGATAAGAGGGATGTCCCCTTGAAAACTGCAGTTCCCGTGTTTAAAAAAAAAAACATGAAATATGAGATAAGATAAGAATATTATACTTATTCATTCATTAAATTGAAATTCATTATATAATGAAAATGGACAGCTAATGACAAATGAGGGAAATTTTGAGGAAGTGGCTGAATTCAAATACCTAGGAACAATAATCACAAATAGGAATGAGATGCACAAAGAAATTAAACATAGGCTCAATTCTGGAAATGCGTGCTATTATGCATTGCAGAGACTCGTGATGTCCCAACTCCTTTCAAAAAAGTTAAACTGAAAATATATAAAACTATTATTCTACCAGTTATATTATATGGGTGCGAAACATGGACTCTTACTTTAAGGGAGGAAAGGAGATTACAAATATTTGAGAATAAAGTACTTAGGAAAATTTTTGGACCAAAGAGAGATGAACAGATAGGTGAATGGAGAAGACTACTTAACAATGAACTACATGGTCTTTATAGGAAGCCAGATATAATAAGAACAGTTAAGTCTTGTAGACTGCGATGGGCAGGACATGTTGCACGTATGGAAGCTTCTTGTAGGAAAGCCAGAGGGAAAATGCCCAGTTGGTAGACCAAGTATGAGGTGAGAATAACATTAACTATGATTTGAGGGAAGTAGAGTATACAGGGAATGATTGGAAAGCATTAACTCAGGATAGGGATGTATGGAGAGCTTATGTCCGTGCGGCCATGAACCTACGGGTTCGATAGTGCCAGTGAGTAAGTAAGTAAGTATTGACGATTTTATTATTAATTTAACACTTCTCATTGAAGGATAAATTATATTTGAAGAGAAAAATTTTTGCCTAGACCGGGACTCGAACCCGGGACCCTTGGCTTTTCGGGCCAAGTGCTCTACCGAGGCGAGTTGCGATCTAGATGCAAATTTTTCTCTTATGTACGTTGTAATTCCCTCGTGCCAAATGCTTGAAACCATAGCTTCTATCTTTGCACATGGCGGCTTCTTAGTTAAGAAGACATTTATTGGGAATTACAACGTACATAAGAGAAAAATTTGTGTCTAGATCGCAACTTGCTTCGGTAGCTCAGTTGGTAGAGCACTTGGCCCGGAAAGCCAAGGGTCCCGGGTTCGAGTCCCGGTCTAGGCGAAAATTTTTCTCTTCAAATATAAGTAAGTATTCATTCATTAAATTAAGAATCTCATAATGTTATTTCCCATATTAAACTATGAATCCTTAAAGTATGTGTAAAATAGTAGAACATAAACACTAAAAGGAATTGGCCAAGGGTGTGTATTATTTCAACTACTGTTTAATAATATTTTTGAAAAAATTATAAAATCTTTGAAAAACAAAGGTTGCTTTTACTGTCGGCCTTTAGGAGGCTCTTCAGGTACTAGGAGGTTGAGGCTCCCATTTTATAGAGAATTGCGCCATGAGATGTTACTGCTATGTGATGGTCACCTTTCCCTCCCAACATATTTCTGATACTCATTTCAGTTAAAAGCTGAGTCAACCCCAGATCCCGGTACTGCCAGAAGTTTTAAGCAGTTTAAAAATCCTGACCCTATTATGACTCAAACCCATCCATCTGCTTTGTAGCATGTTGCCTTAACCATAGTTGGGGTGTGAGTCTTGAAGAACAAAAATACAGGAGATATTTTGATTAAATTATTTTGAGTCTGCGATATCTTACCTCAATATTAATGTTGATTTGTTCTTGAATATGTTTCGATTAGTCTTCTAATCATCTTCAGCACCATGGCCAGACTGGTTGGATTTATGTTGTAAACCCTGGATGTCGATGCCAGCTCCCTCCTGCAGTTGGCCAAAGAACCTCGAACAAGGTCACATTCTGTCGGTATTTCGAAATTCATAACTCTGTTTTTGTTTTTCTGAATATAGATTTTTTTCCCAAATAGCTCTTTATATTTTCTAACTGTTTTAATAATTTATATTATGTTTTTCAGACCAAACATAAGCAGCAACTGCAGATTTTTCTATTTCCCCATTATTAATATTTCTTGTGTGTTCTTTGGTTCTAATTTTTAGGTTTTTTATTGTTTTTCCTATATATATATATATTTTTTTTTTTTTTCACAACCGTACATTCAATTTGAATAGAAAAATCTGCAGTTGCTGCTCATGTTTGGTCTGAAAAACAAAATATAAATTCGGGCACTAAATTATTAAAACAGTTAGAAAATACAAAAGAGCTGATTATTTGGCTAAAATCTACATTGAGAAGAACAAAAACAGAGTTATGAATTTCGAAGTACCGATGGAATGTGACCTCGTTTGAAGGTTCTTTGGCCAACTGCAGGAGTGATCTGACATCGACATCCAGGGTTCACAACATAAATCCAACCAGTCTGGCCATGATGCTGAAGATGATTAGAAGACTAATCGAATCATGTTCATGAACAAATCAACATTAATATTGAGGTAAGATATCACAGACTCAAAATAATTTAATTAAAAGAACCTTAAAATATTACTTCCTAAAATAAAACAGATATTTTGATGTTATAATTTAAATTTAACATTTGCAATGGTGAACAAATTATTAATTGAAAATAAAAATTAACACCTGAACTGGGATTTGAAACCCAAACCTTTAACTTTATATGCTAGTGTAGTACCATTACATCATTCAAGCATCCCAATGCAAACATTAATTTTTCTTTCTAAGTTTTTTATTATTATTTCATACATCTCAATGATGGATAAATCACATTTGAAGAAAAAATTTTACGCTCAGACCGGGGCTCGAACCCAGGGCCTTCAAAGGTCCTGGGTTGGAGCCCCGGTCTGAGCATAAAATTTTTCTCTTCAAATATTAATTTTTCTGTCTCACATACAATTCTCTTAATGTCCACTAAATCAAGAAGGCTTGTACGAGAATTTACACAACTATTACAGCAGTAAAGCTTAATGCTGTATTTTGAAACCTCAGATGTTAAAGAATTGTATCTGAGACATGCTAGCAACAACTAGCTGCTTTAGACGTAGAGAATGGTATATGAGGAAAGGAAAATTAGCATTTGCACCAGGAGTCTGAATTAGTATAATGGACAGCATATTGGCATACAAAACCAAAAGTTTGGGTTCAAATCCCTGTTCATGCATTAATTTTTCTTTACAAATTAATAATTTGTCCATCATAGCGAATGTTAAAATTTAATTAAAACTTTGAAATAAAAGCCTAACTGGCCATAATAGATTGTGTATATTCTCTTTGGTAGATCTACATCCAGAAGAACAGAGAAAGAATCGTGAATTTTGAAATTCCTGTGGAAAATGATTTGATTTGCAAGTTCTTCTGTCAACCAAAAGATGGAGGGGAAGTCAATATTCAGGGCGACATCCAATTATTCAACAGACTGACCAAGCTGAAGATAATATGCAAGTATATTGAAATACGTCCAAACATATGTTCGACAAAAACAACTCTAAGAGGTAAGAATGAACAGACAAAATATAATAAACATTATTTGAGGAAGATGAATTATACTGAAGGTTATTGAAAAACATTAACTCAGGATAGGGATGTTTAGAAATTTTATGTCTGCTGGGCCATGAATCTCTGGGTTCAATAATGCTAGTGAGTTAGTTACATTAATTACAGCCAACAAAAACTTGTCTGGAAACAATTTTATTTTTTAAATGAAATTTCATATAATTTGTTTATGATTTTTATAACACTTAATATTTAGTATCTGAAATGAAAGAGAAACCCTGTGGAACATATTAATCAAAAGAGGTTTTCCAAAACATATTATAAGAGCTATTCAAAGCTTATATGCAAATACAAATATCAAAATAAAGAGTGGAAATATAAAATCAAAATATGAAATCTTAATAAATCAAGGATTACAACAAGGATGCCCTCTTTCATCCACTCTCTTCAATTTATATATTGACAAAGTTGTCAGAAAATAGCAAGTAACTTTAAATTCTAATAAAATCCGTGTTGACACATTCATATTTGCTGATGATCAGGCTATAATGGCTTCTTCAGAGAATGACTTACAAAGATCAATTTTTAAATTAAATAATATTGCACAATGATGTTTTTATTATTGATTTAACAAATATAATTTAATATTGCACAAGTTTACAACCTAGAAATTTCTTCAACAAGAACTAAAATAATGGCCGTGTGGCAAAGAAATGGAAAGAACAAAAATAATACTAAATGACAAAACTTTAGAACAAGTGAAAGATTTCAATTATCTAGATTTCAAGTATCATTTAGGTTGTAATAGAGAAAAAGACATAAATAATAAATTACAAATATTTCAATATTTATGTGGCACCCTTAAAAGAACACTGGGAAAGAAAGTAAGAAAATAAACATATTTAAAATTTGATAAAGTATTGGCTGTACCTGCAATATTGTATGACTCAGAAATATGGACTCTGAATAAACAGTCAATTAAAAGAATAGAAGCAGCAGAAACAAAATATTTATGATTTGTGGCAGGATACGCTTTAATGGATAAAAAACAAAATGAAGATATCCGTAAAGAACTACAAATATTCAGTTTGACAGATAAAATAGAAGAGTATAGGAGAAAATGTTATGAACATGTCTGCAGAATGCCTAGGAAAAGTCTGAACCAAGATGAGGAAAAAGAGATCGGGAATGCTCACAAAAGAGATGGATACAGCAGCTATAACACTTGGAGCCAGAATGAACCTAAACGGTTTAATCCTTGCAAGAAGAAGAAATATGAAAGAAGATAAAAACAGCGTTATGAGAAGGAATAGGTAAAACAGAGCTTTAATGAATCGTGATTTTTTCTTACCTCATACATCTGTGTTTAAAGAAACATAGATGTATGAGGTAAGAAAAAATCACGATTCATTTAATTATTATTAATTGAACCTCATAATGTTAAAAGTTCCCAAATTTAATATATAAATAAAACAGAGCTTTGTTAATTTATTATGCCAAAGATATGAAACGCAAAGTCTACTGAAATGATTGGCTTGATCAACAAGACAAATGAAGGAGATAACTTTGCTACATAATGATACTCACAAGTTTGATAACATTTATAAGATCTTCTAAAGCATCTGTTGGTATTGTGCCATAATTCTGAGTGTACTCATTCTCTTTATTCTCAGATACTGAATTTTCTCTAATTTCTCCAGAATACAAAGCTGCAGGTGGTTGTGTCATGGCACTACTGCAAGGCTCTTCTTCAGATACGAGAGGTTTTTTAGAACATTTGTTACTCATATTAGGAGTTGCACATAAAATAGACTTTCTAAAGCTAGAAGTTTTATTATTTGCATGGAGACCAAAGCATTGCAAATGATGGAAACTTCCAAAAGATTTCCCTCTTTTCTTTAGCCAATCTGACAACTGTTTCCTGAAACATAATTAAAAAAAATTACTCTATGTATCCACATCTATAGTCAATTCTATTAAAGTTCTTTTGTAAAATAATGTTGATAAGTACGTAGTATAGACATCATCCTGTAAGGATACCTTTTGTCTGACCCCTAAAAGTGTTGACCTCTCCTACAAGGTTAAAAAAAACTAACTCACTGGCACTATCGAACCCATAGGTTCATGGCAGCACAGACATAAGCTCTCCATACATCCCTATCCTGAGATGTTTTCCAATCATTCCTGTATAATCTACTTCCCTCATATCATAGTTAATGTTATTCTCCCACCTCATTCTTGGTCTATCAACTGGATGTTTTCCCTCTGGTATTCCTACAAGAAAGTGTTTCCAATGCACATCTTTTATTCCCCCATACTCGTGCCACATGTCTGGTCCGTATGCAGTTCTACGAGACTTAACGTGTTCTTATTATATCTGAGATTTCTATAAAGAATTATGTCAGTCTTCTCCAACACACCCTGGAGTCGATTTATTGCATTCTTTGGTCCCTATACAAATTCTTTCCTTAAGGACTATTCTCAAATACTACATAATCTCCTTTTCTCCCTTAATAGTATAGAGTCCATTGGTTCACAATCCATTATAATATAACTTGTCGAATAATAGTTTTATATATTTTCAGTTTTAACATTTTTTAGAACGGAGGTGGGACGTGAAGAGTCTTTGGTAAATGCAAGGTTAAATCTGCCAATCGATAGTGATTTCAATTAGCGTAGTTATATTTGAAAAGAAAAATATATGCCTAGACTGGGGTTTGAATCCATGACCTTTGACTCTCTATGTCAATGCTCTATCCAAGTGAGCTACCTAGGCCTCCTGGGTTCAAACCCCAGTCTAGGCGTATATTTTTCTTTTCAAATATAATTTGTCTATCATCAAGATGTTTAAAAACGAATAATATCAACATTAGTGTAGTTACATTCATAAAATATTTAGTAGTCCTTAAATAACGGTTGCACGCCGTAGCGTAGTGGTTAAGGCACTGAGCTACAAGCCGGAGGGTCGAGTGTTCAAGTCCCGTTGGGGTCAGGATTTTTAAACTGACCCAAACCCTCTGGCGGCACTATGGCCCTGGGGTCGACTCAGCCTCTAATGGAAATGAGTACCAGGCACTTGTTCTGGGGGTAAAGGCGGCCGTCACGCAGGGCTGACAACCCGGCTGACATAAAGTGCCGATTGTCTAGAAAAAGTGGGAGCCTTAACCTCCTACTACCCCAAGGGCCTCCTGAGGCCTGTTGTGGGATCACTTTACTTATATGAAAGAATATTCTCATTTCATCTCTTATCTATTTGGTAGACCTATATAATTTAATACTCCCCTAAGCATCCTAGCTCTGGGCATTCAGTTTGGTAGTTGTGAACATAGTCAATCCAATATTGGTTCAACTTTGAGCTCCTATAGAGCTATCTTCTTCATTTTTAGGTATTTCCACATAGCATTAGCTTCCTATCCAGTGTATAAACTTCACCTCACAGGCTGTAATTCTACTCCTGTCTTCTTGTCTTATAGTTCCATAACATAAGACAGGTCATGCAAAGTATTTATATAGATGGTTTCTTGACAATGTTCAAATTATTCGTTTTTAAACATCTTAATGATGGACAAATTATATTTTTCTTTTCAAATATAATGGTTTCTTGTGTTTCTTTGTAACAGAGAGGGTTTCATTAATCTTTTTTAATATATCCAAAGATTTATTAAACTTAAAAATGTTTCCTTTTATGCATTAAAAATTCTGCTAAAAAGTCACAAAATACTGCTATAATTTTGAGTCCTTTTACCATTTAAAGCCATGAGCATTTTTAATCACTTTTCAATATGGTATTATAGAAGTCCTGTGTTTGTAACTCACAGAGATACATACTATATCAAATTTAAGCCTAATGCCCAATAACAATTTTTTTAAACATAATTACATAAAATTCTTATTTTCCGAGGCTGGTTTTCCTCCTGAAAGCAGTTGTAAAATCAATTACCAATTTGCTGGGCTTGTCATAGCGTCACAGATCTCTCCCTTTGCTATTAATTTTCAGATTTTTTGTCAGGTCTACACAGTTACCTTGGAGGTGTGAGGAATCAAGTCCTCACTGTACTTCATCCTGATAAGCAATCCCTGCTTGAACATAGCCCATCTTGTACGACGATCTTGTCTGTGTATGTCGCATGGATGGTTACCAATACGATGCTCATTCTGTTGGAAGGTTGGGTCACATATGCAAATCTTGTCATGGGTACATGTAGTTTGATGGGGCAGGAATTCTAGAACATATCCACGGGAGGTCCAATATGGCTGCCTACCTTCATATTTTAGAGAACTTATTAGTTCTTTCAGCTCAGGAGCAATATCCTGAAGGAATGCTAGTATTTCAACAGGATAATCATCCGGTCCATGATATTCTTGGGATTCAAAGATGGTTTCGGGGAGGCGTGATTTCCATCTCTTGGATCACCATCCAATGTCACCTGATATGAACCCAATAGAACAAGTGTGGACGAGAGTGAAGGTATCTTTACGCTTCAAATGCCAGGACCAGCCAGGATGATTTGTGGAATAGAGTTGTTGATGCATGGGAAGAAGTGGCATTGGATCAAGAACTTTTCCAGAATCTCATGGACTCCATTCTGTGGCAAATGCATCCTGTGATAGATACAGGCAGTATGTGGACGAGCTATTAGTTCCACAGTTCACTTAATTATTATTTGTGTATTACCTCCAAATATGACTTACTTTAAATTTGTTAAGTCCAGGATCATAACAGCCCTCAGATGTAGGACAATAAATAATTCCACATAACCAACAGTGTGTTGTCTTTAAAAAAGAACAAACAAATGCAAATAGGAAAGCTAAAAATAAAGAGATAAATAAAAATAACATTGATCCACTGCAGATCCAACCCTAGCCTTTGTGTATATGAAGCATGCACTCTATAGGCCACGCAACGGATTTAGAAGAATGTCCTTGATGGCCAACCCAGTCGGAGAGCCTACAAAGATTGCTGACTATTGTAAATTCCCTGCCAGACACGTGCTAACAAAGCAATCTTTGATAAAAAGTCAGGAATATATCAAATTGAATGCATGGGTTGTGAAAAGATATATATAGGGAAAACAAAAAGAAACCTAAAAATTAGAACCAAAGAACACATAAGAAATATTAAACATGGAGAAATTGAAAATCTGCAGTTGCTGCTCATGTTTGGTCTGAAAAACATAATATAAATTCAGACACTAAATTATGGTTGGTTGGTATCTAATGTCGAGCACTTGATAATGAAATCATTCGCTCTCTTGCACTCCAATATTTAGCAGAAAGGCTGGTCTCTTCTACAAAAGCTGGACAACGGAGGAGATGGTTTCTTTCCATATCTTCATTTAAATTGCAAAAAGGGCATTTAGGTGAATCTGTTATGCCAATTCTGTGTAGGTGTTTATTCAAGCAGTCATGTCCCGTTAGCAGTCTGAATGTTGCTACTGCAGATTTTCTTTGTAATGTAGTAATGTCATAAGCTTGTAGATTTTCCCATTCCTTTCCAGATGTTTTGGTGGTGTATTCTTCTCTAAGTTTATTGATGTATTTATTTGAGATAATTCTTTTGATAGAGTGAAAGGAAACTGGAGCAGAAGTTGGGTTTGAAACAATTTTGCTACCCTTCTTGACTAGAAAATCGGCTATTTCATTGCCTGTCACTCCACAATGGGCCGGAATCCATTGAAGTACAACTTTTAAGGTAGACGGGATAAATGTTTTATCATTTTGTGACATTCGATAATTTTGATGCTTTTGGGTGTTGTGTCTCGTGTTATAGCAAGAATGGTTGCTTTGGAGTCACATAGAATTACAACTTTTGTAAATTTTTGGATGTGATATAAAAGATTTTGTAAACTTAAGAAAATTGCTAGAATTTCGCCATCAAAGTTTGTTGAATTTGTGTTTAGTTTACGATAAAAGGAAAAAAGTGGACATACTGCACCAGCACCAGTGCCACCATCATTTGGTAGGCTGGAGCCATCTGTAAAAATATGTATCCATTCAGGAGCTGGGTATCTTAGATTTATCATTTCCAGTGACATTTGTTTTAAAATATATGGAGGAGTTTCAGATTTCTTGATGTCTTCTGTTAAATGAAGGTTATATTCGATTTCCAAAAATTCTAGAGGGTTGTTTCTCATCTGCATATTTTCTTTTGAATGTGGAAGTTGCAATTTCTGTTTGATTTCTTGTACAATGCTTAGGAAGCTTTGCTGAGATTTTAAACATACTTGTGGTTTTCTTTGGGTCCAGTTATTATGGGGTAGCCTTAAAAATTTTTCATACTGTGTGACTGCTGTTTTCTCAATTTCAAATGCTATGTTTGGGTTATTTGTTAAGATTTGCATGGCAGTGATTGGTGTTGTTTTAACGGCTCCTGTTATCAGACGGAGGATTTGGTTCTGCAATTTATTAAGTTTTTCCACTTTAGTAGTTACTAGGATTTCTTCACAATATTGAAGTACAGGTTTTATGTACATTTGGTAGAAGGTGTTTAGGGTTTGTGTGTTGCAACCCCACTTTTTCCCTGCTAATCGTTTTAATAATGGTAACCTTGTTTCTATCTTTGTACATATATTCTCCATGTGTTTCTTCCATGTTAATTTTGTGTCCAGAGTTATTCCTAAATATTTTGCTTCATGTGTTTGAGTTAATAATTCACCCTCCAATTTCAGAGTGATGGGTAGTGGTTTCTTTCTTAATGTAAATAGTTGATAATTTGTTTTCTGTATATTTATCTTCATTAAGTTCTGGGATGTCCAATTCTCTAACTGTATTAGTGATTGTTGGGCTATGGTTATTAATTGTTGACTTTGGTTTTTCGGTTTGGAGACCCTATTACAACATCATCAGCAAAAAGTAGGGTTTTCGTTTCGAGCTTTTCTATATGCTTAGGTAGATCATTAATGTAGATATTGAAGAGAATGGTACTGAGTACAGAACCCTGTGGTAAACCTCGATGTGTTTGTTGGTATTTAGAGAGGTGATTATTATACTTTGTAGCGATGAACCGTTGGATGAGAAAATTGCTGATCCAGAGTAGCATATTCCCTTGAATGCCTAAAGTCTGCATTTTTTCTAATAATTTATATCTCCAAATAGAGTCATATGCTCCTTGGAAATCAACGAACATTGCCAGAGTGTCTTCTTTTCTGTTGAAACTGTCTTGGCTCCGTCTTACTGACAGACGTAAATTGCACTCTCTTTCACTACTTTTCAAGCTTCTGAATTCCTACATCCCTACTTACCTGGCGTCTAGATTTGAGAAGTTATCCTCTTACCACAATATTGACACTAGATCACAAGATAGCAGTCTGCTAACAATTCCTCTTCATAGCACTTCCTCCTATTCACTCCTTACTTCCCTTCACCTAAGCCGCTGCCCAGCTCCATGGAATCTCCCTTCCGCAAGATAGCAGGGGTTGCCGCACACTTGGTACCTATCTTTAAGTCACGTTGACTTATACAGTTACCTGTTGTCTAATCAATGACTTTTCATCTATTTAGTGAATTTTATACTATGTCATTAATCTTTTTCCTGTTTTTTTTAATATATTGACACATCTATAATTTAATTTCGTTAAATTTAGACTGAATCAAATTACATTATAAAACTATTAAGTTGTATTGCTATTCATAACTTGTAAATCGTTTATATTTATAGATATATATTCGTACTTTAGATTTAAGACTATTTTTTGTTTGTATTTTTTTTTTAAACCTGGTTGAGTGGTAGACAAGGCCTTAACTCTGCCAGGTAAAATAAAGCTCTTATTATTATGATTATTATTAATAGCTTGACTTAGGTGTACAATTTGTTTGATTTGTTGATTTCATAATTCCTCTAAAGCCAAGCTTGATATGGGTGAAGGTAAATTTATTGGTTTCATAAATACCAATTTCAAATGATTTTGAAAAATCATGTTTTTTCCATAATTTTAACAATTACAACTAGTTAGTGCTATTGGGCGATAATTTGAGAAAGTCTTTTTGTTGATTTATTTGTTTATTGTTTTCGAAATAGGTAGTATAAATAGTCTTTTTTGCCAATCATCAGGAACTTTTGTGTTCCAAGAAAGATTATAAAGGGAGAGCAATTGAGTTTTGGCTTTATTGCCAAGGTGTTTGAGAAATTCTGCATGTATATTATCTGCTCCTGGAGATTTGTTTGATTTAAAACTATTAATGGCTATGTTTAACTCTTTAATGTTGAAATTCTTATTAAAGATATTATCTTTTTGTACTGCTTGTTGATTTTATGTAATTTTTTAG
This sequence comes from Diploptera punctata, assembly GCA_030220185.1. Lineage (NCBI taxonomy): Eukaryota > Metazoa > Arthropoda > Insecta > Blattodea > Blaberidae > Diploptera > Diploptera punctata. Next base: position 2,236,583 of record JASPKZ010009819.1, read on the forward strand.
GTTCTCTTTTATTGTTTTTTGTTCTTTTTTGTTCTCTGAGGACAAAGTATAGGTGTTAGCGTAGTGGTTGTTGAATTTGTTGGCTATTTCACTTTCATTTGTAATCTGTTTGTTGTTGTGGATAAATGGTGTTTTTTGCCGTTCTTTTTTATTTTGTATATTGTGTACAAATCTATATGCTTTCTGGCCATCTTTCCTATAATCCATTTTTTGGAGGAAGTTATTAAAATTTTCTCTTTTATTGCTGTTAATTTCTTTTTTGAGTTGTGCGCACAGTTTTCTCCAATTTTGTACATCTTTTGGGTCTTTTGTTTTTTCTGCTTTATTTCTAGCGAGATCTCGGTCTATTTTCATTCTTTCTAATTTTGAATTCCAGAAGGGTTTGTAGTTTTTAACTATTCCTCGTGGTATATATTTTTTTGCTGTTTTTAATATTATTTTGCATATAGATTTGTTAATTTGATCTGACTGAAGTGATACGTTTAAAGGATTTTCAAATTTGGTTTCCAGTTCGTCTGTGTACAGTTTCCAATTGGCTTTTTTGAAGTTCCACCTGGGTTTAAGGGTCGCATGTTTGGACGCATTAGACAGTAAAATGCCTTCTCTGCTGAGCAAGTTGTATGCTAATACGATTTTGCTTACTCAGAAATCTGTTCATGCGATAATAATTGGTTAAATTTGTAAGCTACCTGCGGAGGTACCTTACATGAGCAACTCAAATTAAAATCCCGAAGGGAACTGAACGGGAACCGATGGTAATCGATGTACTTTGCTGCTTTATCCAACATTTATCCAAGATGTCGGACCTTGAAGACTTCGATCATGTTTTCGGTATACACGGAGAAGAGGAATTTGATAGAGTCTACCAAAGAATTCAACTGGAAGAACAGGAGAATCGGCGTAATATTGCGTGTCGCAGACGTGTTTGTATACGGTATTATTTGCGGGATGCAAGCATAAATGCATTCCTCTATAGCAGACGAAAATAACGGAAGTGGTTTTATCGCTGAGAATTCTGGGTAATTCGTTGCCAATATTACGAAAACGTCGATGCTCGTGCATGACCGATAAGTCGGCCGTTAATTCGTTCTCAGCAATTGCTCACGGTGAATCAGCTCACTAGTGATTGGAAGTAATTTGAGTAGAGAGTAATGTTCTAACATACGACCCTAAGATGCATTGGAAGTAAGTTGTTATTCCCCAGTTGAATAGTAGCAATGATGGCTCTATGTCCTGAGCCAGGATCTTCTACAATTTGTTTTTTGGTTTTGGAGTATAAATTAGAAGATACAAAGAGTAAGTCAGGATTAGTTCCTGAACCAGAGTAATGTATATATGTTGGAGGATCCTCTTTGTTGTGTATTATTTCTATGGGTGTTGAATTTAATAAGTCTTCTACAATTTTCCCTGCATTATTAGATTTGGTATAGCCCCATCGTCGTGAATGGGCATTAAAATCTCCCATTATAATTGTGTTTGGGTTTATTGTAATATGTTCAAGATTAGGGGAGTTATTTGGTGGATTATAAATTGAATATATATTGTACTGAGATTTATTTATCCATATGTTAATTTTAATTATTTCAATTTTGTCTACATTGTCCATTTCTTTGATAATTTGAACGGACGAAGTCATATATGTTCGAATTCCAACTAAAATACCACTGCTTATTTGTCGTCCTTTAGGAAGTATGTGAACAGTAAAATCCTTGAAGTGGTAATATTGTAACTGTTCCTGTGTGAGATTTGCTTCTTGAATTGTGAATACATCAATTTGGTGGTCAGATAGCATTTTTGTAAGTTCAGTCTTTTTAGCTTGTGATAGTCCTCCAGTATTCCACTGGAGGATTTTGATCAAGTTTGGTTTGGTATATTTGTTTCCTTGAAGAAAGGTCCCCGTCCGGAGATCCGAATGGGGGACTATTTTACCTCCGGATTTGTATTTCTTTTTCCAAGGCTTCATGTTTGTATTGGAGTACAATAAACTAGTTGTAACCGTTTAGTAGTAGGCACCACATGTGGTGGTTACGTCACCCATTGAGAGAAAGTAGGTATAGGAAGGAAGGAGAAATGAACCCCTAGGCCTCGAGTACTCTAATACCATCAGGGTCGAAAGAAACAAGAGGTCAGTCAAGGGAGACTGGATAGAAAAGTTGAAAGAGGGAATTGGTATGGGGAGGAGAAGTAATACCAATTCGGTCAAAAAAGAAAAACTCACCAAGCTGACCAGTGCTTGTTGGTGAGTAGCCCTTCCCTTTCGTTCATCATGCATAAGCATGATTACTAACAGCTGCACCACGAGAAGGTGAGGGATTGGACACTAGGTTACTGTCCAGGTCGGTTCCTTTAAGCCTTCGATGGAAGGAATTAAAGGGTCTCCTCTCTGTTAAAAACAGTAGCCTTTCCGCAGCACTAAATTATTAAAACAGTTAGAAAATACAAAAGAGCTGACTATTTGGGAAAAAATTTATATTCAGAAGAACAGAAACAGAGTTATGAATTTTGATATTCCAATGGAGGGTGACCTTGTTTGGAGGTTCTTTGGCCAACCACAGGATGGAGCTGACATCGACATCCAGGTGGTGCAACATAAATAAAACCAGTCTGGGAAAGCTGACGATAAAACAGAATTGTTTTGAAACATGTCCAAGAACAAATCAACATTAATATTGAGGTAAGATGTCCAGACCAAAAATAATATAATTAAAGCAATCTCACTTGTACTACGTATGAGTACAGTCAGTTGTAAATTTTAGTGAGAAGTGACGTATTGCTGTTACATTATAAACAATAGTTCTTAATTTTAATATCTTGTACTTTTGCATCCTGTAGTTTTAAAATTGTAATGTGACGTGGATGTAAATTATTTAACAATTTTGCAGTATATTGTTTTATGTAACTCAATGTCTCTCAGAGTTTCGAAGTTAAAAGGAAAATCTGTTCACAGTTAAATTTGGGAGATAATTTTTAATATTCACGTCACTAATTGGATATAAGAACATTAATAGAGGAGAAAGAAAAATAAAACGTCTTAGTTGGTGACAATGTTTCATATAAATAAATAAAGCGCCAACATCAAATTCCTTGAAAAATAAATGCAAGCCGGGTTAATTAAACTAAATATACTCACCCAGAAAAATCACTAAAACGCATTTATATGATACATTAACAAACCAACACACTAAACGTACATAACTGACACAATATTAGCAGAACGTAATCGTGCAGTTGTGAGACTTTCACCTTACATCCCGATTTAAATCCCATGTAATTATTTTGGGGAGATGTAAGATAGTGAGTTGGTAGTAAAAATGCCATTTTTAAATTTAAATATTTGACCAGCCTAACTGGCAAGTGGTCACAGCTTCTGACTATGGTTTATGGGGTCCCGGGTTCGATTCCCAGTCAGACCACAGGATTTTGTTCTTAAAGGAAATTATTTCAGTGGTCGCATATGGTCTGGATTTAGGTTAACTTTAGATTAAAGGGCTCTCCTGGTGCTACATTCTCATTTGTCACCTATCATATCTTCGGGCTAACGTAACTCCGCCTTCCAGGCGCCTCAAATTAAGAAGTGCATTACAATTCCACCTTACCAGAAATGCCATAAAGACAACTCGGTGGCATTGGTATTATTATATATACCCAGAGTTCCAAGTTCGAATCCCATCCAAGCATTTATTTTTCTTGCCATGTCATATATATATATATATATATATATATATATATATATATATTGAAAAAATGGCCGGTAAACTTTGAACATATTAGTAAAATGAATGGGAAACCATATTCAATAAAGACAGCGAACGCGCTTACTGGGAGACAGATGGAATCATGGGGAAAATAATCAAGAAGAATAAAAGTAATGATGAGAGTTGTCATGAAATTTACCAAATGGAATATGGAGATAGCAGGTCAGATGTAGAATTCGAAGACTGTTAAAAATTTATATTAAATGTGAAACCTGGTGCTTTTTTAAAACTTTAACTGACCGCCATCGTTTATAAATTATACCGTGTACATTAGAGAATGTAACTTATCCACGGATAAACAAGAGCATATATTAATTAATAATTAATCTGTGATTTTAAAAATGTTTACCAGTGACTGTATTTTCACTAGGGGCGTGTTAGCAATGACATATGGTCTTATTTCTACTGGCCAGGCAGTTATCTGGTGAGTACAAGACTCGCATATATGCTCCCATTACAAATTCCATTCGTCAGGATCCCTTGCTATGGGTATGCCATAGTGCTAAATGTTACCATTGTATTGTCACTAAATGGGTGTATTTCACTGAAAAACAACAGTGAACATTATAATCAATTGAGTTGGCGTTTACTTGATGAAAATCCATATTCATTAATTAAATGAAAATAATATTTTCATTTAATTAATGAACATTATAGTGTTTTTTATTAATATTTAAAGGAAGTGACACTATGAGGTTTATTTTCATTAATAAATTGAGTCATAAAATCTAACTCAATTTATTAATTACAGTGACTTGTCATGCAATTCATACTCTTGTGAAGCGGACACTAAAACTTGTTTATTTTAATGAACAAGAGTCCATATTAAATAAAAAAAGACCAAGAGTCTGTTCTATCTTTCTGGTGGCAGTGTATATATTTCTTAATTTGAAATTACATAAAAACCAGGCCTTATTTATAACAAAATATACTAAAGAATTAGTTAACTTATTTTTATAACATGTGTATGTAAGTGTACATTTCACAGTATACATATTTCATTTGACTAAAGAATTGTCGTTCACAGCTGAACAATTGGTAGACAATTAAGACATTTTGTCTATAAATTCTTACCTCGTATAGACAAAAGTCTTAATTATTAAACAAACCTCTTAATATAAGAAAATTAAAAGGTTTCATACCTCTCCTCATAAACAATCTTCTAAGTAGATCGCAATTTCGGGTTTATGACGAACCCATCCTCAGTACCATTTTGCCGACTGATGTTATGTCGATCGAAAGAACCACTTCTTCTTCTTCCCTTTGTTGGTGGACTGATAAACCTGTGGATCAGGTCAGAATTCGCGGGAATTTTGAAGTTCATAAGTAAAGAGGATGGGTTCGTCATGAACCCGAAATCATGATCTACTTAGAAGATTAATATGAGGAGAGGTATGAAACTTTTTAATTTATCTTAAATTAAACCTCATAGTGATTTGTTCCTATAAAAGTTCGAAACCTCTTAATGTTACTTCCTATTGTATTTTAAAATTGGTAGACATACAGTATTTCATGTCATATCAATATTTATTATATACCAATATACAATAATTGTAGCATTACTGAAAGAGAGATATATTTAACAATTTATGCTATCATAGAGGGGATAAATATTTGAATTTGAATTATACTTCAAATATAGTAGTAGTTAGTATCCAAAAGCAGACTCTAATGTTATTCCAATTGCCTCCTGACCTCCCAATACCGCATAACTGGATGACATTTCTTTTGTTTTTGGGGTTGAGTTTAGTACATTGTTCTATGTGGTCATCATCCATGATGGTGTTTTTCTGTTGACATATGGTAATGCTGGCAGATAGAAGAATGTTGATTATATTAACTGGACCATGATACAGTCGTGTCCAGTGGTCAATCTTAATGTTACAATGAATTCTTGGTTTGTTTTGGTCATCTCTCAAATATTTATTTATCAATTGGCAGAAACTGACAATAATGCCATTTTCCCTCTAGCCTCCAAGTACAAGCTGACAAAAATCCTGTCTCCTTCTTTGGGCCCCTTGGCTCAGCTGTGGGCAGCTACTGGATGGATACATTTCCAACTGTTGAAGATGGTGGGGGAGACAGTTGTGTCCCATCATCAGCCTGATCTTGGTGACAGCTTTCTTACATCCCTTCAGTTTAACTTCATTTGTGATTTTAAAATACAATAGGAAGTATCATTAAGAAGTTTACTTATTTTACGAATTCTCACTATGAGGTATATTCTACCTTAATTAAGAAGTTTATTTAATAATCAAGACATTTAGTCTGTACATTCTTACCTCTTATGGTTGTTTTTGTCGAACATATGTTTCGAGGCTTCTGAGCCCCATCATCAGTCTGTAATTACTGATGATAGGGCTCAGAAGCCTTGAAACATACGTTCGACAAAAACAACCATAAGATGTAAGAATGTACAGACTAAATGTCTCAATTATTCATTTGCGAGTTGTTTGCTTTTCCCCATCAATTTGCTTTGGTTGCTTCTTGGGCTATTTCAGTGTTCTTGGCATCCCATACCTTCTTGATATCATCTATCTTCCATTTCAGGTATAGTTCAGGAACATCCTTCAAATATAGCAGCAACATACTTTCAAAAATTTTTGTGTCAACAAATTGACATATGTCTTACAAACTGTACTCAAGGTGTAAATATTTGCTGTCCAGTTCTATATATTGAAAAAAAAAAAAAGTAGATAGCTGCCCTATTAATTTCAATAGAATGTGGTAAGTCTATGTCGATAGAAGATTTTGAAATCATCGTGTATCAACAAATTTGTTTGATCAAAGAGGCATGAGTTACGACTGAATAACATTTTTCTGCAATGACACAAAGTCGCTGTTTTTCTCACTTTAATGCATCCTTGAATACCACCTTCGGTTTTATAATTTCTTCTTAGAACAACGCAAAGTTACAGATTTCATTGCTTTAGTGGATCCAATAATACTGGCCTCAGATCCATAATATTTATATAATTTAATTATGAAATCAGTGAGATCATTTGAAGGGTACATGGAAAGAAACCTGGTAAATCACTTTTTTGTCACAATGGAGTTTTAAGTGTCATTAGATTCTCCATGAAAGCACTATTATTTAGAAGTATGAAACAGTAAAAGATAGAGTTTAGTCATGGGTTTATTTATATTTAAAGAGAAAAATGATAAACTCAGACTGGGGTTAGAATTCCCAATAAAAGTCTTCTTAAAATTGAAGCTGTCATTTGCATAATCAAAGCAAAGGCTCATGGCATTTGACGATCGGGAATTAACAATGTATAAGAGAAAAATTTGCATTTAGATTGGAGTGCCCAGATAGCTCAGTGGTAGAGCATTGGCCTAGAAAGCCAAAGGTTCTGGGTTCAAACCCCAGTCTGAGGGTATAATTTTTCTCTTTAAATATAATTTGTACTTCAGTGAGGTGTATTAGATTAATAAAAAAAATGGGTTTTACTAACCTACAAAGTTTGGCATACAGGAAGGAAGTATGGATGTTGTACAACTAAAGGTACTTTTTCTAGGTTTAGAAGAAAAAGTGACATCTGGTTTTTTTCCTGAACCCTTAATTTGTATATTTCATAATAATGAAAAAAAAAAAACTTCATATTCATACCTCATGACTTCAGGTGTTGGAGTATATAAAGTTGACGGTGAAATCATAGATTTTCGTCCTACAGAATTTGTGAGCGAAGCATATCTAGATTTGTGAGGCGTTTGAATATTGACTGGAGTGAGTGGGAGTGGAAATATTTCATTTTCAAATTCCTCTTCACCTTCCATGACTGGGATATTAAGACCTATAAGAAGAAATAACACTTTTCAACTCAAAACTCTTCAACATTGTCTTCCATCTTGTGATCTCTACACATTATTAAATAAAATGCCATAATACAAGTACACTAGTTAATGTAACTCAAATACATATATAAAACTACAAATCCAAATTATCACAAACATAAACTATTAATTTAACACTTTTCACTGAAGGATAAATTATTTTAATATAATAAATTTGGGAATTTTTAACATTATGAGGTTTTATTGATAAGAATCAATTGAATCGTGAATTCTTCTTACCTCATACTTCTATGTCTTTTTAAACACAGCACCGCAGTATCGGCGACCATCATCAGATGTTTTCACGACTGTCTATTTTTTCTTTTGCCGGTAATTTTCCAAACTGCCATCTGTTGTATTTTTTAAGAACTTTGTAATCAAGCTTGGTTTGTCTGGAATCTCGAAGTTCATGGTTCTAGTATGTTTTTTTTAATATATATCTTTTCCCAAACTGTTAAATCCAAAGGTTTAGATAGATGTTTCAAAAGTTTTTGCTTCTTTGCAATTCTATGATTCTCTAATAAACTATGTGCTGCTACAGCTGATTTTTCAATTTCTCCATTCTTTATGTTTCCAAAGTATTATTTTTTACGAGTTTCCAAGTTCTTTTTTTTTGTTTTCCTACATATCCTATTGCAATCTTTGCAATCAATTTGATAAATTCCAGAAATTTACTTACCATCCTGAAGTTCATAATAGATATCAAAAATTTTCAAAAAATTTAATATAACACTGGCTCCAATTAACAAATTCAGCCTGGGTAATCTTCTGTTAACTAATAATAAAGTTAACACCCCAGACAACAAAAAATCTGGAATTTATCAAATTGATTGCAATAGGATATATATATATATATATATATAGGAAAAACAAAAAGGAGCTTGGAAACTCGTAAAAAAGAACACTTTAGAAACATAAAGAATGGAGAAATTGAAAAATCAGCTATAGCAGCACATAGTTTATTAGAGAATCATAGAATTGAAAAAGAAGCAAAACTTTTGAAACATTTACCTAAACCTTTGGATTTAACAGTTTGGGAAAAGATATATATTCAAAAAAACCATACTAGAACCATGAACTTTGAGATTCTGGACGAACCAAGCTTAATTACAAAGTTCTTCAAAAATACAACAGATGGCAGTTTAGAAAATGACTCCTTCAAAAGAACACCAGAATTGGATAATTACTGGCAAAAGAAAAAATTGACAGTCGTGAAAACAGCTGACAATGGTCGCCAATACTGGTGCTGTGTTTAAAAAAACATAGAAGTATGAGGTAAGAAGAATTCACGATTCATTTGATTCTTATAAATAATAATTTGTTGATAATATTACTAAACAATTTTATTTAATTGTTTTGGTTATCTAGACTGATGTTAATTTTGATTAAAAAAAATAGTATTGTTCTAACGAATGATCTCTACAAAATTGTGATGTGTAACAACCCTAGTCATTTATTATTTTTACTTTCAACAGAAATAAAAATTAATTAAATGCACTGCTCATTTTATGACCAGGTTTGAATTGTTATGCTAATGAACAGCAGAATGTTGGAGAAGGTAGTGATCATAACATCAGCCAGTCACTACCGTATTTACACATTTATAGGCTGCACTTTTTTTAAACCTGAAATTAAGTTCCAAAATTAGGGTGTGGCTTATACAGGAAATAACTAGATAACTGGTACATATCGGGAAGTTTCTGTGCTATTGATGTATGCCGCCGAATTACAAAGTCATGACATGTCATAAATCGCCTTGCCCAGCCATAACTTGCCTTAAATTAATTGCACGGGATTTCCATATTCTTGGTTATCTTAAGGCCTTCAAACTGTATCATTTCGACGGATACAGAAAATCCATCTGCCCTTGTTTTTCGTACATAATCTAGGAGAACTCTTTCTAACTATGGCTATTTCACTTTCTTTCCGCAGAAAGATTGTCGATGTTGTGACGTGTTTTCAAGTTCATGTTTTGCTTGGATCCACTGTTGCACATTTCTTCCGTCCACATCAAGCTTTCTTCCTGCTGTCCTATTTCCATGTTCTGCTGCATAGCACACCACATGTTTACACACAGCGAACAGGAATGACAATGAATACTGTACCTACCAACTGTCACTTTTACCCTAGTGTTAATGACTGAGCCGCAGTCCAAATGTATCATTACATAGCCGGGAACAAAAGCTTTGGAATTTGCAACATTGCCAGATTTAAAAGTGATGTAAGCCTACTTCTGTCTTTTACAATGACTCTTAGTGAAAATATAAGAAATATATTTTTTCCCCCGAATTTATTATTGCAAATAGTGAGTGGAGAACTTATTTTTAACGACTCACCTCATATAATTTCAAATTTCTTTGATACTGGCAGTTTCAGACAATATCTTGTCCCTTGTCGTTAAAAATAAGTTCTCCACTCACTATTAATGATATAACCTCATAATGTTTACTTCCCAATATTAATTTAAATATATTATTATCGCAAAACTTGGGTGCAGCCTATACATGCATAAATACGGTATTTGCAAGAAGTGTGGGAGTAATGTGTTAGGTGCTTTGTACTCAATCAGTTACACTCCAACAGTCCATTGTTCAATATTATTCACCATTCAGTATTACACCCAGTTTATGGTATATAAAAAGACTAAGTGGTATGTCCCCAAGAGATAAGTGAGAAGACGAGCCATCAAACATCAAATAAAATTACTATGGAACAGCCCAATTTGTTAACCCATTGTAATACAATGACGAGTATTCCCATCATGTTATTTGTATGCACTGAAGTACATAAGACAGCTGATTTGTAATATGCATTTTTATAGTGCTACATTACTGACCAAGCTTCTACAGATGTCAGCTGTTGGTTAATGTTGAATTTGAGAAAAGATACCAGCATATAGAAAAATACACAATCATTCCTATAACTGTTCAGTGAGTAGCAAAGATGGTTGAAAATTAATCATATTTGTAGCTTAATTCAAATAGGAATTATCATGGCGACATTGTTTTGGGATGCAAAGGGTGTGATTCTGGTTGATTTTTTTTGGAGCAGGGATGCACAATAAATTCTAACCAATACATCAGCACCCTCAAAAAGTTTAAAGCATGTCTTCAACAATTATATTTGAAAAGAAAAATATATGCCTAGACTGGGGTTTGAACCCAGGACCTTTGACTCTCTATGTCAATGCTCTTCCATCTGAGCTACCTAGGCCTCCAATCTCTAAACGCGTATTTTTCTCTTAAACATAGTTAATTTCCTAACCCCAAATGCTACGAGCCGTTGCTACAATTTTTGCAAATGGCAGCTTCTTTATTAAGAAGACTTTTTATTGGGAATTTAAACACTACTTATAAAGCCTGTAGTGCTTCTAAAAAGTCTTCTTAATAAAGAAGTCGCCATTTACAAAAATCGTAGCAACGGCTCGTAGCATTTAGGGTTAGGGAATTAATTATGTATGTGAGAAAAATACACATTTAGATTGGAGGCCTAGGTAGCTCAGATGGAACAGCATTGACATAGAGAGTCAAAGGTCCTGGGTTCAAACCCCAGTCTAGGCATATATTTTTCTTTTCAAATATAATTTGTCCATCATTAAGATGTTTAAAAACAAATAATATTATCATGTCTTCAACAAGTTCACCCAAAAAAGCTATGGCAGAGTTCTTTTGCATGACAATCCAAAACCACACACCAGTCATTACACCACTGACGAGATTTTGAAAATTGGATGGGAAATCTTGCTTAATCCTCCCTATAGCCCTGACCTAGCATCATCAGACTTCCACCTGTTCAGGGCACTGAAGGAAGCTTATAGTGGGATTCACTTTGAAGATGAGAAGACTGAAAATGTCAATGGTTTAGGAAGCAAGACCATGCATTTTCCAACTGGAATACATGCCCTTGTTAAAAGGTGGATCGAAACTATGGAAAAAGACAGAGATTATATTGAAAAGTGATAAAATTAATCGCCAGAGTTGTGGTTTTATGCTATGTAAATTTCACTTACTTTTCTTGACAATTACAAGAGAGGCATTACTTACTAATTGACCCTCATACATTACCAATTCATTATCACAAGACTTTTATTACTGATTATTCTTATACCACTTACAAGGTATATAGGTTAATATAAGAATTTAAATTTAAATCTTAAATTAAACTTCATAGTGACCTTTCTTATAATAGTTCAAAGATTAATATAATCCAATATGGTGATTATTGCGACTACGACAGGGCATAATCGCAATGATAATAAATATATGTTAAAAAAGGAAGCAACACTCACCACGAAAAAGACAATGGATTCACACAGGGGGACTTACTAGAGAATACAAGAGAGATATTAACATTTAATCTAAACACTGACCTGCAAAAAGTTTCGCGAAAACATTAGTTTATAGACTCCCTTGTTGTTGAATCTGTTGTGATCTTCTCTATATTGTATATTATGTCATAAGCTGTGTAAATGTTTTTCTGCATGCGCCATCTTGCTGTAACATAACGCTAATGCTACCCACTAAAGTGGAGTCAGTAAGGTATTCTTCGGGACAAAACCCCCGGGAGGCAAGAGATATGCTATAAGGAGAGATGACATTCGGTTTTTCAAACCTAATGTCATGTCTAGGGGGGAGAGTATTGCGACTACGACAGGGCATAATCGCAATGATAATAAATATATGATAAAAAAATTATAAAACATATACGATATATACTTTTTATTATACCGGAAGATAGGAAATAAATAATCACCTTTATAATGCTGATTAAGTCATACTCAAAGTTCATACAAGGGCTTTTTTTTATAAAAAACGAGTAAAAATTTAGAATATAACAGAGTATCTTGGACCAAAACATGTCACAACACACCAGCATATAATTTAATATCAACATATTTAATTTTAGGAAGTTACATTTTGAGGTTATTTTAATTATATTATTTTTGGTCTGGACATCTTACCTCAATATTAATGTTGATTTGTTCTTGGACATGTTTCAAAACAATTCTGTTTTATCGTCAGAAATTGTTTTGAAACATGTCCAAGAACAAATCAACATTAATATTGAGGTAAGATGTCCAGACCAAAAATAATATAATTAATATCAACATGTTTTTCAAACTATGGTAACACACTTACGAAAGCTTATATAACCAAGTAAACAATTATACCTTTTGACTAACACAATTATATAAGTGAATAAACATCTTATACAATTTGGCCCTGACAGAACCAGAATTATTGCCAAAGGTTGGGTAATAAAACCAAAATTTCCACAGAATTTTGGGAGTAGAGAAAGGAAAAACTATCATATATAAACGAGCAATTTTTTTATGAAAAGCAGAGTGGAGACAGGGACTGGAGTGTTCACTTCAGTCTCCCGTGGGACGAGTGGATCTATCTTCATGGGTAAGCAAAATCATCCTAATATCTTCATTATAAAGGGATCATTTTTTTAAACTTCAAAATGATTGTTTCTTTAAATTTAGTAACTTACATTAAATTGAACATGCATTGGCAAATAAGAAGACCTAAGGTTCGAATTAAATTAATTAAAAATTAACATTAATAAACTACAGTTGACTTAATTGATTCTCTCATGTATTCATGCACATATTTAAGTTTCAAATCAAAGTTCGGCGCGATTCAACATGGCAACTTTAGCTTCTTTGACCAAAATGTTTTAATTGATTTTGTTTTTGAATATATTTTTATGTATTGTTGACAGTTAAAATAAATGTGTTTTGTTTATGGTTTTATATGTTTCTACGTACAATGTGATGTTTTCCCGCCAAAATGAACGCCAACTGCTCAGGCCAGAGGTCAATTAAATTGAATCCTTTTTTATGCTACATTATGACTTGGGATAATCTCGGTTGTAAGTGATAAATTGTACAATAAATTTGTAGTTCTAAGAAATGTCTTTGAAACTCTTAAAACATACATTTATTAATGGGTAAAAATGGCTTCACTTCTTTAACAAATATGCAACTCTTAACTTATTAAAATACTTAAATTTGTCCTGTCCTTTCCCATACAAAGACTGTTTTTCTAAGGAAAAAATAAACTAATAAATTAATGAGTCATTTTTACATCTTACCTCATATTTCATGTTTTATTAAACACGGTAACTATAGTTTTCAAATGATCTTGTCACTCATTTTCAACCGCCATTATGACTACCGGATATTCGTTGGAATCTCCCTCTATAACGTTGCCATTCCAACGAATATCCGGTAGTCATAATGGCGGTTGAAAATGAATGACAAGATCATTTGAAAACTATAGTTACCGTGTTTAATAAAACATGAAAGCCTCAGGGGTCCTCATCTAGGGGATATGTGGATGGCGACCACAAGGTGCCCAAGCTGTGCAAAACATTTCTTCCACTTACTTGTGTTTTGCGCTCTTTTAATTTTACTATCTAACCTCTCTTGGTTAACTCTTGTTTTTTTCGACCCCGACGCTATTAGGGCATCCGAGGGCTAGGGAGTCTTTCCTTTCTTCCATTTCTTCTTTCCTTTATTTTCTTTTCTTCTCCAGAAAAGCCTGACCAGAGGCTATAAGATGGCAGCCCCATCACTGGTCTTGCCTTCCTTTGGCCAGCAACCAATCGAAGGGACTATTATTATGCTTTCAAGTCTTATACGAGAATTTCCCGGAAGACGCTGGAGGGAAAATTTTCTATAGGATCGTAACAGGCCTTGGCCTAATACTTGGAAGGAAGGAAGAAGAAGAAGAATAAAACATGAAATATTAGGTAAGATGTAAAAATGACTCATTAATTTATTAATTAAGAACCTCATAATGTGTTTCCACCAGATTACGTTTATATAACACTTTGGCTAGACCAGTGTTGACCTATGGTAGTGAAGCATGGACACTAAGAAAACAACATGAAAGCAGAATAACGGCTTGTGAAATGAGATTCATGCGCAGAACAGCAGGTTACACCAGATGGGATCGGAAAAGGAACACCAATATCTTAAAAGAATTGAAGACTACACCAATTTTGGAATATATTAAACAGTACCAACTAAATTGGAAACACCATCTTGAAAGAATGAGTTCAAATCGGATCCCCAAAGCTATTTATAATTATATACCAAGAGGACGAAGATCACTGGGCCGTCCTATGAAACGCTGGAGGGAAAATTTTCTATAGGATCGTAACAGGCCTTGGCCTAATACTTGGAAGGAAGAAGAAGAAGATAATGTTAAGTTATGTAGATAGGAAATAACACTATGAGGTTCTTTAATATTGTTTATTTTTTATTATTTCACTCACCTCATACTTCATAAATCATAGCAGACCCTGGGTTTCTTCACGTAATTTGTGACATTGTCAATGCTGCATCACGTTCACAACTCACTTGAGTTGTGAACGTGACGCAGCATTGACAATGTCACAAATTACGTGAAGAAACCCAGGGTCTGCTATGATTTATGAAGTATGAGGTGAGTGAAATAATAAAAAATAAACAATAAGAAGATAATGTGTTTCCCATTTTTAACTTTGAAAAAATAAACTACTGCAGGAATGGATAACAGAAAGGGAGACATATCTCATACAATCCAATGTGAAACCCTTTCTTTAACTTCTTTACTCGAGATTATAATATATCACATGAGAAGCAACTTATAAAGGCTGCTTCATCTTAAAGACAGCAGCATTGATTTGTTCAAGGAATCATGCTCAAACTAAGCTAAACACAATTAACTTTAATAATTTTAAAAACTTATTTTTATAGCATTTTTAAAACTGGATACCATATATACTGTGTGTCCTGGCTTTTTACTTCTTTAACGTTGGAACCTCTACAAGAATCTAGAATTGTTAGGGCCTTGGCATGAAAAATAAAACTAAACTATAAAATTTATTATGTCAATTTAGTGGTAGTCTAGTATAATTTTATACATACTGTGTATATATGTATATATATATATATATAGGAAATCAATACTTAAACAAACCTCACATACCTGTAACAGAATGGAATCTTTTTATTTTACTATTCTCTTCTTGAGTTCTTGAGTCAGCAAGTTTTTTACATGATCCATCAACACTGAGAGATCTCCGACCTACATTATGCTTACCAACAGATTTAGAAGGATTATCTATTCTACTAGATCTTCCTTTAGAGGAGAAAATTATTTGTAGCTTTCTTTTGTTCATCAGTTAAGTTAGATTCTTGCTCATAAATACTTTTATTTTTCTTGTCAATTCTCTCCAAGCCTTTCTTATATTTTTCTGGTAAAGTAATGATTCCTCGTTCTTCTAGCAGAGGATTTGCTTTGACCATTCTTAATTTGCTCGCTAAATTGTGTTTTATTTCAGGTAATTTCCGTTGTTTTAATTTTGCACCTGCAAAGAAAATATACATTTGAAATCAGACTGTAAGCTAAGAAAATTAGATTAGCTAACATATTCTCTAATCTCCATGGAACAATAGGCCTAGAAGGCTCTTAGCCTAATACCCAGCTGCTGACCTCACATCCACACATACCATGTACAGGGGTGGACGATCAATCCAGCCAGTATGTGGTCAACATTTTGAGTCTCACAGCCATTACACATGCTTTTCTCAATCTGAAGCCACTACTTATTGTAGCTACTCAAATTCCTCACAATACTGAGTATAGGCACTGGTTCCAAACAGGGTAAAATTCCATGAGAAAATTTCTTCCCTCATAGGGACTCGAACCAGCATATGTCCCAAAACTTACAAGTCTGCATAAAAGATCTGTAACATAACAGTTCGACAGAACCAGGCCTACTGAAGTGATTGCTATATTCAACTAGCATATGGGAGTACAGGGACATGAAATAGTATTATACATTAATAGTGAGTGGAGAACATATTTTTAATGACTCACCTCATATAATTTCAAATTTCTTTGATACCGGCAGTTTCAGACAATATCTTGTCCCTCTT
The DNA here is from genome assembly GCA_030220185.1 of Diploptera punctata. Lineage (NCBI taxonomy): Eukaryota > Metazoa > Arthropoda > Insecta > Blattodea > Blaberidae > Diploptera > Diploptera punctata. The sequence goes on from JASPKZ010009819.1 coordinate 2,253,107, forward strand.
CAGTCATGGCTTCCACTGATGAAATTTTCTGGTTGTTGATTTCTCTAAGGACATCACCTATTGTGCTTAGAGAAATCAACAACCAGATAATTTCATCAGTGGAAGCCATGACTAAAGAGGGACAAGATATTGTCTGAAACTGCCGGTATCAAAGAAATTTGAAATTATATGAGGTGAGTCGTTGAAAATATGTTCTCCACTCACTATTAATGATATAACCTCATAATGTTTACTTCCCAATATTAATTTAAATATAGTATTATACAATTTGTCAACATTAATTAAAATTTTATTTAACTTCATTTCTTAACTCTTTTTCACGTTTAAAGTAGATATTTAGTTAATGTCATGAGGTGCTGTATAATAATCCAGATCTTATATTAATAGTTGGGAATGTAATCAGGTCCTCTGAGATGATAGTCATTCTTGCGAACAATTATTAATTCACAATTAATAAATTGAATGAAAAAAAAACTGACTACCACAAGATAATGGACATACTCCGTAATGAAATTTTAGATTTTTGTTTATTGAATATCTAGTACCAATTCAATGAATGTCTTTAACTATCATCCATTTATTTGGTACTATTGAAAGGAGCAATAATTAGTGAAATCAGCTCAAAAGGGAATGATTCCATTTCCTTGGAATAATTTTGTAATAAGATTAAAGTAAGTAAGTAAAGTAAAGTGATCCCACAACAGACCCGGAGGCCCTTGGGGTAGTGGGAGGTTAAGGCCCCCACTTTTTCTAGACAATCGGCACTTTATGTCAGCCCTGCATGACGGCCGCCTTTACCCCCAGAACAAGCGTCTGGTACTCATTTTAGTTAGAGGCTGAGTCGACCCCAGGGCCATTGTGCCGCCAGAGGGTTTGGGTCAGTTTTAAAAATCCTGACCCCAACGGGACTTGAACCTGCGACCCTCCGGCTTGTAGCTCAGTGCCTTAACCACTACGCTACGGCGTGCCCAATAAGATTAAAGTTAAATCAAAATTTTAAGTTATATTATTTTACATGTGTTTTTTATAAAGGGCTCTAATCATCACCTGCTTCACATTCACTGGAAGCCAGTCGACCATTGCCTTTCTCACTTCAAGTACAGTATTTAATTAAGTTATGTAGATAGGAAATAACACTATGAGGTTTTTTTAATACACCGTGATTCAAAATTGACTTTACAACTTTACAAGCTTATAAAAATTTATTTAGAAGACCTACAGAATTGGTTTTAATGTCATATGATAGCACAACTCATCAAGCTTTCACCGACATAGTTTTACAGTACCTAGTTCTCTCACCGCGTGCGCTAACATAGTTCATATAAAAATGGCTGCTTTCACAGGTGCCGAGCGTGCTCATTATGTGTTTTTGTTCGAAGAAACTAAATCTGCGACAATTGTTCAGCGTAGATTTCGTACCCAGTATGGTAAGGATCCTCCTAGCAGGCCAACAATTTATTCTTGGCACCAAACATTTGTTAGGACTGGCTGTTCTGTTAGTCATTCCAAGCATACTGGCCGTCCATGTATGGCTGAAGCTGTGGTTGAACAAGTGAGGGATAGCTTTGCTCGGAGCCCTAGGAAATCAACGCGGCATGCGTCACGTGAGACTGGCATTTCACAACCGACCATTTGGCGCATACTACGGAGACGTTTGCACTTGAAACCATACCGATTTTCGATGGTGCAACACATTACTGTTAATGATAAGATGGTTCGACGTGATTTCTGTGCAGAAATGCTTGGTCGGATTGAGGAAGATGAAGCGTATTTGAACCACGTAATCTTCAGTGACGAGTCTACATTCCACGTCAGTGGCAAAGTAAATACCCATAACTGCAGGATCTGGGGTTCTGAACCTCCACATCTCCATCTGCAACACGTACGTGACAGCCCGAAAGTGAATGTGTTTTGTGCCCTAAGTAAAACTAAAGTGTACGGCCCCTTCTTTTTCCAAGAAAAAACTATCAACGGTACGATTTATCTGGATATGCTAGGAGGATCCTTACCATACTGGGTACGAAATCTACGCTGAACAATTGTCGCAGATTTAGTTTCTTCGAACAAAAACACACAACGAGCACGCTCGGCACCTGTGAAAGCAGCCATTTTGATATGAACTACGTTAGCGCATGCGGTGAGAGAACTAGGTACTATAAAACTATGTCGGTGAAAACTTGATGAGTTGTGCTATCTTATGACATTAAAACCAATTCTGTAGGTCTTCTATAAGCTTGTAAAGTTGTAAAGTCAATTTTGAATCACCCTGTATTGTTTATTTTTTATTTCACTCACCTCATACTTCATAACACCTCGCAAACCCAGGGTTTCATCACATCATTTATGACATTCTCAATGCTGTGTCACGTTCACAACTGATGTCCAACGGCCTTCTATCCTGCAGACGTACCTCCATGCCATCTGATGGCTGACCGACGAACTTCCAAATCAGTCCTCTCTCCTTATACCGGGTATTTCAAAATTCATAGTTGTATTTTCATTCTTGCATATGTAAATTTGTTCCCAAATTGTGAGTTCCTTCGGTTTTTCCAATTGTTTAAGTAATTTTGTTTTGGTTTCTATTCTATGTTTTTCTGACCAGGCATGCAGATTTTTCTGTTTCTCCATTTTTAACATTTCTGAGGTGTTCCTTTAATCTAGTATTTAGATTCCTTTTTGTTTTTCCTATGTATATCTTTTCACAATCTTTACAATTAATTTGATAAATTCCCGATTTTTTGCAGTCTTCAATCTTTTCATTTTTGTTGGTTTTTATGAAATTACCTAAACTGTAATCATTTTTCAGTGCTAATTTATTGTTGAATTTGTTGAAGATTTTTTTGAAACTTGTCAAATACTAAAGGATGGTATGTGAACCACTTGAATTTTTTACCAATATTTCTGTCTGAAGAGTACTTCCATTAATAATTTTTTGTTCTTTAAATTTATTTATTTTCTTGTGTATCATCTTCTCTTGAAAACCATTATCCTTCGCAATTTTTATGATGTGTTCTTTCTCTTTATTGTAATTTTCTTTGCTCATGGGGACGTTCACAAGTCTGTGTGTTAAACTATTAAATACTGCCTGTTTGTGTGAAAAATGGTTAAATCCAGTAACTTTTATATAATTGTCGATGTGAGTTTCTTTTCTGTAGATTCCAAATTCTATTTTCTTTTTTTCCTCATTCCTAATCAATGTAAGGTCTAAAAATGGTATTTCATGATTATTTTCTACTTCCATTGTAAATTTAATTGTTATATTTTGAATATTTAACAGTTTAATGGCATCTTCTAATTGTTTCTGTTTTACTATTGCTATGATATCATCTACATATCTTCTCCAAAATTTAAACATCAAAGGGTGTGCTTTGGTTACATGACATTCAAAGTTCCCCATAAACATATTTGCTAAGAATGGTGATTTATCAAATTAATTGTAAAGATTGTGAAAAGATATACATAGGAAAAACAAAAAGGAATCTAAATACAAGATTAAAGGAACACCTCAGAAATGTCAGAAATGTTACAAATGGAGAAACCGAAAAATCTGCAATAGCTGCACATGCCTGGTCAGAAAAACATAGAATAGAAACCAAAACAAAATTACTTAAACAATTGGAAAAACCGAAGGAACTCACAATTTGGGAACAAATTTACATATGCAAGAATGAAAATACAACTATGAATTTTGAAATACCCGGTTATAAGGAGAGAGGACTGATTTGGAAGTTCGTCGGTCAGCCATCAGATGGCATGGAGGTAAGTCTGCAGGATAGAAGGCCATTGGACGTCAGTTGTGAACGTGACACAGCATTGAGAATGTCACAAATGTTGTGACGAAACCCTGGGTTTGCGAGGTGTTATGAAGTATGAGGTGAGTGAAATAAAAAATAAACAACAGTATTTAATGTTAGATGTATATAAAATGTCAGGTTTGTAAATTACAGGTGACTTCAATGAAAATGTATTGAAATATCTATTAAAATTGATTGAGGGTCTTTCCACTTTTCAGCGGTTGCCCTTTTACCAGCCAGCTGCTGGCCCTTCACATCCACATGTGTCAATCACAGAGGTAGATGATCAACAGCCAGTGTAGGGGTGACATGTGGTTAGCATGTCGAGTCCCCCAGCCGTTATAGCTGGTTCCTCAACCTGGAGCCGCTACTTATTGTAGCTACCCAATTGCCTCACGATGCTGGGTGGGCACCGGTCCCATACTGGCCGAAATACCATGAGAAAATTTCTTCCCCCATGGAGACTCGAACCAGCGCAAGTCCCGTAGCTCTGCGCCAAGGCTTCCTACCTTAACCGCTCGGCTACGGCGCGGGACTCTATTAAAATAAGGATAGATAAAATTATGAATAATAGGATGAGGTGAAGTCGAAGATCTGAAGACTACCTGTACCTTGGAATAAGAAATACTGTGATGGCTTGGTCATGTAAAGTGTTAAGATTTCCTTGAAGTTACCAGAATTAAAAAGGAACAAAATCAGAGGAAAAGATTAAAAGTAAATAGAAGAAAGAATTTATTATGGAAATACAGAGATGGACACATGTATTGGAACAGAGATACAAGATGCTTATATAAGCTGTATTTAGCGCAAGGTCCCATGCCATAACTGAGCAGTTTAAGATATGATCCCTTGGTGGCAGAGTTACAGAACATGTATTGGTTGGTATTGTCATGGGAGAAGAAATTTTCTCATGGAATTTCGTCCTGTATGGGACCAGTGCCCACCCATCATTATGAGGATTTTAGGTAAATGCAATAATAAGCAGCTCCAGGTTGAGAAAACTAGCTATAATGGCTGAGGGACCCAACATACTGACTATAAGCAACCCCTATACTGGCAAGATGATCATCCACATGTGATTAACACGTGTGGATGTGAGGTCACCTGCTGGATAGTAGGCAAAAAACCAAGAATATATTCGTTAAATTAATTTAATTGTAAACTTTTCAATCTCAGGGCCAGTAGAGGTGCTGGTCTAAAATTTGTAATTGTTAGATTGTGCGCCAGATTCCTGCATTAAATTGGAAACCTCTCTGCAGTACATATGTTGAGAAGGCATGTGATGCTGTTGCTAACAATTTATCCATCAGATGGTGATATTAAGGACTCTTACTTTAAGGGAGGAAATGAGATTACGAGTTTTTGAGAATAAAGTTCTTAGGAAAATTTTTGGACCAAAGAAAGATGAACAGACACGTGAATGGAGAAGACTACATAACAATGAACTACATGGTCTTTATAGGAAGCCAGATATGTTGCACGTATGGGGAATGAGACGTACATGGAAGCTTCTTGTAGGAAAGCCAGAGGGAAAATGCCCAGTTGGTAGACCAAGAATGAGGTGGGAGAACAACATTAACTATGATTTGAGGGAAGTAACTATACAGGGAATGATTGGAAAGCATTAGCTCAGAATAGGGATGTATGGAGAGCTTATGTCCAAGCGGCCATGAACCTACGGGTTTGATAGTGCCAGTGAGTAAGCAAGCAAGTAAGATGGGGATATTAAGCCTGATGCCCCTCTTCTCTTCATCATCATCACTTACACAGCACACTTTATACTACACAAACATATAAACATAATTATATTATTTTTAGTCTGATCACCTTACCTCAATATTAATTACATTATTAAGATGATCAGACTAAAAATAATATGATTAAAATAACCTCAAAATATCACTCCCTAAAATTAAATATTAATATAATCATAAACTCACCCTACACTGCTCTCTGTACACAATACAAGAATACATCAACTACATTATGTGGTTTGTCGAAGTGATGCATAAATTGAAAATAGACCACATTAATGCCATCTATCCACCCATTGTTGAACCCAAAGCATGAACAATGCAGTGGTAGCATTAGAACACACACATGCAGGACACAGTACTGGTAACAGTGTTGTTAGATGTCACAATACAAAAAAAAGTGTTGGTATCTCAAACATAGTCAGTAATGTAATCAATAGCATTTGATATAGTTTACAACCTGTGGAAATATAATTCGTAACCTGTGGTACGTTCTAATATGCATAGTGCATATTTTACGTAATAATTTACAACAAAATTTGATATTTCACATGTTGAAAAAAGTCAACTTACCAACATTTTTGACAGGTTTTAATTCTGATTTCTTTGTTGTAGAAATCTGTTTATTCCCTTTGAGAGTTTTGTCTTCATTTGAGGTTGAAGTAGAAACTGAAGTTGAAAGGGCTCCAAATATTGCTGAAGATACATTTTTCTGTCTATTGTGTAAAACTCTTGCCATCATACGAGTTTGCCTTTCCTCTCTCCACTTTTTAATCTGATCTCTGTTAAAAAAATTAAACTTTTTACTTAGACTCCTGCAAGCAACAAACATTGCCAAAACTTGCTGAGGATTTCAAAATATCAAATATTAATATAAATCTAAATTTAAAATTTACATTAGTGTTAAAGACGGAAAATTATTACTTGTATGGATCAGAGATATGGCTTTAATTGAAAGAAGATAAGCAGTCAAATAAAAAAAAAGTCTCAAAGACAACCATGGTTTCACAACTTTTTAAAACTCTTCGTGACAACTATAAAGAAAAGTTGACAATGATTAAAAAAATGTGACCACAATTCAAGCTTTGTTTTTGTAAATAACAGTCATAATTTTCAGTCTTTTATAGATGATCATAAAAAATGAACAAAAATAAATAAAGGTGTTTATAAACTAAAGTGTGACAATAATGTTGAGTGATTCCGGGTTCTGTGGCCGTGGTCCATAGTTGGTGTTGATACCAGACGTTTCGCCCTCAACTGCGGAGGGCATCTTCAGTGGCGAGTGCTTCTAGGCGTGTTTCCTGGTCGGAAGCTCTACTCTAAGTAGAGCTTCCGACCAGGAAACACGCCTAGAAGCACTCGCCACTGAAGATGCCCTCCGCAGTTGAGGGCGAAACGTCTGGTATCAACACCAACTATGGACCACGGCCACAGAACCCGGAATCACTCAACATTATGATTACCGGCCGTGAAAGCCTGCATTCAACTAAAGTGTGACAAGTTTTACATAGGTAGAACAAACAAGAAATTTTAACACAAGATACTCTGAACATTTTAAAAATTGTATTAATAATGAAGGAAAACCAAGTTTTGCCAAACATGTACTAGAAACAGGTCATCAGTTTGACAAAATCAATAATACTATATCAATATTACACAGAAAATACAACAATAAGATTAGCATCCTTGATACAGAAATTTTTAAAAAAGCTAAAAATATAGACTTGCTCAATGAGAACACATCCGCAGACCTCAACACATTGTACAACTTATACAACAACATCAGTACAAGTTGAAATGTAGAAGATGAAACATTGCTTTTGAAGGGCCTTCATATTCTAACTACTTGATCCATCCATAGTAATTCTGCCCGAGGGCAGGTCTTTCACTGCAATCATAGCATTTTTATGCTATGCTTTGCAGCTTTACTAGGAAATTATAGGTGTGGTAGCTTCCTGTTGCTTTCCACACCGGTGACGAATGATTTTAGGGGACCGTTGGGCTCTAAGCTTCCTGACATTTGTCTTACAGGTGAGGAAAAACCCTGAAAAAAACCTCATCCAAGATTCTATCCCAACTGGGAATCGAACCCGGGCCCACTGTGTGACAAGGCAGCATGCTACCTCAAGACCACAGTGGTATAATTTAGTTGAGGATGACTGATTTACCAGGCACTAATTTTGTAATATTAAATTAATGTTGGGAAGTAAACATTATGAGGTATAATCATTAAAATTCATCGGAGAACAATTTATTTAAACAACTCACCTCCTAGGATTCATGCTTCCATGATACCGCGGTTTCAAACACAGTATCATGGAAGCATGAATCATATGAGGTGAGTTGTTTAAATAAAATGTTCTCTGATGAATTTTAACTAATTTTGTATTTTAATATTTTATTACATAACCTTAACAGTGCTTTAAAATGAATTTTGAAAGTATTGAAAATTTTAATCAGTAGACATAATTCAGACTTTCTTTTTTTTTAATTGACTAAAGCAGACTTTAAGTAGATGAAAAAAAAGTTTGTAATAGTTCTTTGGAGCAACGAGCAGAATATAACTGGAGAATAAAGGACTAATGAAGAAATTAAATTATATTAAACAAAAAACAGATATAGAAAGTGGAATAAAAAAAAATTAGACTCAGATGGTTAGCCTTTATGTTGTCACAAAATTGAAATTTTTTCTTGGCGAGATTGTCATGGCCTTCTTCCTGAATATATTTTTAATTTTTATTTTGAGATTATTATATGATAGCTAATTGCCATCTATGGAAAATAAGATGCCACAATCTCCTGAGGGTGTGTCACAGCTGCAAACAAAAACTATGACATGAATTAAAAAGCAATGACATAGTCACCTCACCCTGAACTATGAGCCTATATGGCTAGATACAGGGCCTTCATTTTAAGATGCAACCCTAGTGCCTGGCAACCACTCGTCACACAAATCTCGTATGGTAATCTCACCAAATAAATCTAAGTAGCTGTGAAAATGATTAGAGATTGCAACAAAATAAAATTTGAATTTTGTGCTGTTTACTCCTTACCTTATGACAAAAGATTTTCAAAATTATCTCCTTCAGCTTCAATACAACGTTCAAACCGGCAAAGAAGATTTCGAAACACATTATCCAATTTCTGCCTTGAAATGTTGGAGTTCACAGTTCAAACATTTTCTTTAAATTTCTCTAATGTTCAAGGTTTTGAAATCGTGGCTTTATTTAGGGCAGTTGCATTGGAGAATAGATGGTAAAATTTATAGCAACAACTTTTGTAAGATTTGTTGCATTTGTCTAAAGTAAAAATACTCTACGTTCAGTGAAAAAACACCATATTAAACTAAAATCACGAGTCACAACTTCATAACTGAACACAAATTCACAAAAAAACTTTGGACAACACGTCTGTTCCTTACAGTCACACAAGTAACCCTAAATAGGGGTAGAAAAATGTGAATAGATGCTCACCCGCCAGTTCACTGATTGGAAAACAGGGGTGCTTTGACCACTAGGCTTACTGGCTGGTTGCCATGTGCTTAGGGTTGTGACTTGTACTGAAGGCACTGTAGTTGTAGATACCTCTGAAGATTTTGCAGTTCAAATTTATTTTCTTCTTCACTTCACGGACTAGGCAAATTGCCTGCTCTGCATCACAGTTATTCTGTCCATCTTTTCACATTCGTTGAACCTCTTGGCTTGTAGTTAAATGCTGCTTTTGGTAATTTTGTTACATTCATTCTTTCTACATGTCTAAACCATTTATCTCTATATTCTTTGATCCAAACTCATCTCTCTCAAATTTATTTTGATGTATTTTTTTTAAGATATAATAGACTAATTCGGTAATCCTTATTTTCAAATACTAGTATTTGGTTCAATTATCAATTTGGAAACATTGTTAGTGAATTCCAAACGTTAAGCGAGAATATCCCTAACCTTACTCCCACAATATTTGGATTTGTATTGGTAGTGGATTCTACTTAACAGGACCTTGCTGAAATCCACTAATTAACTAGTTGTATTTAGCAGGAGTGATATATATATATATATATATATATATATATATATCCTTTTATTACGTAACTAATGATACTAAAATGGTAAGTAAATGTTAGAAGAATCGGAAAAAATAAAATAAATAAATAGGCCTAGTGCAAATGTATTTTAATGTTGTATAGTATTGCATAGAGATGCTTAAACTATAGTTCAGTCTGAAAATATATTTAAGAAGGTTTATTTTTTTATTAAATTGACCATTTTCTCGTATTCTACTATGAACTCGTTTAACTACTTCCAAGAACTCAATGATATGAACATTAGCCCAATCTTCAATTACCTTCTTTCAAGAACACTACGAAAATATTTACTTAAAATTAAGAGCATAAAGATGTATAATTTAAGAGTTCATACCTCATATATGTTTGTGACTTCGTAAGATTGGTACTTTCTTTATTCATTTTGTAATATATATTAGTTCTCTTCCTATAGCTATAACCCACGTTCAGTTTTATAATAGAATAAAGCACATATTTTAAATGTTTTGAAATAATGAAATTGATTTTTATTGGTAATTTAAATGAGTCCTCGTGTTTGCTATTGGTGAAACTGATGTGATGTTTGACCAATGGGAACGTCAAATGTTCTTCGATTCGTTACCATGGTTAAAACTCGATACTGCACATTTTTCGTTTATATTATACTCGATTACCATAGATGTAATTTCTCTGGATGTAATAATATAGTAAATATGGATGTAATAATACAGTAAATAAAGTGACCATAAACGATAACGTAACGACATCGGCTCCTATAATACAAACAAATGGAGTTCTCCAAGGCGACCCAATAAGTCCTCTGCTATTCAACATCACAACTGCAGACATCGCACATGCTTTAAAGATGGCAAACAGTAAAGCTACCATATACATGTACGCAGATGATATGGTCCTATGCGCGACAAAGCACAGAGATCTACAGGAAAGTTTCAACACCCTCATAACATGGACAGAAGAAAACGGGCTCCACATAAATAAAAACAAGACAATGCAGATGGTCTTCAGAAAGGGAGGAAGAGTCTCAACACACGAAATGGTGTACTATGGACAAGACCCACTAAAACAAACAAGTCATTACAAATATCTTGGAGTAACCTTCCAAACAACGGGCACATGTTTCAGCAAACATATAACTGAAAAAGCTATTGCAGCCATAAGAGGCATCAACGACATAAAATACATAAACAGACTGTCACTAGATACAGCAAAACAGCTATTCACCGCAAAGATTATTCCAATACTCGTCTATGGCCTGCAAATAATATGGAAATACCTAAAGAAAAAAGATCTAAAGCAACTTGAAAAAGTAAAAGCCACTTTCCTAAAAAGAGTTCTCGGTGTATCAAAAAATACTCCATCTCGACTTGTATATGAACTGGCACGGGAACCATTTCTAATAGAAGAGCTAAGGATATCGCTACAGCTACCGGCAACAATTCATTATGACGAGCTTCTAGCGGAAAGAGTGAGGAAAAGAAGCGAGATTGATTCGGACTTCTACGCCACAGAAGCAATGATAAATCGAACGTGGGCGAACCCTGACCAACCACAGCGGCATGTACTTACTCGATTCTCTATACATGGCTTTCATCACGAGATATGCAAAAAACCAGGATTTCACCAAGCGGACGAATATTGTGTGTGTTCTCTGTGTGGATGTAAATGCAGCCAATACCATTTAGAACTGTGTACGAAAAGGACAAAAAGCTTAAACGCTTACAGCAAGAGAGTATTTTAATGCACATTTGTGCGCAATTCTACTTATTATTATAATCCCTATTCCTCTATCCGTACTCTGTGTTACTCCGATGTTACTCCATGCAATCTATCGATTAAATTAAATAGAGATATCGATTTGTAATTCCATTTTGAAAAGTACAGTTGCATAGACTTTGATAAGCGCCAAAAATTTTGGAAATATTGCAGAGTGTCTAATATGGCAGACAATTATGTGGATGAAATTGAAAAGAAACTATCCAATACGTCAATGGAAAATACAGGAGTTAGTTTTGAAGGGAAGGCTTTAAAACTGAACTCCGAAGACGATGGTAATTATTTCAGTAATATTTATAGGTTAGAATACGTTGATTTATAATCATAACTCTTGAGTAATGTTTATAAAATTGGATTATTTTGGTCGATTGAGTCAATTATTGATATAAGATATAAACGTAGATGTCGGATTAACACTTGATGTGGTATAACACTGCGGACTTGTAACCATGTGTATGAACAAATTGGGACTCTGGTTATTGTATTGATAGCATTTTAAAAAAATGACATGGTGAATGAGAAGGGCTGAACTTTAGATTAGGACGTTCTATGATTATCTATACATTATGTTACTGTTGCATTACATACTCATCATTTGTAATAATATTTCGGGTACTATTTTAATATTTTGCAGTGATTCTTAAAACATATTTTACAATGGCTGAATTTTAAATATTAACTCTCTATGATTTTCCATACATTATGCTACTATTGCACTACATACTTTTATGGCTTAAGTCTAGTATTTGTTGCTCATGATTTTTTATACATTCTTATACCATTGTTGCACTACACTTGTACCATTTGTATAAAGTTTCATACTATTTTAAACATTTTGCAAAGATTCTTTAAACATTTTGAAAAAATTTAGGGCTATTCAACAGAAAGACTTACCCTTGATTTTTCAGTTTATTGTTGTGAATTATAGCTCTTCTTCTGTATTTACTAATATATTTTAATATTTTAAACTTTTTAAAACAATTTTGGGATAAGGTGTATAAACCGTCGCACATGTATTCTTCTAAGTTTTATAGAATCACAGTGCGCATGCACGAGTTGGAGTTGCTGTAATGGTTAATGTAGCTTCTGGTAGATGGCTCTAAAGTCGGCGTTACCAACTTTGGGAATAAATTCCCAAACGCTAAAAAAATGGACGTAAACTGACTTCCCATTTCCTAACCTAACAAAACAGTTTACATGCATTTTATTTATTTCCAAATGCAAAAAAAAATGGACGTAAACTAACTTCCCATTTCCTAACCTAACAAAACAATTTACATGCATATTATTTAACAAACTATAAACTAATTTAACATACACTAACACTAAATATGGTTTCGAATTATTTGGTAACTGCGATGTGAGATGTTACATGAAACATTTCTGCGCCTGTAGAACTCGAATAATATTCGCGTAATTTAGAAATATTTAAAAGTCGTAAGAAGTGTTTATAAAATGGTTCCAAAATGTTTAAAATAGTACCAAACGTTATCATAAATGGTTGAAAAGTGTTTAGTGCGTCAGTGGAATAAGAATATTACATGGAAAAATGTGTGCGACGGTTTACACCACAGCCCAATCTTGGATAAGGTTGAGAAATGGGTGCACACGAATAAGTTCCACAGAATCGCAGTGTGCATGCGCGAGTTGCTGTAATGGTTAATGTAGCTTCCGGTAGATGGCTCTAAAGTCAGCATTACCAACTTTATGGATAAATTCCCAAATGCTAAAAAATAGACGTAAACTAACTTCCCATTTCCTAACCTAACAAAACAATTTACATGCATATTATTTATTCCCAAATGCTAAAAAAAAATTGATGTAAACCAACTTCCCATTTCCTAACCTAACAAAACAATTTACATGCATATTATTTAATAAACTAATTTTACGTACACTAAAACTAAATATGGTTTGGAATTATTTTCAAATGTTGGTAACTCCGATTTGAGACCCACCTAGCGGATGTTACATAAAACATTTCCACAACTCTTGAACCTGATGCACAATATTCGCGTAATTTATAAATATTTAAAAATCGTAAGAAAAGTTTATAAAATGGTTCCAAAATGTTTAAAATAGTACGAAATGTTGTTATAAATAGTTTAAAAGTGTTTAGTGCATCAGTGGCATAAGAATGTTAGATGAAAAATTGTGTGCATCTAAAAGTGATCCTCAGCCACAATTTTTATAATGTTATTTGACAATTTTTAAGTATTTATTTAAATATGCAAATCCCAACATTATGACACTGTTATACAATTATTGTGATACTGACTGGTTGAAACGGTGTTAGAAAGTGATAAGCAAATGTACACCCATTTTTAATAAACATTTGGTAATTTTAATATTAATAATATATTTCTTTAACATAGATTTGAGGATTTGTTGCAAAGATACGTCATTTAAATTTCATAGTGACGTGCTGCCAGCTACCGTAAGCAGTATAAACTTTAGTACAATATCGATAATGTGCATATCGATAATGTTGATTAAGGTCAATATCTATTTGTGGCAAGGATGATAATCGATGTGGTTCGATGGTGGGTGATCGCTGGCTCTATAAACTCTGGCACATGCGCACTGTTGTTCTATAGGACAGAATTGCAGTGTACATGCACCGAGATTATCTAATGCTTAATGTAGCTTCTGCTAGATGGCTCTAAAGTCGGTGTTTTAACTTTTGCAATAAATTCCCAAATGTTTATAATAAATGGACGTACACCAACTTCCCTCTTCTTAACCTAACAAAATCAATTACATGCATATTATTTAATAAACTAATCTTATGTACACTAACTTGTCCGTCGGAAAATTAAGTTAATTTCTTGAAATTATGTTATTAAAAATGGTAAAAGTGTGTATTGCAACAGTGGCATAAGAATGTATGAAAATTGTGAGCGATAATACTAGACTTGAGCCAATATTTCTTATGATGTTTTTATTATTAATTTAATACTTCAAACTGAAGGACAAATTATATTTAAGGAGAAAAAAATGTGCTCAGACAGGGGTTTGAACCGATGACCTTAGACTTTCTATGCCAATGCTCTACCAACTGAGCTATCTTTGCGTTTAGAGTGGAATGCTCAGGTAGTTCAGTTGGTACAGTGTCAGCATAGAAAGCGAAAGATCCTGGGTTCAAATCTCTGTCTGAGCGTATATTTTTCTCTTAAAATATTTCTTATAATTTTTAAATATTTATATATTAATACTTTGTACCCCTTTTTAAGCATATTTCGTGCATGGAGGAGTGTAGTATTTCGCATAATTGAAGTTCATATAGAGAAGGAGAGCAGAAAAAATAAAGTTTATATATAATATGTGTTACAAATAAATAAGATAAAATAAATTGTCTCTAAGGAATTTATATGTATTATTCATTTGTGTACTCATTCATTTGTTTACGTTCATACTGAAAGTGCATTGTTGCAAAAAGAAAATTGTGCAGCCGCAATGTGAATTGACTTACTCTCACGTATTTATTATTAGTGGTTTAAAAAATTGAGTACATTTTATTATTTAAATTTAAATTAAAGCCCATCTAATCTTGGTCTCAGAAATTTCTTTACATTTTTTTTATATTAGATACTCGCACCTACTTCCATTATTCCTCGACATAGAATATTGACACGTCTGAGTAAGAGACAAAGAAGAAGGGACATATATTCCCGTACACATAATAATTGGCCAAATGCAAATTTATATAGTATAAATAGTACACAAATGTCAAATGATGCATTATTGTTTTTAAATATGGCTTAGCCAAGCTATATCACATATTTCCTATCGTTTGTATTTTTAAAATAAATCTAAAATTAATGCATAATGACGTATTTGTGACACAACTGTAGTTGAATTTCGACCGCTGGGCAACCACTAGTTTATATAATTACATGAATATTGTGATTGAAGTACAGTGTGCATGTGCAAGACTTGCAAATGCTTAATGTGACTTCCGCTAGATGGTTCTAAAATCGGTGTAACCAATATTTGCAATTCATTCCAAACCGTATTTCAAGAAATTAACTTCATTTTGTTATAATTAAAACATTTTGTTTGTTCATTCTTACCTCGTATAGTTGTTTTTATCGAATATATGTTTCAAGGCTTCTTAGCCCCATCATCAGCGATTACAGACTGAATTCAGTCAGCAAAATGGTACTGAGGATGGGTTCGCCATGAACCCGAAATTGTGATCTACTTAGAAGATTAATTATGAGAAGAGGTATGAAACATTTGACTTTTTCTTTTAAATGTTTGCGCATGCGCACAATGATTTAAAAAACTTTTAAAAAATAATATTGAGATAAATATTACAATTTGCATACATAAATAAATAAATATTTATAATTGTAAAAAAGATGTTATAAGTGTCATTGCAAAGGTTTAAAATAGTACCAAATGTTAGTAAAGATGGAGAAAGTACACAGAGCAACAGTATTACAAGAATGTAGTATGGAAAATCATAGGTTGAAGTATCCTAAACTTGAACCCAATGTTGGACTAGGCCTATTGTTTAATGTTTTCAGAATATCTCAAAATGGCTCATTATAGTTATTGACTTGTCATTATTATTATCATCATCAACATAATAATAATTTTATTTAGTTGTTTCTTGACTCACCTCATACTTCTTAACTTCCTTGCATATCTAGATTTTGTCACTGTATTTGTGACATTCTCAATGCTGTTCATGTTCACAACTGACATCCAATGGTCTTCTCTCCTGCAGACTGACCTCGTGAACAGCATTGAGAATGTCACAAATACAGTGATGAAATCTAGATATGCAAGGGAGTTAAGAAGTATGAGATGAGTCAAGAAACAACTAAACAAAATTAAAATAAGCCTCATGGTGTTATTTCCTACCTACATAACTTAATAATAATAATAATAGCTGAATGTTGATATGATAAGGAATACTGGTACATTCAATGTCTAATGACATAAACTAAATCCTATTTATATGATTACATCTATGGTGAAACACTTAAACCTCATAGTGATTAATTCCTATAAAAGTTAAATGATTACATCTGTTTATAGGTAGGCCTAAGTCTATTGATTTAATGTAATTAGAAACACAAATTTGTCTAATTTTTCTCACTAAAAAACAAACATTATTTCGTGAATATGAAATCAGAGTGAACTAAGTGCCATTTTTTAAGAATTGCTGATTTTCACATCAAATTTAAAATATTTTAATATACTGCCAACCATTGCATGGAATAAACTAATTGCACTAGCCAACAAAATTTTGCTTTTTTTCTGTAACTGGCATGGATACAGCTAATCTTAATGTTTTCGGGTGTGCTGATAACGGAAATGTTAATGAAAATGCAAGATTAGCTCTCGTTTTGAAGTTATGCTAACTTTACTTTATTGCTTATATGAGCTTATTGCATGTATTTACCTTGTTGTTATTCCTTGGAGGAAGGTCACTGAAGGCACAACCTCTTTGCCTAACATTTGTAATTTTCTGCTGGTGGATTTCCTAATAATTAGTGTCCGGCAGTAATCAGCTAACATTGATGCACTCCACTTTCCCTGGTATCTCATTTTCATGTTCGAAAAATGCTGGTGGAAGTGTTCCCTGTGCTCATTGTTTACAGCACCACAATTGTCAGGGAAAAAGTCCAAGTGAGAATCTAAGAAATGTAACTTTAAGGACATGTTATACCCCAGTCTATCGTAGCAGTGCAGAAGATTTGCCACAAGATCCTTATAGTTTTCTGCCCTCTTATTAGCTAGAAAGTTTGTTGACACTTGAACAAAGGCATCCCAAGCTAAATTTTCATTGCCTGCCAGGATGGTGATGATATGCTCATCTTTGTACATTAAATGGAAAGTTTTAGTAAATCCAGGAATAAGAATGGATAATAAAGTGTGCATAAATAATCTTCTATTTGCTGACGATGTAATCATAATACAGAAAAATGAAGACGACTTACAGAAATCAATGCATGCATTAAATGAAATATGTAAATTATACGATCTAAAGATTTCTGTAAGGAAAACGAAGATCATGGCTTTTAGAGGAAGAGATCCAGTGAGATCCAAAATTATTTTGGAAAATCAAAGTATAGAACAGGTGTCTAGTTTCAAATATTTGGGCTGTGATGTTGGCTACAATGTGGAAAGAGATATTGACTCCAAAATAAATAAATTTCAGACGGTGTGTGGAACAATACAGAGAACATTCAAAAATAAAATTAGAAAAGAAACCAAGATAAAAATGTATAATGTTATGGCGGTTCCCACAATATTGTATGGATGTGAAACTTGCTCCAGTGAAAAAACAGAAGGATAAAATACAGACGGCAGAGATGCGGTTCCTAAGACAAGTTAAAGGATGTACAAGACTTGATAGAATAAGAAGTGAGGATATAAGAGAAGAATTGAAAGTACAGCCTTTATTGGATAAAGTCACGAATTACAGACAGAAATGGATTGATCACATGGATGGAATGAGTAAGGAGAGATATCCATTGTTAGCAAGAAATTATCAAGCAAGAGGAAGGCATGATGTTGGAAGACCTAGAAGACGTTGGGCTGATGCATTATGAAGTCGGAACGGGCAATTGCCTAATCCCTGGAGTGATGATGATGATGATGATTGTACATTTTCCATATTTAGGGACCCACAAAAATTCCCTCTTTTTTTGTCTCACTAAGCCATAGAAATGTATGGTACAAATAGATAAATGCTACCCCAGTTTTGTCCACGGCCTTAACAAAGTTTTTCATTAGGCCCCATTTTACATGAAGAGGATGGAGAATTACGTTCTTGGATTTGACAAGTACTTCTTTCTTAGCAAACCGTGGAGGAAAACTACATGCTATATTTATTGACTACTCCAAGGCGTTCGACACAATAAATAGAACCATCCTAATGAAGAAATTGGAAAACTCTATAGGTCTAAAACATTACCTACTACTGCCTATTAGTGACCTCCTCACCAACAACTGGGTGGAAATAAGTAACGGTATAGACAAATCAAACCTGATACAGCAAACTGTAGGGGTACTGCAGGGGGACCCTTTAAGCCCTTTGCTGTTCATTTTAGCTACAGCGGACATCATCAAGGCAATAAAACCTGACAACGTAAACCTACTTATGTACGCAGATGACATGGTATTGACCTCAACTTCGGATAGTGATCTGCAGAAAGCCTTCAACCAATTACTGGACTGGGCAAAAGAAAATGAACTGACACTAAATGAAGAGAAAACAGTCTCCATGACCTTTAGAAAAGGGGGCAGACGAGGCATTTTCTACATCGATGGAAGAGCACTAAAATCAGTAACTAGCTTCACGTATCTGGGAGTCACTTTCCAAACACAGGGAAGCGTATTTACAAACCATGTAAATGACAGAGTAAATGCTGCGATAAGAGCCATAAGCGACATTAAGTCAATAAACAAACTCTCACTAGAAACAGCCCTACAATTTTTTGAACTTAAAGTTGATCCCGTTGCAACATATGGGTTAGAGAACATATGGGTCCATTTAAAGAAAACGAACCTAGAAAAATTAGAGAAACTAAAAGCCACATACCTAAAAAGGGTGCTCTGTCTCTCCAGATACACGCCCTCACGACTTGTATATGAACTCTCCAGAGAACCATTCTACATAGAAGAGCTGAGGCTAAAGTTCCTACTACCAGTGACACCAGCTTACCAGGACCTCCTGCAAGAACTCCACAAGAAGAAACGCAAACTATGAGAAGAATTCTATATTACTGACGCCATGACAAACCGTGAATGGACTCAGGGAGGATATGAATTGCGCCACACAGTGACAAGACTCGCTGTGCAGCAACCAGAAATTCCACGAGCCCAGCCCAGACTTCATGTGTGCAAGATGTGGCGAACAGTGCGAGAAATATCATGTGTTCAACTGTAGGATGAGATCAGAATCATTGTTGAAACTCTGCAGTGACTGAGAACAATCTTCTTTGCACATTGTGCGCATTTCTTATTTTATTATAACACTATGAGGTCTGGTTCAAGTGATTAATACTTAGGCCAATCTTTCATTTTTTAATGAAGTGCGGAGGCGTGGCTATCCAGAGGCACTGGAAGCAACAGAACTTGGTATAGCCCTGTTGTAGCCCAAGCAGTAGGCTGTGCCTATGATTTTCAGATTCCCGGAAATCTTCCGTTTAAACTTGCCATAGTTCAATCGCAATAACAATTGTTTCATGTTAACGTATGTTTCTTTCATGTAAGGTGCATACCTAATTGGAATCAATGGTAACACATTACCATTATGCAGTAGGACACACTTGAGACTTATTTTGAAGGAGTCGAAGAACAACCTCCACTCAACACTTTTATAGTTAATGCCCATAGCTGTCATTAGTCCCAAAAGAGAGTAATATAAGTATTTGCTTTAAAATTTTCTAGTAAAGATTTTTACTTTTTTTGAAGCGTGGATGCATTGTAAAATACATTACGTATAGTGATACAATCATATGCGTTGAGACATAGGGGGGTAATGACGTCATCACTTTGGCCTTACTTTTGCACATAGAAGATTGAAATTTTGAACACACATTTTGTGCACCTCTTAGCATGTTTCAGTTGATTTCAAGATCTGTGCATTAACAACGGGGGTGCAGGGGAACCGAACTTAGAAACAAGGAATTTTTAGAAAAATTCTCAATTTTTCCTGCTTTGAGTACATGATAAGGGCATTTAAATGATACCATTTAAAGACTTCTTTTCTGAAGAGAATGAGGTTCGAAGTATGATCGTAGGATAAATGTGATGTTGCTGTAGCGGCTTGCCTGAAATTTCATCATTTAAAAGGGATAAATGCACTCCCTTTAACATGGAAATGAGAGCTAATTTGAGCTTTTCATTGTCTTTTTCGTTATCAGTGGGATCGATATACTTAAGAAACATTTACTTTATTCCATTTATATTTTCACTATTGGCTAGTGTTATCGACTCATGGAATCATTAGCAGTAAATTTAATTCTGTCAGAATTTAAAATTATAATATAAAATTATATACCTCTTAGGTCCGTCTCAACTATTAATTCTGTCAGGCTACTAATAGAGATGTTGTGGTCAAGGAAAGTGAACCAAATACGTGGGAAACTCCCTTATTGTGTATGTAATACTGTGGTAAAAAATTGATAGTGATGAACATAGGAGCAGTCCCTTGAAACTTTCAAATTTTTCTGATGAAGATTACTTGCCTGTTGCTGAGTAGGGCAAGTAAAACATTATTTCTAAGAAAATGCAATACATTATTAATAAATAAATTATGGTAATAGGTAATGTGAATTTATAAAATTGTGGTCAAGCTTAGTGAACTATTGTAACATAGAATTTTTCTTTCCTCATACAATGCTGACCTGAGTTAGTAGCGATATCAGTTATGCATTCCCCCCTCGTATGTATCAGTGACACAAGAACTTAACCTGCCTTCCATATTGTTCACTAAGTCAAATTTAATGAAGTTATATCCCGACTGAGAAAATAATAATAGTAGAGCATATTTGCAAGAAATCAAACTACACTTAGCGACAAAAAGAATGGGCCGACTCTTGATCTCAAATATTTCAAGTTTTAACGCGCGATTCACATGAGTAAACTAATTGCACAGTAGAGATACAATATGTTTCCTTTATTCCTTTGAAGAGCATTCTTTCTAAATACAACAAGCCAACAAAAGCTTAGCTCAGTGCTTAGTGACTTAATTCGTATTCTAGAGGTCACAGGTTCGATTCCCGGTGAGGTTAATTATTTTAATTGTTAAAATGCTTTCTATTTTATTCTGTATGTCCATTCTTAAAGAAAAAATGTACTAACTATTTGGAAGTATTACTATCTTTATTATTAATATTATTATTTATTTATAAACAGGTTTACAGTGTAATAAAACATCTTCCTATGCCCATAGCTTTTTAAATTTTTATCTTCTTTCTCCATTCTTCTCTATCTTCTCATTCCAATTCTTCCAAACCTAGCTCCCTTATACCTCTTCTTACATCATCCATCCATTTAAATCTAGGTCGACCACTCTTTCCTTTTCCAGGTGGAATCCATTCCGAAGCTTGTCTGGGTAATCTTTTCTCTGACATTCTATGTATATGATCTTACCATTCTAGTTGTCTGTATCTCACAAAATCTAATATTGAATCTTGGACTTTCATTTGTTGTGTGATGATTGTATTTCTGATTTTTTTTTCAATTTAGAATGTCTAGTTGAGTGTCTGAAACAATCCATTTCCGTACACATAAGCTTTAAACTAAAATTTGTATTCAACTGCCAAATTTCTGCACCGTATGTTAGTGTGCTTCGAATTATGGATTTATAAATTTCTAATTTGGTATCTATTCTTATGTTGTTGTTGTTGTTCTTCTTCTTCTTCTTTTTTTTCCTTCCAAGTATTAGGCCAAGGTCTGTTGCAATGCTATAGAAAATTTTCCCTCCAGCGTTTCATCCCACAAAACTCCGTTTAACATTGTTATTACCGATCTGCCTTTTTGAATTCTATATTTTGTCATTTTCTTGGGTACATTTTGAGTTAATTTTGATCCCCAGGTAATTACATTCTTCCCATCATTTGATACATCCCATTATTATTATTATTATTATTATTATTATTATTATTATTATTGTTATTGGTATTATTATTATTATTATTATTATTATTATTATTATTGTTGTTGTTGTTATTATAGATGATGGATAATAATAATTATTTTTTTATTATTGTCCATCATCTACATGGGCTATTATTATGCTGGACTTGACATATATAAACTAAATATTTTAATTGAAGGCTGAAACTTTTTTCTCACTAATACGTAATAAATAAATAAACTCATAAATGTATGAAGTTATATTTTATTACATAAATTTATAGCATTATTATTAAAACGTGGTACTGCACACAATTAAATTTATACCGGTAGCTAAATAGTGTTACAGAGTTAACGAAGGCAGGAATATTATTTAAGATAGTGTAAAGTGGACTTAGATTACGTGGCAGGAATTAAATGTAATAGAATGTATTTTGCGAAAATACAAATGAATAAAAAAAATTGTCGGAGGATTCGAATCCTGGTTTTTACATACATTTCATCTTGTTGTAAGTAGTTTAACGATCTACACTACTCGAATATCGGATACTAGTTGCCTTGTTTACTTATACACTATGAACGAGAGTTGAACTTTATGTAAAATGTCGCAATTTGAGTAATATTGCATTTGTCGAACACTCTTAAATATCTAGAAACATGTTTACTTCACTGTCCTTTAACTATTTAAGACGATTAAAACCAAATACAGCGTATTTAAAACATTTAATGATGTATTACCTCGTGAACCACAGCTATGGCTTTTTGAGATGCAGAGTGGGCCATAACAGGAACATTCTGCTTTTTGAAGCGGCTCATTCTTTGTCGCTAAGTGTATATAGGCCTAATATTTTTTTATTTAAAATAATTTATAGTAATAACTACATTAATATTTAATTTTAGGAAGTTATATTTTGAGGTTATTTTAATTATATTATTTTTGGTCTGGACATCTTACCTCAATATTAATGTTGATTTGTTCTTGAACATGTTTCAAAACAATTCTGTTTTATCTTCAGCTTTCCCAGACTGGTTTTATTTATGTTGCATTATGTTGCACCACCTGGATGTCGATGTCAGCTCCATCCTGTGGTTGGCCAAAGAACCTCCAAACAAGGTCACCCTCCATCGGAATATCAAAATTCATAACTCTGTTTCTGTTCTTCTGAATATAAATTTTTTCCCAAATAGTCAGCTCGTTTGTATTTTCTAACTGTTTTAATAATTTAGTGTCTGAATTGATATTATGTTTTTCAGACCAAACATGAGCAGCAACTGCAGATTTTTCAATTTCTCCATTTTTAATATTTCTTATGTGTTCTTTGGTTCTAATTTTTAGGTTTCTTTTTGTTTTCCCTATATATATCTTTTCACAACCCATGCATTCAATTTTATATATTCCTGACTTTTATTTTTATCAGTTTTTTCATTTTTGTTGGTTTTTATTAGTTTATTTAAACTGTAGTTATTTTTTGGTGCTAATTTAATATTAAACTTCTCAAATATATTTTGAAATTTATTATGTACCCAGGGGTGATATGTGAATTTCCTATATTTTTTTCATAGGTGGTTCTTCTTTTTCAAGATTACTTCTGTTTATCATTTTTTGTTTTTTATACTTTTCTATCCTTTTATGTACCATTTTTTCATCAAACCCATTTTCTCTTGCTACTTTGATTATGTGTTTTTTCTCATGTTTGAAATCTTCTTCGTTTAAGGGTAAGTTTACCAATCTATGAGTTAAACTATTAAATGCTGCTAATTTATGTCCAATTGGATTGAACCCTGTTGATTTTATAAAATTTTCCATATGAGTTTCTTTCCTATGAATCCTGAATTCAATTTTTCTTTTTTTTCTTCGTTTCTGACCAATTTAAGATCCAAAAAAGGTATTTGTTTATTGTCTTCTATTTCTTTGGTGAATTTAATGTTTGTGCTCTGTAAATTTAATAGTTTTAGGGAATCTTCTACATGTTTTTCTTTAACAATACAAATTATATCATCAACATATCTACTCCAAAATTTAAACATTGTGGGATGTGCTTTAGTGATTTTACATTCAAAATCGCTCATAAATAAATTTGCCAGGAAAGGTGATAATGGGTTTCCCATTGAGAGCCCTGATTTTTGTCTATAGAAACTCCCATTGAATGTAAAAAACATTTGATCAATGCATAACGCAGTTAATTTCAAATAATCTTCTTTGATCTCTCTGTCTATGTTGTTTTTTCTTAACCAATTGTTCAATATCTCCAAAGTTTTTTGTTTCGGTACATTTGTGAATAGTGAAACTACATCAAACGAAACCAACCTATCTGTGGGTTCAATTTCCACTTTTTCTAATTTCTTAACTAATTCCAATGAATTTTCAATCTGCAGACTTTCAAAATTATTAATTCTTTTAAATTGATTATTCAGCCACTTCGAAATTTTGTAGGTTGGTGATCCAATATTGTTAATTATTGGCCTCATTTTGTTTCCCGGTTTGTGAATTTTTGGAAGTCCATGTATATTAGGGTTTCTTGGGTTGCTTACTTTTAATTGAAATTTTTCTTTCTTGGATAGAATTTTAACATTTTTAAAACAGTTTTCCACTTTTTTTATGGTTTTTGGTAAAAAAAGTGGAAAACTGTTTTAAAAATGTTAAAATTCTATCCAAGAAAGAAAAATTTCAATTAAAAGTAAGCAACCCAAGAAACCCTAATATACATGGACTTCCAAAAATTCACAAACCGGGAAACAAAATGAGGCCAATAATTAACAATATTGGATCACCAACCTACAAAATTTCGAAGTGGCTGAATAATCAATTTAAAAGAATTAATAATTTTGAAAGTCTGCAGATTGAAAATTCATTGGAATTAGTTAAGAAATTAGAAAAAGTGGAAATTGAACCCACAGATAGGTTGGTTTCGTTTGATGTAGTTTCACTATTCACAAATGTACCGAAACAAAAAACTTTGGAGATATTGAACAATTGGTTAAGAAAAAACAACATAGACAGAGAGATCAAAGAAGATTATTTGAAATTAACTGCGTTATGCATTGATCAAATGTTTTTTACATTCAATGGGAGTTTCTATAGACAAAAATCAGGGCTCTCAATGGGAAACCCATTATCACCTTTCCTGGCAAATTTATTTATGAGCGATTTTGAATGTAAAATCACTAAAGCACATCCCACAATGTTTAAATTTTGGAGTAGATATGTTGATGATATAATTTGTATTGTTAAAGAAAAACATGTAGAAGATTCCCTAAAACTATTAAATTTACAGAGCACAAACATTAAATTCACCAAAGAATAGAAGACAATAAACAAATACCTTTTTTGGATCTTAAATTGGTCAGAAACGAAGAAAAAGAAAAATTGAATTCAGGATTCATAGGAAAGAAACTCATATGGAAAATTTTATAAAATCAACAGGGTTCAATCCAATTGGACATAAATTAGCAGCATTTAATAGTTTAACTCATAGATTGGTAAACTTACCCTTAAACGAAGAAGATTCAAACATGAGAAAAACACATAATCAAAGTAGCAAGAGAAAATGGGTTTGATGAAAAAATGGTACATAAAAGGATAGAAAAGTATAAAAAACAAAAAATGATAAACAGAAGTAATCTTGAAAAAGAAGAACCACCTATGAAAAATATAGGAAATTCACATATCACCCCTGGGTACATAATAAATTTCAAAATATATTTGAGAAGTTTAATATTAAATTAGCACCAAAAAATAACTACAGTTTAAATAAACTAATAAAACCAACAAAAATGAAAAAACTGATAAAAATAAAAAGTCAGGAATATATAAAATTGAATGCATGGGTTGTGAAAAGATATATATAGGGAAAACAAAAAGAAACCTAAAAATTAGAACCAAAGAACACATAAGAAATATTAAAAATGGAGAAATTGAAAAATCTGCAGTTGCTGCTCATGTTTGGTCTGAAAAACATAATATCAATTCAGACACTAAATTATTAAAACAGTTAGAAAATACAAACGAGCTGACTATTTGGGAAAAAATTTATATTCAGAAGAACAGAAACAGAGTTATGAATTTTGATATTCCGATGGAGGGTGACCTTGTTTGGAGGTTCTTTGGCCAACCACAGGATGGAGCTGACATCGACATCCAGGTGGTGCAACATAATGCAACATAAATAAAACCAGTCTGGGAAAGCTGAAGATAAAACAGAATTGTTTTGAAACATGTTCAAGAACAAATCAACATTAATATTGAGGTAAGATGTCCAGACCAAAAATAATATAATAACTACATTAATTATTGATTTTATAATCATATTTCCACATAATAATTAATAATATTTTAAAGTAATTTATTATTATTGCATTAATGGCACCCTCAGAGGATGAATTACAATATTCAGTATATAATATTAACAAAATAGCCATCAAATATGATATGAAAATCAATACAGAGAAAACAAAAGTAAAGGCTTTTCAAGAAAAATACCCTGTATGTAGCAAAATTTGTATAAATTCAAAAATACTAGAAAGAGTACATTCATTTTAGCCTATCTATCTTGGATATACGTTAACATATTTGGATGATGTAGACATATCAAATAAAATTATTAATTTTAATAAAATCATCGAAATAATAAATTCAGTAATGAAACCTTTGCTAGTCCAGAGAGATAACAGAGTATGGAAACATATATCCATCCATTCTTTTAGCCCATGCAGTTGGTATGAAGGAAAATTGAGATATACAGCAGGATATACCAAATGGGATCACAAATGCAGTGATGATGCCTTGAAGGAACTACGTTTAGAACCAGTCATTAAATTCATATTTGCCACAAATTGTGATAATGTATTTCCCATTGCAAGTCCTGTTCTTTGTTTGCAGAATTTTCCTCTGTTAAATGAAAATACATTTGATTGATACATAATTTGGTTAATTTTAAGTATTCCTCTCTGCTCTCATTATCTTGTTTTTCATTAGCCATTTGTCCAAAATTTCTATTGTTTTATCTGTTGGAATGTTTGTAAACAATGAGGTAATATCAAACGAGACCAATCTTTCAGAAGTTCAATCTCTATATTTTCTAATTTTTCTATATTTATTCAAATAACCTACACTATCGAATAAATAAGCAAATTTCAGTTCTAAAATTACTTATCAATCAACATATAAATAATAATAATAATAATAATAATAATAATAATAATATAGTAATATTTAAAATGAACAAATTAGAGGAATCTCTGCCTAGTACAATACTTAAGTTGCTCCTGCACAACCTCATACCCTACATTACAGGAAAAAAAAAAGTACTAGTAATACGGCATTGTAATTGTGTCATAATACATATGCATTTAAGTATTCTTTAGTCATGCTTTACTCCCCCTTTTTATTTACAGTAGTGTCAAAGGGGATCTCAAAGTACATGTATGCCGGATTGGGATTTCCAGAGAATAACTCTGGTTGTCTTAGCTAGACAATGTATTTCTGGAAGAAGAGGATTTCCCCCACCTCATAAGTCTGAGAGTTGATGGGAAATGCTAGACTTCCTCTGTTGATTAAAACATCAAACAATCCACCCATGACTAAGTCTTGAATTCACAAATCCTTCACCAACTTATGTCTTCTAAGTTTACTCATTTTTGTAGAAATTCCACAGCCAAATTCTTGTTTCTCTTCTGTGAACTGTACAAATTTATTCTCTATTTCTGGAAACTAATCCTTTTTTTCCCCTAAAAGTTCTTTTCATTGCTTTCCAAAATAAACTTTTTTTCTTCTTTTAGTCACAGTTTCATGTAACAGTTACTGTATTTATGCGTGTACAGGCCGCATCCAAGTTTAGCAATAATAAATTGAAAAAGATATTTGTCTTATACATTCACTAAGAAGCAGTGCAAAAGACAGAAGTAGGCCAACACCATTTTTAAATTTGGTAATGTTGTAAATTCCAAAGCTTCTGTTGCCAGCTATGTAACACTACATTTGGACTGCGGCTCAGTCATCACTAGGGTAAAAGTGACGGTCAGTTGGTAGGTACAGTATACATTGTCATTCCCGTTCACTGTGTAAACATGGATCAATGCAGAGTAAACATTTAACCATACTTGAAGAGAAAAATTATACGCTCAGACCGGGACTTTTTCTCTTCAATTCAAGCTGCAAGTGGTGCGTTATGCAGCAGAACATGGAAATATGACAGCAGCAAGAAAGTTTTCACACACGAAACAGAAGTTGTTTCTATTGTTAACACACTTTCGAGACATATTTCTTATACAAATACAATTTTACTCTTCTCTTTACAATACACTACTTAGTCTTTACAATACACTTCTATCACAATTCACTTGACTACGGAAGTGCGCACAGAATTAGCTTCTTTCTTTTAAGAAAGCTTCTATTCAACTGCGAACTTAAAACATACAACCACAGTTTTGTAGGAGAATGTCATTGTTGTAAGTTATGAATTCAAGGCAACAATCGCATAAGTCCATTGTTGGCACAATGAAATTAAATATAAATGTAAAATAATCCTTCTAATCATCATGCTATATACCAAAAATGCTAATAAATAGGAAAATAATTATTTTCAAAATTACAAAAAAATGGTGGGTGATGGAAAATGTCTGACTTCATTTTTGGAATCAGCAGATGAAAATACATAAGAATCACCCAAAATCTTTTATGTAACAAAATCACTGTTGACCAGTGTTGCCTAAATTTGTGTCACACTTGGTAGGAGATGAGAGGAGCTTATGTTCATTGATGAGTAATTAACTATGATTATCTTTGATTTAATCAGTAACTATAAAACATTATATTTAATTAAAACATAATTGCAATTTATTGTGCTTTATTTTCTAGCAAAGGAAGTTATAAGTGCCATTAATTGTTGTGAAAACCTACATTATCTGAACCTTGAGGGCAACACTCTCGGTGTTGATGCAGCAAAAGGCATTGCTAAAGCACTGGAATCTCATAGTGAATTCAAAAGAGCACTATGGAAGGACATGTTCACAGGTCGAATGAAAACAGAAATACCAAAGGCCTTAGTAAGTCAGTTATTGAATTGACTATATATCTTCTATATTATATAACAATTGTGTATGTTATGTGTGTGTGTGTGTGTGTGTGTGCATGCGTGCGTGTGTGCATATGTATGTACACAAGGTGTGTCCAAGTTCTTAGGTATCATTTTCTTTTTCCTCACAAACTATTTGCTCTAAAAATTTGAAATGTCTGTCACTTCTCTATACAACCTGCTTGAAGAGATGCATATTTTGTCAATGTGATGATTCCATGGTCACTACAGAATACAGGAATAATCACAGATGCAATAATGACCTGACTGGAGAATGGTGTGACCATAGAGAGTGTTTTACATCATTGAGAAAAGAAAAAAAGAATCTGTAATAGCCAGGTCAGGTGAGTAGAGAGCAAGAGCAATCATTTCAAAGTTTATATTTAATTAATGTTGGGAAGTAAACATTATGAGGTATAATCATTAAAAATCATCGGAGAAAATATTGTTTAAATAACTCACCTCATAGGATTCATGCTTCCATGATATCGCGATTTCAAACATAATCATGTTCATCGTCAGCCATAACTCCGACTGTTGAAATTCTCTTAAATTATTAAACCTTCAGGATGAATCAGTAAAGTTTACCGTCGAATTAGAAAAAGAAAACAAAATTCCTTTTTTGGATTTATGTATAATTAGGAATGATCAAACACTGAAAATTGAATTTGATATATTTAGAAAAGGAACTCATGCAGATAATTACATTAAATCATCAGGCTTCAATCACATTGCTCATAAGCATGCAATATTCAATAGCTTAATTTACAGATTGACAAATGTACCATTAAACGAAGAAAATTTCAATAAAGAGTTTAAACATATCTTAAACACTGCTAGATTAAATGGTTTTGATAAAGAATTAATTATAAATAAGTTGAAGAAATTCAAACACAATAAAAGACTTAATGAATATACTACTTTACAAAATTGCAAAGAAAAGAAAAAATACAAGAAATTACTTACCATCCTGAAATGCATAGGAAATTTCAAAAAAATTTTGACAAATACAACATTTTTTTGGCACCAATAAATAAATTTAGTCTGGGTAATCTTCTAAGTACCAATAAAAAGTCAAAGTTCCAGACAGTAAGAAATCTGGAATTTATCAAATAAATTGTGAAGATTGCAATAAAGTTTATATAGGAAAAACAAAAGGAATTTGGAAATTCGGACAAAAGAACATTTCAGAAATATTAAAAATTGTGAAATTGAAAAATCTGCAATTGCTGCACATAGTTTATTAGAACATCATAAAATTGGAAGAGAAGCTAAACTTTTAAAACAAGTAGAGAAACCTTTGGAATTGACAGTTTGGGAAAAAATATACATTCAGAAAAACAAAAATAGATCAATGAATTTTGATATCCCTAACGAAATTACATTGATTTCGAAGTTCATAAATTCAACCATAGATAGCAGCACTGAAGATGGCGACAATAGAATAGTTGACGGCCGAAGAATTTCAACAGTCGGAGTTATGGCTGACGATGAACATGATTATGTTTGAAATCGCGATATCATGGAAGCATGAATCCTATGAGGTGAGTTATTTAAACAATATTTTCTCCGATGATCATTTCAAAGTTTGTTTCATGAATTATGTTCACAGCACCCACTTTGAGGGCATTTTCCGTAAGTTCAGGTTTTAATGCAGAATGTGTGCACAGATTTCATGGAAATGCCAACTTTGGAAGCAATTATGTTCACGGCACCTACTTTGAGGGCTTTTTCAGGTTTTAATGCAGAATGTGTACACAGATTTCGTGGAAATGCCAACTTTGGAAGCTATTTCTGTCACACATTCACAAATAGTGCCAGCATATTTTAAACCAATCTGCTCTTAGTCCTGAGAAAAAAAATCGGAGACCTTAGAACTTGAATACACCTTATATATGTAGGTATATTTGTTCTGAACAATTTTTACGAAACTTGGTAAACATTGAATTAAATCTGACATTGTAGCCGTAATCTTCAATATTTTTAGATTCTCTAAATTTGTTGTTGTTCAATGGGACTGGAGATTAGTTGATCTGCCTCATTTTAAATATTACTATAGCATTTTAGGTAATGTGTACAGGAAAGTTTAAGATCTTACAGTCATAACATTGTTAAGAAAATTATTTTTACACTGTAAGAAAAGGGTAACTTCCAATTGAAATCAATGTATTTTCTCTAAATATTGAAAGTGTTACTATTAATTGCTATATCAACTTAGTAAGTATCAATATTAACTTGATTTTAATGATATTGGATCACATTTCTTTGACAGAGTTTATCTCATGTTTAGAACTGAAATAATAATTAGGAACACCAAACCGCACACATTTTTATTAGTATAAAAAAATAATATTAGTAGGTTTTGTAATCATATTATACTAAAAAGTATAGAAACATTCTCTCCAACTAATTTATAAATTTAAAAAATGTACATTGTTAAGTTTCATCATAGCTTATCTCCCTTTTCATGTATACTATTTCTTTAAATCATGAGGAAGTTAGTCTGCCGTTTTCTTAATTATTCAGGAGAGTGATTTCAAGTTTAGAACTAATTATATAATAAGGTGTATATAGTAATGATTGACCTGCACAATACTTGACATTATGGACAAAAATGTATGTCAGTTAAAGAATAATTTAATATGAGGAACATTAAAAATAAAAAAAAGTAGGTAGAACTCTATGGATCCAATCTTGCAAAATATAAATGTAATGAGACAAACCTCATTTTCCACATTTAACTGTTGGAAAATGATGAATAAACCCTTAGAGAACACAATTAGTATCTCCATTTGGTAGAAAATGTGACTTACCTTGTTTTCCCATTCGGTCTACATATTTTGTATGATTTTTTTTTATTTTGAAATTTTGTGTTAAATATTTAGCTTTCAGGAGTAATCCGAAAGATATAAAACTATTAGTCAAAGAATTGAATAGCATGATATTATAGTGTTACTTCCTACAAATTTTGAGCAATATGACTTTGTTCATGTGAATAATTGATATTATTATTATTAATTATTTAAATGTTATTTGTAACAGCAATTTCTCGGCAGTGGTCTTGTGTTAGCGGGAGCTAAACTTACAGAATTGGATCTTAGTGATAATGCTTTTGGTCCAATTGGTGTAGAAGGACTGGTGATGTTGCTGCAGAGTGATCCATGTCACACACTGCAGATACTTAAATTAAACAACAATGGACTTGGAATTAGTGGAGGCAAGGTAATTATTTATTAACAGTTGTGAAATATTTGTAGATGTGTTCACATTAGAGATTGCCTACATGCTTTTGTCTCAAGATGCAAAACTTGTGCTAGGATTGTTGTAGTGTACAGCATGTGTAGAGTGGTTAGTACATCATCTCTATATTAGATGTCTATTTTATATTATAACTTCTCCCTCTTAATTGAGTCATATGCCTTTTTGAAGTCTACGTATAGTTGATGTACAGAGCCATTATATTCTCTTTTCTTTTGTAAAATCTGTCTTATACTAGAGATCTTACCTATTGCAGACCTGTTTCTTCTAAATCCATGTTGATGATCACCTATTATGTTGTCAATATAGGGAATAGGCCTGGATTTGTTAGAATTTTATATGAAGTTGAAAGTAATGAGATGTCCCTGTAGTTGTTGCAGTTAGTTTTATCTCTTTTCTTATAGATTGATATGATAATCAATTCATTTGGAAGAGCCTCTTTTTCCCAAATTATATTAAGCAGTCTATTTATCTTGTCTTTCAATTTTTCTCCCCCTGATTTTATCAATTCTGTTGGGATCCCATCTGACCCTGATGCTTTATATATCTTTGATTTTTCTTTCAACCTCTAACGCACTTCGTTCTGTAACTAGCATTTACGCTGTCAATAAATCATCCTCTTCAATATCCTGTTCTGCATGCCATTTAATAGCTGATTAAAGGAACTTTTCCATCTGTTTAATATATTCCTGGAATTTCCAACCATATATCCATTTTGTTTGATCTAGTCTGAAAACCTTTCCTTCTATCCTAAAATTCTGATATAATTCTCTGATGTTTCTATTTTGTGCATTCACTTCAAGATCATTAATTTTCTCTCTCAAATATTCCTTCTTTTTACTCTTTAATAAATTAGTGGTTTTCCATCTAATGCTACCACTTGTTTTAAATTGACTTAATTTGGCTCGTGTAACCAATTCATTTTTGCTAGCTTTCTTTTCTTTACAATACCGGTACATTCCTCGTCAAACCATTTCTTATTTTGCATCTTATTTAAAAACCTACACTTTCTGATGCAGACAATTTAATAATGTCTCTTATAGCCTCCCATTCTTTATTTATATAAATTTCTTCTTTGTTTATGTTGTGTTTGAATTTTCCTATGTATTTATCTTGAAATTCATTGGCATAATGTGGAGAGGCTCCATCTTGCTGGAAGAAGAGGTCATATGGTATTTACAGAACTACATAGTTCTCCAGCATGTTTACATATTGTGTCCCTGTCACTTTTTTTTTTCAGCAAAGAAGAAAGGTTCGATCACAAAACAAGTCAAAACACACTACATGTTAACTTTGGAGCTATTTAGTTCATATTACATTACTACACGTGGGTTATTTTCTCCCAATATTCTACAGTTTTGGTAGTGCACCGTATCACACATGTGAAGTGTGTAAGTATATAGTGTGAGGGATGTGATGTGGTTGAGGAATCCTTTGTTATCTTCAATGCAGACTAACATTGTATTCGTGAACTTAGTTGATGTGGATTTATCATTTCGTTGTAGCATTTGCACAAGTTGGATTTTGTATGCTCTAAGTCACAATCTTTTATGAACATTGTTGTGTACAGTTGACTTTGGAATACCCAGCTCTAAACTAGCTCATCGAATTGATTTCGTTGGAGTGCACTGGAATACTTGCCTAACATCTATAACTTTACCTCCTTCTTTCTTCACATAGAGCTTGTTTCCAAAAGCTGATTATACCATATCACAGTGGTATGATGCTCTAGAGCATTTCCACCATATTCCTACCCAAATATTCTTTGAAGTCCACCGCTATGCCTTGTCATGCAGCGGGCCCAGGTTCGATCCCCGGTCAGGACAGTTTTTCTGGGTGAGATTTTTATCGGGGTTTTTCCTCACCTGTAAGACAAATGTCAGGAAAACTTTAAGGCCCAAAAGGGTCCCCGAAATCATGTGGCCATCATCATCATCCTTCACTGGTGTGGAAAGCAATGGGAAGCTACCACACCTTCAATTCCCTAGTAAAGCTGCAAAGCATAGCATGAAAATGCTATGATTGCAGTGAAAGATCTGCCCTCAGGCAGAATTACTATGGATGGATATTCTTTGAACTGCAATTAGAAACTTCAACTCGATTAACCAATAACATTTGAATTTTTACTGTAGCATGAATTCCGACATTTTACTCTATGTTGTTGTCATACCCACACATGTATATTAGAGTCATAATTTTCATTATTACCAAACTTGGAGAGTTTCTACGTAAGACAGGTTTAGAAACATATTTCTAAATTCACTGAGTGATGAGATATTTACATTTCTTTGCGGTTGTGATTCATTGGAACACACTGTATTTCAAATTAAGTTTTACTGTTTTATAGGTTTCATACACAAATTTAGTCAACATTAATCTTGTATTGGAATTTTCAAATGCTAAAATACCAAAATATATTCAAAATGTCTGATTATGCAGGCATGGCTACTATAATAAAATTAAAGAAAAAAAAAGAGAAACTATCTAGAAATTATATACTGTATATAAAAAGCGAGAGTATGGGTTCCAATGCCACCCACTGCAGTTCCTGTGCTAAGTGGATAGATGACGTTAATGTGGTATATTTTCAATTTATGTACCACTTTGGCAGACCATTTTATTTAGATAATGCCAGAATAAATAAAGTATTATTATTATTATTATTATTATTATTATTATTATTATTATTATTATTATTATTATTATTACTTGTATTATGTACAGAGCGGAGAGTAGGATGAGTGTACGTTTAAGTGTATTGTGTGAGGGATGATTGAAGATAAGGAGATTGTGGAACCTGGAGGCATTGCATAGTCTATATTTGTTGACAATCACCAAGGGGACTGCCTACTTAATGTGCCCATCTGGCAGACAAATTGCTATTTAGAGTTTCACATGCCATCTCAACAGAATTACTATGGATTGGAATTTAATCTAGATATCTGGTGCACAATCTAGTGATAAAAAATTGTCTGCCACCACCCATGCTAAGGATTAAAAATTTTACAATTAATATTTCCAGTAACCCTGCCGGGTATCATACTATTACTCGACCGCGTTAAATTTTTAATTGGAGAGGGGAAGCAATGGCACTAGTGGTGAAGATGGGGAGAGTGTCTCCTTCCCCCGTTGTTACAAGCAAATGACTGGGCAAGTGGTATAATCAGTGGCAAAATATAGTGGTAGACCTACTTGAAATAGGAGATGAAGTTAATGAAAGATCTTCAGAGTTAGTATGCCTATGGGTTTCTGGATAATGTGATGTACAGAGAAATTAAATCAGCACTGATTTCCAGCTACTGTCTGGCAGGCTTAATGTGTATATACCATGAATATAGGGTCTAACTTTTGCATTTGACATTGTCACTAACAACTGACTATACACGACTGACGGATAATACACACTGTCACTGCAACCTGAGACAAGGGTCTACTACCTCCAACCTCTACTCACCCTTATCACATTCTTTTAGTTCACAGTTTTTCTGCATTGAAAGTTAACGATGTCGAGTAATAGGACCCATTAGTCAGGAAATAAGTATGCTACCCCCTGAGCTGGTGCAGTGCAAAAATCAATAAGATGATGTTTCTGAACATTTATTAGCTTCAGAATGATTATTGCATTTACTTAAAGAAATATTTATTAGCCTATATTTAAATTCTTCAGATTTAACTTTTTTGTCATAATTTATGAAATAGTAATAATTAAAATGGGATATTTAATTTTAATAATATGTATGTATGTAGCTAATGCTCTGGAGTTAACAACAAAGTTATTCTCCTTCTTGCTTCCCAATACTTGGAAGTCACATCTTGATAATTTTGAAGAGCTACACAGTTTGTTAAATGTTCTCTGTACATTTCCACACCTTGAGAACACAATATACACTTAGGAGACATTACTACACCCATTCTATGAAGATGTTTTCCTAAGCAGTCATATCCTGTACTATAGTAACTCAGTATAGCAACTGCAGATTTTCATAGTAGTTCCAGAATTATATATGGATTTTCTAACAGTATTTTATATTTCTGTTTCCTACTTTTTCAATTAAATTGGAATTGTAATTATCATTAATTTTTTTCTTTATAATTCTTCTAATTGATTCATAAGAAAATGTATTTGTTACTTTTTACTTAATTTTACATCCTTTTTTGCGAGTATATATTTTATTAATATATGATTTTATTAATATTTCAGATGTTAGCACGTGCACTGCTGGATTGTTACAATAGCAGCAAACAAAATGGAAAAGCTCTTGCATTGAAAGTTTTTATTGCAGGACGAAACAGGTTAGAAAATGAAGGAGCAAAAGCACTTGCTGAAGTATTTAAGGTAATTACTATACTTTGTCTTTTTTTTGTATGTATTATGCCCATAACAAAATTTACATATAATTTTGTTAAGTTATGTAGATAGGAAATAACACTATGAGGTTTTTTTAATATTGTTTATTTTTTATTTCACTCACATCATACTTCATAACTCCTAGCATACCCAGGGTTTCGTCACATCCTTTGTGACATTCTCAATGCTGTGTTACGTTGACAACTGACGTCTGGCTGCCTTCTATCCTGCAGACTGACCTTCGCACCATCTGATGGCTGACCGACAAACTTCCAAATCAGTCCTCTCTCCTTATAACCGGGTATTTCAAAATTCATAGTTGTATTTTCATTCTTGCATATGTAAATTTTTTCCCAAATTGTGAGTCCCTTCGGTTTTTCCAATTGTTTAAGTAATTTTGTTTTGGTTTCTATTCAATGTTTTTCTGACCAGGCATGTGTAGCTATTGCAGATTTTTCTGTTTCTCCATTTTTAACATTTCTGAGGTGTTCCTTTAATCTTGTATTTAGATTCCTTTTTGTTTTTCCTAGGGGGCACACCGTAGCGTAGTGGTTAAGGCACTGAGCTACAAGCCGGAGGGTCAAAGGTTCAAGTTCCGTTGGGGTCAGGATTTTTAAACTGACCCAAACCCTCTGGCGGCACTATGGCCCTGGGGTCGACTCAGCCTCTAACGGAAATGAGTACCAGGCGCTTGTTCTGGGGGTAAAGGCGACCGTCATGCAGGGCTGACAACCCGGCTGACATAAAGTGCCGATTGTCAAGAAAAAGTGGGAGCCTTAACCTCCTACTACCCCAAGGGCCTCCGGGCCTGTTGTGGGATCACTTTACTTTTGCTTTGTTTTTCCTATGTATATCTTTTCACAATCTTTACTATTAATTTGATAAATTCCCAGTTTTTTGCAGTCTTCAATCTTTTCATTTTTGTTGGTTTTTATTAAATTGCCTAAGCTGTAATCATTTTTCGGTGCTAATTTAATATGGAATTTGTTGAAGATTTTTTGAAACTTGTCAAATACTAAAGGATGGTATGTGAACTTCTTGAATTTTTTACCAATATTTTTATCTGTCTGAAGAGTACTTTCATTAATCGTTTTTTGTTCTTTAAATTTATTTATTTTCTTGTGTATCATCTTCTCTTGAAAACCATTATCCTTTGCAATTTTTATAATGTGTTCTTTCTCTTTATTGTAATTTTCTTTGCTCATGGGGACGTTCACAAGTCTGTGTGTTAAACTATTAAATACTGCCTGTTTGTGTGAAAAATGGTTAAATCCAGTAGCTTTTATATAATTGTCGATGTGAGTTTCTTTTTTGTAGATTCCAAATTCTATTTTCTTTTTTTCTTCCTTCCTAATCAATTTAAGGTCTAAAAATGGTATTTCATGATTATTTTCTACTTCCATTGTAAATTTGATTGTTTTATTTTGAATATTTAACAGTTTAATGCATTGAGAATGTCACAAAGGATGTGATGAAACCCTGGGTATGCTAGGAGTTATGAAGTATGAGGTGAGTGAAATAAAAAATAAACAATATATAATTTTGTGATTGATTTGGATTGCAATAATTATGGTATTATTGTAATTAATATTGAGTTAGAATTTAACACCTCGCATCATAATTGCAGATTTCTCTAAAACTAGTTTTGATACTTCAATGTATCATCTTCTGTTCTATTATACACAGATGTTAAGGTAGAATATACCTCATAGTGAGAATTCCTAAAATAAGTAAGTATACACAGATGTTTATATATTAAATTTGGGAATTTTTAACATTATGAGGTTCAATTAATAATAATTAAATGAATCGTGATTTCTTCTTACCTCATACTTCAATGTTTTTTTTAACGCAGCACTGCAGTATCGGCAACACATCGTCATCATCAGCTGTTTTCACGACTGTCAATTTTTTATTTTTTACCGGTAATTCTCTAGACTGCCATCTGGTGTTCTTTTGAAGGAATTACTCTTCAAAATTCCATCTGGTGTTATTTTGAATGAATCATTTTCTAAACTGCTATCTGTTGTATTTTTGAAGAACTTTGTAATCAAGCTTGGTTCGTCCGGAATCTCAAAGTTCATAGTTCTAGTATGGTTTTTTTGAATATATATTTTTTTTCCCCAAACTGTTAAATCCAAAGGTTTAGATAGATGTTTTAAAAGTTTTGCTTCTTTTTCAATCCTATGATGCTCTAATAAACTATGTGCTGCTATAGCTGATTTTTCAATTTCTCCATTCTTTATGTTTCTGAAGTGCTCTTTTTTACGAGTTTCCAAGTTCCTTTTTGTTTTTCCTATATATATCCTGTTGCAATCTTTGCAATCAATTTGATAAATTCCAGATTTTTTGTTGTCTGGGGTATTACATTTATTATTAGTTAACAGAAGATTACCCAGGCTGAATTTGTTAATTGGGGCTAATGTTATATTAAATTTTTTGAAACTTATTATGCACTTCAGGATGGTAAGTGAATTTCTTGAATTTTACATCTTTCTTGGGACCATGATGTAAGGTGGTGTATTCCTGTAACCTTTTTTGTTTGAATTTCTTTAATTTATTCTTTATAATGTCTTCATCGAAACCATTTATTTTAGCAACATGAACAATATGATTATATTCCTTGTCAAAATCTTCTACATTAAGTGGAATATTTAACAATCTGTGTAATAGACTATTGAAAATTGCATGTTTTTGTGTCAAATGATTAAAACCTGAAGATTTTATGTAGTTGTCAGTATGTGTGTCTTTTCTGTAAATGTTAAATTCAATTTTTGGCTGTTGTTCATTTCTTATTAAGTATAAGTCTAAAAAAGGGATCTTGTTATTTTGTTCCATTTCAATAGTGAATTTCACTGACTCATCTTGAAGATTAAGCAATTTCAATGCATCTTGAATGTATTTTTTATCAATTACAGCGATAATATCATCTACATATCTATACCAACACTTGAAAATCAAAGGATAAGCATTGGTGATATGTGATTCAAGATACTCCATAAATAAATTGGCTAAAAATGGAGAAAGTGGATTTCCCATTGCCAATCTTGAAATTTGTCTATAAAATTTTTCATTGAATGTGAAAAAGTTATTATCGATACAAATTTTAGTTAATATTAGATACTCTTCTATGATTTCTGCCTTTAATTTTTGTGAATATAACCATTTTCTCAAAAATGTGAGCAATTTGTTAACAGGAATGCTAGGAAACATCAAACGAAACACGTGTATCATTCTGAGCCAATGTGATGTTATTCAATTTTTCAACCAATTTAATTGAATTTTCAATGGTCTTATTTTCAAATTGTGGTAGTTCATTAAACTTTTTGGCCAGCCACTTAGCTAAATTGTAACATGGGGAAGCCAATACTATTGACAATAGGCCTCATCTTTTTTACCATCCTTGTGGACCTTAGGTAAACCATATAATTTTGGATTAGAAGGGTTTGAAACTTTTAATTTGAATTTTTCTTGTTCTTTCATTGTATGTTTTATCTGTTTTAATGTATTTCCCACAGTCCTGATTGTTTTTGGGAGAGGGTTAGATTTAATTTCTTCATATTCTTTGGAGTCTAACAGACGGTTCATTCTATCTACGTAATCCTCCTGATCTAAAATGACAATTTTGTTCCCTTTATCCGCTTTTGCAATAGTAACATTTTTATCTTTAATACCCTTCAAAATTTTCATATTTTTCAATGTGACTTTATTTTTTGAATTGCTTTTCATATCTACTAAAACTTTTTCACAATCTTTCCTGATTATAGTTTTATCTTCATTTTTTAGTTCCGAAATCGCTATTTCCACATCCGCGACATAATCTTCCACATTATTTGAAAAGTTTATGCATGTTTTTAAACCATTGTTAAGTAATTTAGTTTCTTCTTTGGTTAACACCTCTTTTGAAAAATTAATTACATTGGTGTTACCTTGTGATTCTAATTTTTTGTTTTTATTTACTATTTTCCAACAACAAAAAAATCTGGAATTTATCAAATTGATTGCAAAGATTGCAACAAGATATATATAGGAAAACCAAAAAGGAACTTGGAAACTCGTAAAAAAGAGCACTTCAGAAACATAAAGAATGGAGAAATTGAAAAATCAGCTATAGCAGCACATAGTTTATTAGAGCATCATAGGATTGAAAAAGAAGCAAAACTTTTAAAACATCTATCTAAACCTTTGGATTTAACAGTTTGGGGAAAAAAATATATATTCAAAAAAACCATACTAGAACTATGAACTTTGAGATTCTGGACGAACCAAGCTTGATTACAAAGTTCTTCAAAAATACAACAGATAGCAGTTTAGAAAATGATTCATTCAAAATAACACCAGATGGAATTTTGAAGAGTAATTCCTTCAAAAGAACACCAGATGGCAGTCTAGAGAATTACCGGCAAAAAATAAAAAATTGACAGTCGTGAAAACAGCTGATGATGACGACAACGTATCGCCGATACTGCAGTGCTGTGTTTAAAAAAACATAGAGAAGTATGAGGTAAGAAGAAATCACGATTCATTTAATTATTATACACGGATGTATTGAAACTAGTCTTGGGGAAATCTACAATTATGATGTGAGGTGTTAAATTCTAACTCAATATTAATTAAAATAAACCTCATAGTGTCACTTCCTCTAAATATTAATGGTATTTTTTGTCCAGAAAACTTTAAAACTAATTAAATAATTCTGCTTTATAAAGAAGAATTAATATTTGTAGGAATAACAATTATATTCTTCTTCTTCCCTTCTTCTTCCGAATGCAGTATTGGGTGATGATGCCCGTTCTGCGACTACAAAAACTGATCTTTCCATCAGTTGAAAGGTCTTCCGAGGTCTCTTTTGCCTTTAGGGTTGAGGTGGTAAATCATTTTTATTATCCGCCTGCTTATTTCTTGTAGTCTTTCGAGTATTTAAAGTTTTTCCCATTATAGGTTACCAGCCTATAGTTGGGTAAGTCCAGTGGTGGGGTTGCCACCTCAATGCCTCTTGGACAGGCATGCTTTTCTGTAGGGGATGCTCCCTTAGCCTTTGAAGTTTCTCCTTCTCCGCAAGGCAGCGGTTCCTCTCTCTTTCCCTGAGTGAGGGTAGGGGTGCCCCTTCCGCCAAATCTGCCATATAAAGGGTATCCCTCTCCGC
Source organism: Diploptera punctata (assembly GCA_030220185.1). Classification (NCBI taxonomy): domain Eukaryota; kingdom Metazoa; phylum Arthropoda; class Insecta; order Blattodea; family Blaberidae; genus Diploptera; species Diploptera punctata. The sequence continues at coordinate 2,294,918 of JASPKZ010009819.1, forward strand.
CTTCATTGCCGTTGAGGTCTTCACCGTTCCCTGGTAAGGGGCCCTCACATGGTACTATCAGCCGGGCCAGCTGAACCAAGGTTTTTTTTTATGAGGTGTTACTCCTCCCCCTCCTCCTTCCTCATCCGGGCTTGGGACCGGCAATGGCGGAGTTACAATTATATTATTAACAATAATTCAATGGTGATGCGAATCATATGAGAAGGAACATATGAAGGTTTGCATACTAAATGTATTACAAAAGGGCTATGTTGAGGAATAATTCTTTTAATAATCAACATTTTATGTTAAAATAACTTTTTTAAAAGTGGGGTTTAGTTGTTTTTATTGATAACTAGTTGAATCTTCTGTCACCTATCAGGCCAGTAACTCTGAAAACTGTGGATTAGTACTATCTCTTTTTTTAAAAATACAATAGGAAGTAACATTGAGAGGTTTTTTTAAAATCATTAGGAAGTTACATTATGAGGTTTAATTTAATATTTGAGTTTGTATTTTTTAACATTCTTACTGGTATTGAAGCAGTAGTAAACAAAGCAACGAAAAGATTTTCAATCTTAAAAAGATTAGCTGGAGCAAAGTGGGGTAGTAATCACCAGACTCTGAACACCACGTATAAAACATTCATCAAGCCAATACTTCTATACAACGGAGAGGTAATAATCACAGCAAATAACTCTAACCTGAATTGCCTAGAAGTATGCCAAAATCAGACTTTACGGCTTATAACTGGCGCAGCTAAATCAACCCCAATCACAGCAATGCAAGCACTAACTCAGAACCCTCCAATATATCTAACTTTAGAGGAACAGGCAATAACACAACATGAAAAAATGTTACGGTTAACAACATCAAAATGGGAAAAAAGACCGTTACAACCAACCAAGTTGAAAACACAAACAAGTTTCTTGTCCAAAGTAACAGAAATAAAAACAGATTTGAATCTTCCTAAATCTAAAGAAAATATTTTGATCAGAAAAAACCCTCTTGCTTTTGAACCAATTAACATTCAGCTAAATGTAGAAGAACCAGTTACAAAATCTGAAACTCCCACACCTGTACTAAAAGCTCTAGCATTAGAAGCTGTGAATAAGAGATATCCACCAGAAGAATGGTTACATGTCTACACAGATGGATCTACTATTGATAACAACTCAGGATCAGGAATTATATGTGCATTATTTTCATTTTATCAACCAGCAGGATAGCACACAACAAATTTTGATGCAGAAGTAACAGCTATTCATATTTCACTCCAACAATTACTATACAGAATAAATAAATTTCAAAATGCTGTCATACTCTCTGATTCTAAGGCAGCAATATATGCAATAAATTCACACAAAATGAAATCAATACAAATTAAAGAGTGCTACAAAATGATTCAACAACTCCAAAAACTAAAGAAAAGAATTAAATTGCAATGAATACCTGCACATAGTGGAATTTCTGGAAATGACACTGCTGATTTTCTTGCCAAAACAGGCTCCAATCTAATTCACAATACTACTAAAAGCTTAGCTTTCACATCCATAAAAAGAATAATTAAAAACAAATATAAAATCAAACAAAACCAAGACCTATGTAATAAAGCCAAAGACAAAAAATGGAATATTTTAGTAAAGAAGCCAGATATTATTCCAGAAGTTCCACATAAAACTACAGTAGCAAAATTTAGACTGCTTACAGAACATGACTATTTGGCCAAACATTTATATAAAATAGGAATCTACACGAATCCAAATTGTCCTCTATGCAACAAAGACGAAGAAATGAATGAAGAACATCTACAAACCTGTGAAGTATTACCTGTTGGATCCACCATAGAGAAATATTGGAGAGCAAGAACGCTAATGGCTTCATTGCCAAGGCCCAGCATTTGAAAACAACAACAACACATTCTTACCTGTTTATTTTATTGCTCCATCTTCAGCTTGTCACAAACTGGTTTTTTCTTTTCTTCAAGTTGTCGGCCCTGGATCTGTGTTCCAAAGAACTTGGTAATGAGACTCCTTTCTCCAGGAATTTCAAAGTTCATTATTTTCTCCTTGTTCTTCTGAATATAGATTTTTCCCATATTGTGAGTTCATTGCTATTTTCTGTTTTAATAATTTTGTATTTATATCTATTTTGTGTTTTTCTGTCCAAACATGAGCTGTTACTGCAGATTTTTCCACTTCTTCCATTTTTACATTTCTTATGTGTTCTTTAGTTCTAATGTTTAAATTTCTCTTTGTTTTCCCTATGTATACTTTATCACAATCTGCCCATTTTATTTGTAATATTCCTGATTTTTTATTATCTCCAATTTTTTTCATTTTTGTTGGTTTTCATAAGTTTTTTTAAACTATAATGATTCTTTGGTGCTAATTTGATGTTGAACTTTCCAAAAAATTTTGGAATTTATTGTGTGCCCAAGGCTTTTCTATCTGAAGGGGGGCTTTCATTTCTCAATTTCTGTTTTTTGTTCTTACCAATTTTTTTGTGTATAATTTTTTCCTCAAAACCATTTTCTTTTGCTACCTCAATTATGTGTTCTTTTTCTATTTCAAAATTTTCATCGTTCATAGATATATTTACCAATCTATGTACTAGGCTGTTGAAGACTGCCAATTTGTGTGAATTATGGTTGAAACCTGTTGATTTGATGTAGTTATCTGTGTGTGTTTCTTTCCTATAAATGCAGAATTCTATTTCCTTTTTTTCCTCAATTTAGATCTAAAAATGGTAATTATTTGTTCACCTCTATTTCAAGTGTGAATTTTATTGTTTTCTTCTGCAAATTTAAGAGTTTTAAAGCATCATCTATATTAAGTTATGTAGATAGGAAATAACACTATGAGGTTTTTTAATATTGTTTATTTTTTATTATTTCACTCACCTCATACTTCATAATTCATAGCAGACCCTGGGTTTCTTCACATATTTTGTGACATTCTCAATGCTGCGTCACGTTCACAACTGACGTCCAACGGCCTTCTATCCTGCAGACTGACCTCCGCGCCATCTGGTGGCCGACCGAAGAATTTCCAAATCAGTCCTCTTTCTTTATAACCGGGTATTTCAAAATTCATAGTTATATTTTCATTCTTGCATATGTAAATTTTTTCCCAAATTGTGAGTTCCTTCGGTTTTTCCAATTGTTTAAGTAATTTTGTTTTGGTTTCTATTCTATGTTTTTCTGACCAGGCATGTGCAGCTACTGCAGATTTTTCGGTTTCTCCATTTTTAACATTTCTGAGGTGTTCTTTTAATCTTGTATTTAGATTCCTTTTTGTTTTTCCTATGTATATCTTTTCATAAAAATTGCTAAGGATAATGGTTTTCAAAAGAAGATGATACACAAGAAAATAAATAAATTCAAAGAACAAAAAGTCATCAATGAAAGTACTCTTCAGACAGATAAAAATATAGGCAAAAAATTCAAGAAGTTCACATACCATCCTTTGGTATTTGACAAGTTTCAAAAAAATTTCAACAAATTCAACATTAAATTAGCACCGAAAAATGAGTACAGCTTAGGTAATTTAATAAAAACCAACAAAAATGAGAAGATTGAAGACTGCAAAAAATCGGGAATTTATCAAATTAATTGTAAAGATTGTGAAAAGATATACATAGGAAAAACAAAAGGAATCTAAATACAAGATTAAAGAACACCTCAGAAATGTTAAAAATGGAGAAACCGAAAAATCTGCAGTAGCTGCACATGCCTGGTCAGAAAAACATAGAATAGAAACCAAAACAAAATTACTTAAACAATTGGAAAAACCGAAGGAACTCACAATTTGGGAAAAAATTTACATATGCAAGAATGAAAATACAACTATGAATTTTGAAATACCCGGTTATAAAGAAAGAGGACTGATTTGGAAATTCTTCGGTCGGCCACCAGATGGCGCGGAGGTCAGTCTGCAGGATAGAAGGCCATTGGACGTCAGTTGTGAACGTGACTCAGCATTGAGAATGTCACAAAAGATGTGAAGAAACCCAGGGTCTGCTATGAATTATGAAGTATGAGGTGAGTGAAATAATAAAAAATAAACAATATCATCTATATGTTTTTCTTTTAACTATAGCAATAAAATCATCAACATACCTACCCCAAAATTTGAACATCAGCAGAGTTATTTTACTTTCAAAATCACTCATAAATAAATTAGCCAAAAAAGGAGATAATGGGTTACCCAACAGCCTTAGTACATAGATTGGTAAATATACCTATGAACAATGAAGATTTTGAAATAGAAAAAGAACACATAATTGAGGTAGCAAAAGAAAATGATTTTGAGGAAAAAATTATACCAAAAAAATTGATAAGTACAAAAAACAGAAATTGAGAAATGAAAGCACTCTTCAGATAGAAAAGCCAAAGGAAAGGAGATACAAGAAATTTACATATCACCTGTGGGCACACAATAAATTCCAAAAAAAAATTTTGGAAAGTTCAACATCGAATTAGCACCAAAGAATCATTATGGTTTAAAAAAACTTATGAAAACCAACAAACATAAAAAAATTGAAGATAAAAAATCAGGAATATATCAAATACAATGTGCAGATTGTGATAAAGTATACATAGGGAAAACAAAGAGAAATTTAAACATTAGAATTAAAGAACACATAAGAAATGTAAAAAAGGGAGAAGTGGATAAATCTGCAGTAGCAGCTCATGTTTGGACAGAGAAACACAAAATAGATATAAATACAAAATTATTAAAACAGTTAGAAAATACCAATGAACTCACAATATGGGAAAAAATATATATACAGAAGAACAAGGAGAAAATAATGAACTTTGAAATTCCTGGAGAAAGGAGCCTCATTACCAAGTTCTTTGGAACACAGATCCAGGGCCGACAACTTGAAGAAAAGAAAAAACCAGTTTGTGACAAGCTGAAGATGGAGCAATAGCTTTGAAACGATCGTCCAACAAAATAAACATATGAGGTAAGAATGTTAAAAAATACAAACTCAAATATTAAGAGGTTTGTTTAGTAATTAAAACATTTTGTGTGTTTATTCTTACCTCTTAAGAGCTGTTTTTGTCGAACATATGTTTCAGAGCTTCTTAACCCCATAGTCAGCGATTACAGAAAAACAAAAAATATATGTAAACACAAAATTATTAAAACAGTTAGAAAACAAAAATGAACTGACCATATGGAAAAAAAATCTATATACAGAAGAACAAGGAAAGAATTATGAACTTTGAAATTCCCGCAGAAAGGAGCCTCATTAGTAAATTCATTGGACCAGAGGCAAAGAGAGCAGGAATCAAGAATCAGGGCCGACAAAATGAGAAAATTCAGTCTGTAATTGCTGACAATGGGGCTAAGAAGCTTTGAAACATATGTTCGACAAAAACAACTCTAAGAGGTCAGAATGAACAGACAAAATGTTTGAATTAGTACTATCTCATTCATTTTGGACATTTCATTTTTCACCTCTTCCCATCTCCCCACTCCTCCCCCATGCTAATGGGGGCTGAACTTGGGCTTAAACAACATCGAAAGGGTATTTGTCTCAACAACACCACAAAATTATGTATTCAACTCTAATATTAATTTTTTAAATTATTTTTTGATGTCACTCTTCTCTCGTACCCATAAGGATATAAGTGTCAAATTTGGGCTGAAATGGCAATGATATTATAACCTATTACTTTACCAACTTCATAAATTATTGATTTGACACTAATCTTGGTAATTTTTCACACTTTCTCACCTCCCTAAACAAGCCAGGTATAAACTTGGCTTAAAATATCACTAATCAGGTTAACCCCAAAATCTGTGATGGTTTCAACACTATTCTTTATCATTTTGAACATATTATTTTTTGTGTGTGATTGTGTGAGCCCTTGGATGGTTTAGATTCACAATTGGACCCAGTAAAACCATTAGGTGTTGGAGTTCACCTGAAACAAAAATTAAAAAATCGCTCCAACTAATTAACTCACTGGCGCTATTGAACCCGTAGGTTCATGGCTGTGCATACATAAGCTCTCCATATATCCCTATCCTGAGCCAATGTTTTCCAATCATCCCCTGTATAATCTACTTTCCTCAAATTATAGTTAATGTTACTCTCCCACCTCATTCTTGGTCTATCAACTGGGCGTTTTCCCTCTGGTTTTCCTACAAGAAGCTTCCATGCATGTCTTTCATTCCCCATTCATGCCACATGTGCTGCTCATCACAGTCTATGAGACTTAACTGTTCTTATTATATCTGGCTTCCTGTAAAGACCATGTAGTTCATTGTTATTAGTCTTCTCCATTCACCTGTCTGTTCATCTCTTTGGTCCAAAAATTTTCCTAAGAACTTTATTCTCAAATACTTATTATCACCTTTCCTCCCTTAAAGTAAGAGTCCATGTTTCACATCCATATATTATAACTAGTAGAATAATCCAGCAGTTGCAATTTTTATGTTTAACAACGAAACTCAGTATATAATATTAAAATAAACCGTGGGTTTACCTGAAATTTTAAATAAAAAATTGACTTGGAACTGCCATGTTTGGTTTGTCACAATGTATATCACATAATATAATTAATCCTTAATATTTCATTTATTTAGGTGTGCATAAGTCAGTATATATAATCATTTTTGGTGGCTAGTAGTTATAAATGATGAAAATTTGTTTTCAAAATTCTTTTCATGAATGCAACCTCAATGTCTAACATCCTGGCTGAATTGGCTGAAACGATACATTAGCTGTAAGCATTAAGATGATGAAGTACATATGTATGCTGTGGATAGAATACAAGATCACATTTAGATATGGAAGTATCAATGCGTGATGCGTTCCTGTGTATATAAGTAGATTTCAAACAAAAAAAAAAACATACAATTCAAGTAAGAAGGAAAAATTATATAGTATTCTGCTGAAATTCGGAATTCCTAAAAAAATACTTAGACTTATAATAAAATCAAATTAAACCTCATAGTGATTAATTCCTGTAACACTTATTCGAATATGTCTAAATGACACAAAGAGTAAGGAGCATGTAGACAAACAGTTTTTTGATATTTTTTAAATTCACAATGGGTAGAGAAGTCAAGATATCAGAGATGAACTACAAATCTATAATATAAACGAGAAAATACACACAAATAAACGTAATTGGTTTGAACATATACAAAGAATGCCAAATAATCGTTTATCAAAACAGCTGCTTCATTATAGGCGAAGAAATGTAGGAAGACCAAAACGTCGTTGGAAGGACGACCTGTGCCTGCAGCATGTAGTGCGCCGGGGAGCAGAACGGGCCAACAGGCCCATACCTTGAAGATGATGATGATGATAATGGGTGAAAACAAGGAGATGCACTATCTCCTCTTCTATTCAATTTTGTACTAGAACATGCCATAAAATCTTTAGAGAATGAAGAAGGCCTACAACTGAATGGTATTAATAAGCTATTGGTTTATGCTGATGATGTTATATTATTGGACGATAGCGAGGAGATACTAATGGGCAACACACCACTCAATTGAGTAACACTAAGAATTTGGTCTGGAAGTAAACATCAATAAAACTAAGTATATGTTCACAGATAGAAATGTATCATATAATGGAAATGGTCAGTTAATGACAAATGAGGAAAAATTTTGAAGAAGTGGCTGAAATACCTAGGAACAGTAATTACAAATACAAATGAGATAACTAACTCACTGGCTCTATTGAACCTGTATGTTTATGGCCACATGGCATAAACTCTCCATACATCCCTATCCTGAGCTAATGTTTTCCAATAATCCCCTGTATAATTTACTTTCCTCAAATCATGGATAATGTTATTCTCCCACCTCATTCTTGGTCTACCAATTGGGCGTTTTCCCTTTGGTTTTCCTACAAGAAGCTTCCATGCACCTCTTTCATTTCCCATACATTCATATGTTCTGCCAATTGCAGTCTTAGAGACTTAATTAATCTTATTATATCTTTATATTATATCTTTTCAGCTGTAGTGCCATTTATGATGATAATGATAGTAGCAGTGATTATGTAATTCCTTTACTTATTTTAGGAATTCTCACTATGAGGTATATTTATTAAGGTAGAATATTTTATATCACTCACCTCATATTGTTCTTCTTATTTGATTATAAACTAGTTTCGGAACATAGTTTCTGTTCCATCCTCAGTATCGTCACGACCGTTGTTCTGTCGTCTTGAAGAGCTGTCCTTCTCTCCTTCCATTGGCTGACTGAAAAACCTCGAAACCAGGTAATTCTCACCGGGAAATTCAAAGTTCATTAATTTCTTCTTTTCGCTCTTTTGAATGTAGATCTTTTCCCAAACAGTAAGTTCTTTTGGTTTTTCTATTTGTTTTAATAATTTAGCTTCTTTCTCGATAAGATGTTTTCCAGACCATGCATGGGCAGCCACTGCAGATTTTTCTACTTCCCCTTTTTTGACATGTGAATTCAAATTTCTCTTAGTTTTTCCTATGTAGAATTTCTCACATTCTTCACATTTAATTTGATAAATCCCTGATTTGTTTTCTTCTTTAATTTTCTCAATCTTATTAGGTCTAATTAGTCTACTGATGCTGTAGTCATTTTTGGGTGCTAACCTTATGTTGAAATCTTTAAAAAAATTTTGAAACTGTGGTGTTTTAACACACTCTCAAGAATATCAATCACATTTTAACTAAGAAAGACAATTAATTAAGAACCTCATAATGTGTTTCCCAATTTTAACTTTGAATAAGAAAGACAAGTTTCATCTGAAGGTTTCAAATCAAAAAATTCCCAACATCTACGGACTCCCAAAAGTGCACAAAGAAGGGAAGAAAATGAGGCCGATAATTAACAACATAGGGTCTCCTACATTTCATTTATCTAAATGGTTATGTAAGGAATTTAATAAAATGAATGGATTTGAAAACTCTGCAATAGAAAACTCTTATGAATTGGTAGATAAACTAGAAAACATACAACTACAATCTTCAGACAGATTAGTTTCTTTTGATGTTGTTTCCTTATTTCCAAGCATTCCAAAAGACCAAACTATGGAAATTTTAGAGATTTGGATGAACAATAATAAAATTGAAAAAGTAAAGATAGTCGAATATAAAACTTTAACTAAATTATGTATCGATAATATGTTTTTCACCTACAATGGAAGATTTTATAAACAAAATTCAGGACTTTCGATGGGAAACCCTTTATCTCCATTCTTAGCTAATCTATTCATGGGGAATTTTGAACACAAGATAATTAATGGACATCGTTTAATTTTCAAGTTCTGGTGTAGATATGTGGATGACATAATTGCAATAGTTAATCATAAACAGATAGATGATGCATTAAAATTATTGAACATTCAAAGTCAAACTATAAAGTTCACTATGGAAAAGGAAATCAATGGAGAAATACCATTTTTAGATCTCAACTTAAAAAGGAATGAAGAAAATAAGATAGAATTTGGAATTTACAGAAAGAAGACACATATAGATAACTACATAAAAGCTTTAGGTTTCAATCACATAGCTCACAAAGAAGCAGTTTTCAATAGTTTGACACATAGATTAGTGAACATACCAATGAACAAAGAAAATTACGAAAAAGAAAAAGAACACATAATCAACGTAGCCACGAAAAATGGTTTTGCAATAAAAATGATACTCAAAAAAATAAACAACTTCAAAAGACAAAAATTTATTAATCAAAGCACTCTTCTAAAAGTTAAAGAAGATAATGTAAAATTTAGGAAATTCACATATCATCCATTAAAACACCACAAGTTTCAAAAAATGTTTAAAGATTTCAACATAAGGTTAGCACCCAAAAATGACTACAGCATCAGTAGACTGATTAGACCTAATAAGATTGAGAAAATTAAAGAAGAAAACAAATCAGGAATTTATCAAATTAAATGTGAAGAATGTGAGAAATTCTACACAGGAAAAACTAAGAGAAATTTGAAAACTAGAGTGAATGTCAAAAAAGGGGAAGTAGAAAAATCTGCAGTGGCTGCTCATGCATGGTCTGAAAAACATCTTATCGAGAAAGAAGCTAAATTAATAAAACAAATAGAAAAACCAAAAGAACTTACTGTTTGGGAAAAGATCTACATTCAAAAGAGCAAAAATAAGAAATTAATGAACTTTGAATTTCCCGGTGAGAATGACCTGGTTTCGAGGTTTTTCAGTCAGTCAATGGAAGGAGAGAAGGACAGCTCTTCAAGACGACAGAACAACGGTCGTGACGATACTGAGGATGGAACAGAAACTATGTTCCGAAACTAGTTTATAATCAAATAAGAAGAACAATATGAGGTGAGTGATAAAAAATATTCTACCTTAATGTAATTCCTTCTTTATTTCCTTAAGGTCATGTATTTGGAAAAAATGTTTCTCCATTTCTGTCCTATTTTAATGAACTTTAAAATCATCATCATCATCCAGGGATTAAGCCTGTTGGCTCGTTCTGGTTACATGAAAGCCAGAATTTTTAAAATTATTCAGACCATCTTCTGTGTGGGCATCCAACATTTCTCCTTCCGTGTGGTTTATAATTTAGCAATAATTTTGGAAATGTTTCTTCTGGCATTCTATCAACGTGTTCTTTCCATGCGTTCCTATATTCAATTATTTGTTTGTGAGTTTGAAAATATTTAGTTCTTTTATTTTATCTTTATTTATTTTCTTATCCAGCAGAATATATCCTGTTATATTTCTTAAAAATCTCATCTCAGTTGCTTCCAATCTTTGTTCTTGTCTTTTAGTGATTGTCCAACATTTTGATCCAACTTTAAAATCTGATCTTTAATTAAGTATAACATTGCAAGTTATAGCTATTAAAAGTTAGATATTGTAATTAGTATATTTATCACATGGAATAAAACTAGGATACATTTGTACTATTCTGATTATTTTTTATTTTTTTACTTGGCATAAATGTGGACCTCATTTTCAAAATGTCTCTTGCCCACTTTGCACCAAAACTGGTTTATTGTGTTTCTGCATTCTTCTGAGGTTCCTCTATGTACATATGTCATCATTTGGATTCAGAACTTCCTTTAAACGACTAAAAACTTGTGTAAAATGTGGCTATTGCAATCAAACTGACTCTTGTCCACAACAAAATGGCAACCATACTTTACTTGCAGATTTGAAAACAAAATGTCTCATGTCCTTGTTTGTTGGTATACGCATCTAGACTCTCTGGTTTCAAAATGTCTCACGTCCATTTTCTGAGTATTTTTACAATCACATAAAATAACATGTTTTCTGCTATATTTGGCATTAATTCTCTTTGTTTTAAGGGAAATTTCAAGAGTGGCAGCACTGGTAGCCATTTATAAAAGCTTTTATTTAAATTTCAACAGAAGTTTTTGTTTGTATACTTCTCTGAATCTAGTGCTTATCAGTGAAAATTTCAAGTAGTGTAGGTGCATTTTACAGCTATTTTATTTATTTCCGGATACGAATATATCTTTTGGAAGACATTCTCGTAAGTAGGAATGTTATACGACACTAGGGCCTAACTGTAATAATAATAAAATACTATAAAAAGCGATAAAGGATAGACACATATACATGTGTATTATACCAAAAAATAGGGCATAAATATTCACTCTTTAAATGCGGATTGAAGTCCCAATCCAAATATACATGAGTACTTTATAGATAAAAAACTAGGGAAAAAATTATTATAAAATGACTATTTCACATCAATATATTTGTCAAACAATGAAGACACACTTACGAAATCTTATATAATATCAAAAACAACTTATTAGTTTCAACCAAATAGGAAATTCTTACGAAAACTTATATAACCCAAACATATTAGGATAAGAAGTTAAAAACACCTTATATAACATGGCCATGACATACTAGGAATATTACTACAGATGGGGCAAGAAAATAGGGCTACCATTAGCTTTAGGGGATGGTGAAAGGTAAAGATAATCATATAAAAGCCGGGATTTTTTAGTGGAAAAGGGAGAACAGCAGCAGGACTGATTGCAGTCCCCCCAGCGGGGGTAGCGGCTACATTGGTAATATGACTCCTTTTTTATCATTCTTTGATCATTTTAAGACTTAGAATTAAATAAGGGACCAAATGGTCCAAGGAACTTAGAATAACGAACAAAGTTGAATATTTTTAAATGATTGTTTCTCTCTCTCTGAATTTTAACACTTTAATATTTTGAATATTTTTACGTTTGACAATGTGGCGATTTCAGCTGACTTTAATAAATTGTTTTATATGTTATTGATCTAATATCTCTTTATGTTTGACTTTATTTTAATAAATTATGTTAATTTTTCGTTTACTGTGTTTTAACATGTTTAAATGTGGAATTCTTCCTCCAAAACCAAGGCCAACCGCTCGGGCCAAAGACCACCTAAACAATAGTGGTCTTCACGCTATCAATACGGCAGGGCTTAACAGACCTGCCGCGTAATAAGGAATTATATTATTACCCAATTACAGTCCAAAGTATTTCGAATCTATTGTCTATAATGTCACAATAATTTAATTTGTTTCTACAATAACCAATATTATATTGTAATTAAACTATTGTTAATTATCATTGTTGCGAGTCTGATTGACCATTATCCTATCAAGTAGAAACATTTTCAGTAAAATAAAGTAATTTATGTTATTTATCCGTGTCTGATCTGATAGGTTACTAGCCAAGAAAGAGTGAAACTGCAAAATGGAAAGTGAACAATCTAATGAAGATGGTGCATCTAAGATTATACCTTGCAATAGAGGCACAGGATGTAAAAGACAGAGAATACTTGGAAAAGAAATATCGCAAAAAAGAAACGTTAATCTTCCAAAGAATTGCCCAAACTTCCAGAGTGTGAACACGGAGGACCATTTAAGTGTCGTGAACTCACAATGCAGGACATTCATAAGTTTCACCAGATCTTCTACTGTGAAAAAGACAAACATGTACAGGACAGTGTAATCCTAAAATACACGCAGAGTGAATCCCCCAAACGTGCAAGACCTCGTGCGGAAAGGAAGCAAGTTCGAAAAACTATTAATCGTTTCCTTATCCCAAAGAATAAAAATGGTCAAACAGAACTCATCCAGGTATGTAAAAGAAGTTTCTGCTCTATACTTGGTATAAGTGAGAAGAGAGTCCAGGCGAAGTGTTTGTTGTAGCAGACATTTTAAAACTGGAGAGTTGCCCAGCAGTGAGAACAGAGGAGGGGACCACAAATCTCACAATTTTATCAACAAAAGGGCTGCGGTGAAGTCTTTCATTGAAAGTCTTGTGCCACTAGAGAAACACTACTGTCGAGCATCAAGTAAAATGAGACAGTACGTACCCAGTCACCTTTCAATTTCTAAACTCTGTGCGGCATACAATAATAATGCTACTTCAGAATTAAAAGTCTCATACTCTTATTTCTATGAAGTATTTGTAAATGAATACAATTTAAGTTTCGGCTCCCCTGCTATTGATAAATGCTCAAAATGTATACAGTATGAATTAGAAATAAAATCTGGAGATAATTCTCGCCTTGCAGAGTACCAGATACATAAAAAAAGAAGTGAATCATTTTATTCACTACTAAGAACTGCGAACAGTGAACAAATAACAATTTCATTTGACTATCAAAAGAATCAAGTCCTCCCTAAAGTACCTGACCAGGCAGCCTACTATAGTAGACAGGTGTACATATATAATTTGACAATTTGTGAAGATACATCCACTGATAATGAGTCAAAAGATAAAGTATTCATCTACACATGGACGGAGGCAGATGGAGCCAAGGGTTCATCACAGATTGCATCTGCAGTATATCACAGACTAAATAACATAAATTTTGTGAAATCATCCGTAGTCCGGTTGTTTGCAGATGGCTGTGGAGGACAATAAAAACTGTTCTATGATATGCATACTCATGTATTGGCTAGAAACATGTGCTCCACCTCATGTGAAAGAAGTTCATGTAATTTTCCCTGTGCCAGGGCATTCCTACATATCACCAGATAGGGTCTTTGGGAGGATTGAACTTGAACTCCAGGACATTGACACAATTATCAAGCCTGAAACGTACTGGGACATTTACCAAAATCATGGACCACTTTTGAAAATGGGAACTGACTGGCCTGTGTATGATTGGAAGCTCATGTCACAACACAGCGTAAAGAAACCTGGACAGTGGCATTTCAAATTTGCAACAACGAAGAGATTCATCATCAGTCGAGGAATGACTCCGTCTGCACGCATTCTCGTTAGAGGGGAACCATGGTATCAGATGAACATAGGAATGTCGAGAAAGGGACTGAAACCAAATGTGGACTTTTCACCGTTACATCTCACATTAGTTCCAGTTGGGGTGCCAATAAAGAAAAACAAAATTTGTGACGTGAAAAGGCTTTTGAGACTTCATTTTGGTGATCGATGGGAGGGAAATGCTGACTTGCAGTTCTACCATGAGGTAATTAATAGAGATACAGTTGATGAAGACGTCTCAGAAGATGAACTGGAAGGAGGTATGGTGGAGGATGCTGATGAATTGTAAGACAGATTCGTTCATCTTTCTGTTATCCAGTATTTTTTTGTATGGTGTACTTCTGAGGGCACAATGTATAAATAAATGTTGCCATTATTTGTTCATTCATTAAATAGCATTGATCTTTCGGAATTTTCCTTTCATTATTTCAATATTTACAATTTTGGAAACAAAGTAACTCATTATATTTGAAAAGAAAAATATTCGCCTAGACTGGGGTTTGAACCCAGGACCTTTGACTTTCTATGTTAATGCTCTTCCATCTGAGCTCAGATGGAAGAGCATTGACATAGAAAGTCAAAGGTCCTGGGTTCAAACCCCAGTCTAGGCGTATATTTTTCTTTTCAAATATAATTTGTCCATCATTCTTCTTCTTCTTCTTCCTTCCAAGTATTAGGCCAAGGCCTGTTACGATCCTATAGAAAATTTTCCCTCCAGCATTTCATAGGACGGCCCAGTGATCTTCGTCCTCTTGGTATATAATTATAAACAGCTTTGGGGATCCGATTTGAACTCATTCTTTCAAGATGGTGTTTCCAATTTAGTTGGTACTGTTTAATATATTCCAAAATTGGCATAGTCTTCAATTCTTTTAAGATATCGGTGTTCCTTTTCCGATCCCATCTGGTGTAACCCGCTGTTAAGGTGTTTAAAAACGAATAATATTAATATTGAAAGTAACTCATGTCCATTACTTTTGTTTTCAAAATGTCCCTTGTCCACTCTTTAGTTTCAAAATGTCTCTTGTCCATATTATTTCTACAAATTACACGAAAACTATTAATTTGGGAATAGAAATCATGATAATACAGTATAACCTATGGACCTCTGAATGCCCAGAAACAATTTCTAAAGGAAATTGTGCTTATTTCAGACCTAAAAATAATTTTCGTAGTTCCGCACAAATTTATGAAAATGGACAAGAGACGTTTGAAAATAAGCTCCTCAAATAACATAATTTAAAAATACAATGTGTAGTAAAGAAAGGGATAATATGAGATAATCTGGAATATTTAAATTATATGTAATAGTTATGCATAGTTTTTAGTAAGTAATATTTTGAGGTTCTTTTAATCAAGTTTTTTTTTTTTGAGTCTGATGTAAGATGATACAGACTCAAAAAAAACTTGATAGTTATGTATGTTAAAAGAGCCTGTTTGGGCCTCAGATGGATGCATAAAGTTAAGACTGATCTGGTGAAAGTTATATTACTTGATTTTATATTTAATATTTCAGACAGTTGGAACGTTGGAGGAAGTAGCAATGCCACAGAACGGCATATATCACGTTGGAATAACAGCTCTTAGTGAAGCTTTTATGAACAATCCAAGTCTCCGTGTCTTAAATCTGAATGACAATACAGTTACAGCTAAAGGTGCAGGTGCCTTGGCCAGTGCATTGCCAAGTTTACAGAAATTAGAAGAATTAAATCTTGGTGACTGTTTATTGAAAACTAAAGGAGCACTTCTATTAGCTGAAGCATTGACTGAAGCACACAAAGAATTAACGGTAAGAATTGTTATAGTTATTCAGAATTTTGGTATTTTTATTATAGCAATGTCCTACACTAAAGCCAAACGGTTTAAGGCATCCGGCCATGGTGCAGAGCTATGGAACGTGCGGTGGTTCCAGTCTTCATGGGGGAAGAAATTTTCTCATGGAATTTTGGCCAGTATAGGACTAGTGCCCACTCAGCAAAATTTGGATAGCTACAATAAGTAGCGACTCCAGGTTGAGAAAACCAGCTATAATGGCTGATTGATATAATTTGGTGATCACATGTCATCCCTATATTGGCTCATTGATTGTCTGCCTCTGTGAGTAGTACATGTGGATGTGAGGCCAGCAGCCCGTTAGTAGACCAAGGGTTGCTCATAGTGTTTAATAGAACTTTGATGATCTAAAAACCTTAAAGTTGAGGAAAACTCTGAAAAACTGAAAGTTCAACATGACCAGGAATTGAACCCAGGCCTGCTGCATGAAAGACAACTATATACAGCCTTTGAAAGAAACGATGGTGCACAGATAATTTTTAAGTCCCAGAACAAAGCCATTGCACATGATCAGAGATCAGCTAATTGGTTCACAAGTGCACAACTATTTGAGAAACTAAAATCTGTTCTATTTCATTGTGTGTCGTGCAACAGAAAATAATTTCGCATAAATAAATAGTGTGGTAAATGCTGTAAATAAAACAAAGCAAAACCAATAAAAGAAAACAAACAAAATGTGAAATAAGGATGAGATGGAGAAAAAAAAACCATGACAGCATACTTGAACACGCAACCTCATGCATGAGAAACAGATGTTCCCTCCATTGGACCACAACTGTCCCTGCTGGAAACAGTCTTTATGAAGTGATGCAATACTCCAGGACTTCCAACTCTTTAATAATTAAATCCAGGATTTACTTGTATATTGAGATTAGATATTAACTTGACTTAGTTTAAATTAATCAGACACTTTTGCTAGAGTCATAACGTTGGTTGAAAATGAGAGAGATCCTTCTCTTGAAAACTAGTTCCCGTGTTTAAAGAAACATAAAATATGAGGTAAGATGTAAAAATATGACTCATTAATTTACGAATCTTGCTAGGCCTTGTGTTTTGTAAATGAAGTAATGAGATGTTTCAATCGTTATTCATTTTCTATATATGACCTGTTTTCTTTAATTAATTAATTTCTCTATATATACAAATTTATTTATTTAACGAAGCCTGGCAATGTATAGGCATTATGAAAATTAACGACATTATTAAAAAATTCTTCCTGACCAGGATTAAACCTGAGCCTGTGTTGTTGCGAGAGTGTATCTTACTGACTGCTCCACTGAAGCGAATGATACAAATACTTCATGAAGAAAGACTTAAGCCATCTGATTGATCTCAAAGGAGACAGCACATGTAACAACTTACTGGTGTGAATCGCTCTTCAAAACTTTTAACTTTCCATCATCAAGAGATGCACCATCAATTTTTTCAAAGGCTGCACCTAGACCAGTGATGGTCAGTAATGTATTATCATATATGTAATAAAAGTATGTAAATACCTTTTAGTATATTTGAAGAGAAAAATTCTCGCCTAGACCGAGACTCAAACCCGGGACCCTTGGCTTTCTGGGCCAAGTGCTCTACCAACTGAGCTACCGAGGCGAGTCACGATATAGACGCAAATTTTTTCTCTTATATACGTTGTAATTCCCTATCGCCAAATGCTTTTGAAACCATTGCTTCTATCTTTGCAAATGGCGGCTTCTTAGTTAAGAAGACATTTATTGTATATATAATAGGAGTTAGATATGCACGGCTCATCTCATATTTTAGTATTTTTAGTATTTTAAAATAACTTATTCAACAGGCTGTGCATCTTGGTTTCAATGAAATAAGAGCAAGAGGTGGATTAGAATTGGCTAAAGCTATGAGAAACAAAGAGAAATTAACAGTTTTGGATTTAGGAGGAAATCAGTTTGGTGAGAATGGACGCCAGGAACTACAGTCAGAATTAAAAGACAGTGGTCGATTAAGTACTCTTGGCAGTTTAAGGTAAGTTTATAAAAATTATATAAAGGCAAATAATCGGACATAATAATATATATATATATATATATATATATATATATATATATATATATTAAGGTAGAATATGTTTATCACTCACAATATGAGGTGAGTGATAAACATATTCTACCTTAATGAATATACCTCATAGTGAGAATTCCTAAAATAAGTATATATATATATATTATTCAATGCCCCAGGTTGTCATTCGGCATTTCTGGTTTCTCTCCTGGCATTGGCATAATTGTAACCCACCTAGAAGGCGGAGTTACGTTGCCCCGTTGATATGATGGATAATAAATTATAATGGAGTGCCAGGAGAGTTCTTAACCTAAATTCCAGACCATGGACAACCACAGGAATAATTCCCTTTAAGGAAAAAATCCTATGGTTTGACCAGGAATCGAACCTGGGATCTCATGAACAGTAGTCAGAAACAATGACCACTAGCCCGTGAGGCTGGTCATGTTTCTTACATATTTAGATATTACATTCCTTTGAAGTACTAGAGAAAAACTAATTTTCTTAAATTATATAATATTAATTAATATATAGTTAGAATTTTCACAACTCACCTCATATTTGTAGATTTCTTGAATACTGATTTCAATATGATACATATCATTATCGATTCTTTCTAACTGTTGAATCAGCATTTGGTGATCGTGCAGGTTGATTTCTTCAAGAAATCTACAAATCTGAGGTGAGTTGTGAAAATTCTAAATTAATAAAAATTAACCTCATAGTGTCACTTTCTTTAAATATTAAGTATATATGTTTCTAAATTTAGCATTTTTCAATTCTTAGCTATTAATTTTTTATTTACACTTGTATAAGAAAAAAAGGAAATAAATTTTTAGAGAATGAAAAAACTTGTTAGTTTAAAGGTGTGTTATAAATTGAGGGTTTATACTTATGGGGAGATATATATATTGTTCTACCTTTATTTGGTTTGGTTATGGAAATTCTCTAACATGTTCTAGTGAAATTTCAAGAAATTTGAAGTTGTGTGAGATGAGTCGTTAAAAATATGTTCTCCACTCACTATTAATGATAATGTTTACTTCCCAACATTAATTTAAATATAAGTTCTAATATTAAGGTAGAATATTTTTATCACTCACCTCATATTGCTCTTCTTATTTGATTATAAACTAGTTTCGGAATGTAGTTTCTGTTCCATCCTCAGTATCGTCACGACCGTTGTTCTGTCGTCTTGAAGAGCTGTTCTTCTCTCCTTCCATTGGCTGACTGAAAAACCTCGAAACCAGGTCATTCTCACCGGGAATTTCAAAGTTCATTAATTTCTTCTTTTCGCTCTTTTGAATGTAGATCTTTTCCCAAACAGTAAGTTCTTTAGGTTTTTCTATTTGTTTTAATAATTTAGCTTCTTTCTCGATAAGATGTTTTTCAGACCATGCATGGGCAGCCACTGCAGATTTTTCTACTTCCCCTTTCTTGACATTCCTGAGATGTTCTTTCACTCTAGTTTTCAAATTTCTTTTAGTTTTTCCTATGTAGAATTTCTCACATTCTTCACGTTTAATTTGATAAATCCCTGATTTGTTTTCTTCTTTAATTTTCTCATTCTTATTAGGTCTAATCAGTCTACTGATGCTGTAGTCATTTTTGGGTGCTAACCTTATGTTGAAATCTTTAAAACATTTTTTGAAACTTGTGTTTTAATGGATGATATGTGAATTTTCTAAATTTTACATTATCTTCTTTTACTTTTAGAAGAGTGCTTTGATTAATAAATTTTTGTCTTTTGAAATTGTTTATTTTTTTTAGTATCATTTTTATTGCAAAACCATTTTTCGTGGCTATGTTGATTATGTGTTGTTTTTCATAATTTTCTTTGTTCATTGGTATGTTCACTAATCTATGTGTCAAACTATTGAAAACTGCTTCTTTGTGAGCTATGTGATTGAAACCTAAAGCTTTTATGTAGTTATCTATATGTGTCTTCTTTCTGTAAATTCCAAATTCTATCTTATTTTCTTCATTCCTTTTTAAGTTGAGATCTAAAAATGGTATTTCTCCATTGATTTCCTTTTCCATAGTGAACTTTATAGTTTGACTTTGAATGTTCAATAATTTTAATGCATCATCTATCTGTTTATGATTAACTATTGCAATTATGTCATCCACATATCTGCACCAGAACTTGAAAATTAAACGATGTCCATTAATTATCTTGTGTTCAAAATTCCCCATGAATAGATTAGCTAAGAATGGAGATAAAGGGTTTCCCATCGAAAGTCCTGAATTTTGTTTATAAAATCTTCCATTGTAGGTGAAAAACATATTATCGATACATAATTTAGTTAAAGTTTTATATTCGACTATCTTTACTTTTTCAATTTTATTATTGTTCATCCAAATCTCTAAAATTTCCATAGTTTGGTCTTTTGGAATGCTTGGAAATAAGGAAACAACATCAAATGAAACTAATCTGTATGAAGATTGTAGTTGTATGTTTTCTAGTTTATCTACCAATTCATAATTAACAACATAGGGTCTCCTACATATCATTTATCTAAATGGTTATGCAAGGAATTTAATAAAATGAATGGATTTGAAAACTCTGCAATAGAAAACTCTTATGAATTGGTAGATAAACTAGAAAACATACAACTACAATCTTCAGACAGATTAGTTTCATTTGATGTTGTTTCCTTATTTCCAAGCATTCCAAAAGACCAAACTGTGGAAATTTTAGAGATTTGGATGAAAAAGAATAAAATTGAAAAAGTAAAAATAGTCGAATATAAAACTTTAACAAAATTATGTATCGATAATATGTTTTTCACCTACAATGGAAGATTTTATAAACAAAATTCAGGACTTTCGATGGGAAACCCTTTATCTCCGTTCTTAGCTAATCTATTCATGGGGAATTTTGAACACAAGATAATTAATGGACATCGTTTAATTTTCAAATTCTGGTGCAGATATGTGGATGACATAATTGCAATAGTTAATCATAAACAGATAGATGATGCATTAAAATTATTGAACATTCAAAGTCAAACTATAAAGTTCACTATGGAAAAGGAAATCAATGGAGAAATACCATTTTTAGATGTTTTTATTATTAATTTCATACGTCTCAATGATGGATAAATCATATTTAAAGAGAAAAATTATACGCTCAGACCGGGACTTGAACCCGGGACCCTTGGTTTTCTTATCCAAGTGCTCTACCATGTAGCTCAAATGGTAGAGCACTTGGACTAGAAAACCAAGGGTCCCGGGTTCAAGTCCCGGTCTGAGCGTATAATTTTTCTCTTTAAATATGATTTATCCATCATTTTTAGATCTCAACTTAAAAAGGAATGAAGAAAATAAGATAGAATTTGGAATTTACAGAAAGAAGACACATATAGATAACTACATAAAAGCTTTAGGTTTCAATCACATAGCTCACAAAGAAGCAGTTTTCAATAGTTTGACACATAGATTAGTGAACATACCAATGAACAAAGAAAATTATGAAAAAGAAAAAGAACACATAATCAACATAGCCACGAAAAATGGTTTTGCAATAAAAATGATACTAAAAAAAATAAACAAGTTCAAAAGACAAAAATTTATTAATCAAAGCACTCTTCTAAAAGTAAAAGAAGATAATGTAAAATTTAGAAAATTCACATATCATCCATTAAAACACAAGTTTAAAAAAATGTTTTAAAGATTTCAACATAAGGTTAGCACCCAAAAATGACTACAGCATCAGTAGACTGATTAGACCTAATAAGAATGAGAAAATTAAAGAAGAAAACAAATCAGGGATTTATCATAAGTAATGCCACGAGTGATTTACAAATTATCGATAAATTCACGACTCACGAAGTGAGGAGTGAATTTATCTAGAGAATTTGGAAATCAAGAGTGGCATTTGTTAGGACTATTTAACGAATAAAATTAAGCTGTTTACTCACAAATCATTATTTAACTGTAGTTATTTCAAAATATTTATATATTTAATGCAAACGGCGATGTTTGAAAACAAATGAGAAACGATAGGTACGCTTCTACTGCTTCTTTTGTTTATCACTGCAACCAGATCATACTATTTATTGCCAAAGGAACGCAATAGTGTAAGAATGCTCTCTAGTGGAGAAAAAATGAAACATCAATCGTATATTAATTCATTTCTGATGTCGTATGATGTAAATATTACAATTATATTTTTCTGGATTATTACCTGGGAAAAAAATACATTTAAGAAAGTCACAACAGTGGTTTCTTTTTTTGGTGGTATAATAAATTGCTACAAATGTTGACATGTATGCACTATATATACAATCTGGTAGCCGTATTTCTTATAGGCTCAGTCACTGCAAAATAACGGTCAGACCTGTTCAGAATATTAAAAAGGAGGAGCTTTGTTTAATATATGGTAATTATAACACTGATAAATATTTCGTGAAACATGACTCTGAGTGGTTGGTGTTAAACAGAAATCATTGAAACGTGATTGGGGCTCATTGACTCCCATTTGGGCATGATTAACGGATGAGTTTAAATAGTCAAATTAAATGCTGAAGAATGTGAGAAATTCTACATAGGAAAAACTAAAAGAAATTTGAAAACTAGAGTGAAAGAACATCTCAGGAATGTCAAGAAAGGGGAAGTAGAAAAATCTGCAGTTTCTGCCCATGCATGGTCTGAAAAACATCTTATCGAGAAAGAAGCTAAATTATTAAAACAAATAGAAAAACCTAAAGAACTTACTGTTTGGGAAAAGATCTACATTCAAAAGAGCGAAAAGAAGAAATTAATGAACTTTGAAATTCCCGGTGAGAATGACCTGGTTTCGAGGTTTTTCAGTCAGCCAATGGAAGGAGAGAAGGACAGCTCTTCAAGACGACAGAACAACGGTCGTGACGATACTGAGGATGGAACAGAAACTATGTTCCGAAACTAGTTTATAATCAAATAAGAAGAACAATATGAGGTGAGTGATAAAAATATTCTACCTTAATGAATATACCTCATAGTGAGAATTCCTAAAATAAGTAATAAGTTCTAATAGTTAGCATGGTATTGGTCATTCAAGATATCTCTGCAGGCGGAAGAATTAGGAAGTTCTGTTTGTTGCTACACGTGACGTCATATATGGCACTGTACACTTTCAGCGTCCCACATCCCATTCCCCTCTGCACTCATAGATAGCAGTGTCACGTGTTCTATTCCTGCATAAACACGATGCAGTGCTTATTTTAGGAATTCTCACTATGAGGTATATTCATTAAGGTAGAATTTTTTAACACTCACCTCATATTGTTCTTCTTATTTGACTGTAAACTAGTTTTGGAACATAGTTTCTGTTTCATCCTCGGTATCGCCACGACCGTTGTTCTGTCGTCTTGAAGAGCTGTCCTTCGCTCCTCCCATTGGCTGACTGAAAAACCTCGAAACCAGGTCATTCTCACCAGTAATTTCAAAGTTCATCAATTTCTTCTTTTTGCTCTTTTGAATGTAGATCTTTTCCCAAACAGTAAGTTATTTTGGTTTTTCTATTTGTTTTAATAATTTAGCTTCTTTCTCGATAAGATGTTTTTCAGACCATGCATGGGCAGCAACTGCAGATTTTTATACTTCCCCTTTCTTGACATTCCTGAGATGTTCTTTCACTCTAGTTTTCAAATTTCTCTTAGTTTTTCCTATGTAGAATTTCTCACATTCTTCACATTTAATTTGATAAAAAATCCCTGATTTGTTTTCTTCTTTAATTTTCTCATTCTTATTAGGTCTAATCAGTCTACTGATGCTGTAGTCATTTTTGGGTGCTAACCTTATGTTGAAATCTTTAAAAAATTTTTGAAACTTGTGGTGTTTTAATGGATGATATGTGAATTTTCTAAATTTTACATTATCTTCTTTTACTTTTAGAAGAGTGCTTTGATTAATAAATTTTTGTGTTTTGAACTTGTTTATTTTCTTGAGTATGATTTTTATTGCAAAACCATTTTTCGTGGCTACGTTGATTATGTGTTGTTTTTCATAATTTTCTTTGTTCATTGGTATGTTCACAAATCTGTGTGTCAAACTATTGAAAACTGCTTCTTTGTGAGCTATGTGATTGAAACCTGAAGCTTTTATGTAGTTATCTGTATGTGTCTTCTTTCTGTAAATTTGAAATTCTATCTTATTTTCTTCATTCCTTTTTAAGTTGAGATCTAAAAATGGTATTTCTCCATTGATTTCCTTTTCCATAGTGAACTTTATAGTTTTACTTTGATTAAAAATCATCGGAGAACATATTGTTTAAATAACTCACCTCATAGAATTCATGCTTCCATGATATCGCGATTTCAAACATAATCATGTTCATCGTCAGCCATAACTCCGACTGTTGAAATTCTTCGGCCGTCAACTATACTATTGTCGCCATCTTCAGTGCTGCTATCTATGGTTGAATTTATGAACTTCGAAATCAATGTAATTTCGTTAGGGATATCAAAATTCATTGATCTATTTTTGTTTTTCTGAATGTATATTTTTTCCCAAACTGTCAATTCGAAAGGTTTCTCTACTTGTTTTAAAAGTTTAGCTTCTCTTCCAATTTTATGATGTTCTAATAAACTATGTGCAGCAATTGCAGATTTTTCAAGTTCACAATTCTTAATATTTCTGAAATGTTCTTTAGTCTGAATTTCCAAATTCCTTTTTGTTTTTCCTATATAAACTTTGTTGCAATCTTCACAATTTATTTGATAAATTCCAGATTTCTTACTGTCTGGAACTTTGACTTTTTTATTGGTACTTAGAAGATTACCCAGACTAAATTTATTTATTGGTGCCAAAAAAATGTTGTATTTGTCAAAAATTTTTTGAAATTTCCTATGCATTTCAGGATGGTAAGTAATTTTCTTGTATTTTTTCTTTTCTTTGCAATTTTGTAAAGTAGTATATTCATTAAGTCTTTTA
Organism: Diploptera punctata; assembly: GCA_030220185.1. Taxonomy (NCBI): domain Eukaryota; kingdom Metazoa; phylum Arthropoda; class Insecta; order Blattodea; family Blaberidae; genus Diploptera; species Diploptera punctata. The sequence goes on from JASPKZ010009819.1 coordinate 2,319,917, forward strand.
TTGTGTTTGAATTTCTTCAACTTATTTATAATTAATTCTTTATCAAAACCATTTAATCTAGCAGTGTTTAAGATATGTTTAAACTCTTTATTGAAATTTTCTTCGTTTAATGGTACATTTGTCAATCTGTAAATTAAGCTATTGAATATTGCATGCTTATGAGCAATGTGATTGAAGCCTGATGATTTAATGTAATTATCTGTATGAGTTCCTTTTCTAAATATATCAAATTCAATTTTCAGTGTTTGATCATTCCTAATTATACATAAATCCAAAAAAGGAATTTTGTTTTCTTTTTCTAATTCGACGGTAAACTTTACTGATTCATCCTGAAGGTTTAATAATTTAAGAGCATCTTCAATATCTTAATTTACAGATTGACAAATGTACCATTAAACGAAGAAAATTTCAATAAAGAGTTTAAACATATCTTAAACACTGCTAGATTAAATGGTTTTGATAAAGAATTAATTATAAATAAGTTGAAGAAATTCAAACACAATAAAAGACTTAATGAATATACTACTTTACAAAATTGCAAAGAAAAGAAAAAATACAAGAAAATTACTTACCATCCTGAAATGCATAGGAAATTTCAAAAAAATTTTGACAAATACAACATTTTTTTGGCACCAATAAATAAATTTAGTCTGGGTAATCTTCTAAGTACCAATAAAAAAGTCAAAGTTCCAGACAGTAAGAAATCTGGAATTTATCAAATAAATTGTGAAGATTGCAATAAAGTTTATATAGGAAAAACAAAAAGGAATTTGGAAATTCGGACTAAAGAACATTTCAGAAATATTAAAAATTGTGAAATTGAAAAATCTGCAATTGCTGCACATAGTTTATTAGAACATCATAAAATTGGAAGAGAAGCTAAACTTTTAAAACAAGTAGAGAAACCTTTGGAATTGACAGTTTGGGAAAAAATATACATTCAGAAAAACAAAAATAAATCAATGAATTTTGATATCCCTAACGAAATTACATTGATTTCGAAGTTCATAAATTCAACCATAGATAGCAGCACTGAAGATGGCGACAATAGAATAGTTGACGGCCGAAGAATTTCAACAGTTGGAGTTATGGCTGAAGATGAACATGATTATGTTTGAAATCGCGATATCATGGAAGCATGAATTCTATGAGGTGAGTTATTTAAACAATATGTTCTCCGATGATTTTTAATGATTATACCTCATAATGTTTACTTCCCAACATTAATTAAATATATTTACTTTGATTGTTCAATAATTTTAATGTATCATCTGTTTATGATTAACTATTGCAATTATGTCATCCACATATCGACACCAGAACTTGAAAATTAAATGATGTCCATTAATTATCTTGTGTTCAAAATTTCCAATGAATAGATTATTAGCTAAGAATGGAGATAAAGGGTTTCCCATCGAAAGTCCTGAATTTTGTTTATAAAATCTTCCATTATAGGTGAAGTAGACAACACTGTCAAGAATATCAATCACATTTTAACTAAGAAAGACAAGTTTCATCTGAAGGTTTCATCCAAAAATTCCCAACATCTACGGACTCCCGAAAGTGCACAAAGAAGGGAAGAAAATGAGGCCGATAATTAACAACAAAGCACTCTTCTAAAAGTAAAAGAAGAAAATGTAAAATTTAGAAAATTCACATATCATCCATTAAAACACCACAAGTTTCAAAAAAATTTTAAAGATTTCAACTTAAGGTTAGCACCCAAAAATGACTACAGCATCAGTAGACTGGTTAGACCTAATAAGAATGAGAAAATTAAAGAAGAAAACAAATCAGGGATTTTTTTATCAAATTAAATGTGAAGAATGTGAGAAATTCTACATAGGAAAAACTAAGAGAAACTTGAAAACTAGAATGAAAGAACATCTCAGGAATGTCAAGAGAGGGGAAGTAGAAAAATCTGCAGTTTCTGCCCATGCATGGTCTGAAAAACATCTTATCGAGAAAGAAGCTAAATTATTAAAACAAATAGAAAAACCAAAAGAACTTACTGTTTGGGAAAAGATCTACATTCAAAAGAGCGAAAAGAAGAAATTGATGAACTTTGAAATTCCTGGTGAGAATGACCTTGTTTCGAGGTTTTTCAGTCAGCCAATGGAAGGAGCGAAGGACAGCTCTTCAAGACGACAGAACAACGGTATTGACGATACTGAGGATGGAACAGAAACTATGTTTCGAAACTAGTTTATAGTCAAATAAGAAGAACAATATGAGGTGAGTGATAAAAAATTCTACCTTAACGATGCAGTGCCCTCCGTCAACAACTGCTCTTACTCCTTAAATGGGTAATAGCAGGCAAACTCTGGTTTCTACTACTATTTTTATTATTCAAATTCCAAACCCTATACATATGGCCGGAAAAAAATGTGAGGATGTTAACATTAATTCTATCTTTCCAAAAAAAATTCCTAACTTCAACCTTGAGTTTTATATATTTTATTAAAACAACTAACAATTTTAATTGCAATTAAAATAGAGATTAATGCAATTTAAATATATGTAAGAAATAACACTATGAGGTTAATTTTGATTGTATTTGAGTTGTGTATTTTGACTCACCTCATATTTCTGGAGACTGGTTTCGTCGCTAACTGTGCGACATTCTCGATGCTTCACAACTGTTGTCTTGCGGTTGTTCCTCCTGCTAATTGACTTCTGCGCCCTCTGTTGGCTGACCAAAGAAATTCCAAATCAATTTTTTTTCCTTATCACCAGGAATTTCAAAATTCATGGTTTTCTTTTTATTCTTGCATATGTAAATTTTCTCCCAAATTGTGAGTTCCTTAGATTTTTCTAACTGTTTAAGTAATTTTGTCTTAGTTCAATTCTGTGTTTTCTGACCATTCATGTGCAGCTGTTGCAGATTTTTCTATTTCTCCCTTTTTAACATTTCTAAGGTGTTCTTTCAATCTTGTATTTAAATTCGTTTTTGTTTTTCCTGTGTATATTTTTTCACAATCTTTACAATTTGATAAATCCCTGATTTGTTGCCGTCTTCAACCTTTTCATTTTTGTTGGTTTTGATTAATTCATTCAAACTGTAATCATTTTTTTGGTGCTAATTTAATGTTAAATTTGTTGAAAATTTTTTGTAACTTATTAAATACTAAAGGATGGTATGTAAATTTCTTGAATTTTTTACCAATTTCTTTATCTCAAATATAATTAATGAATGTATCTGTGATGATATTAACCTTTACACTGCTACGAACGTGTATATCCGTTGGCAAAGAAAATGCTTTCTGTGCTATGGGTGTGTATATCCATTCTCAACTCCAAACGCCTGCTAGTTATATAATACGTATTGTATTGCTTTCAAACTAAGCAGGCATATACTGCCATCTCCTAGGAACCTAAATAAACTTTTTCCATATTTCTCCCTGCATTGAGCAAGGAGAGTTTTAAAGGCTGGAAATATCTCAGCAGTGAAAAGGTTAAGATAATTTATTAAGATTATTTTTTATAGTAAATGTTTTAGAACAAGTTTTTCTAACATTATTCTCATAGTTTGCTAATGAATCACATAATTGGAAGAGAAACTAAACTTTTGAAACATTTAGTGAAGTTTTTTTTGATGTTATATTTAAATATTAAAACTTTCCCAATACTGGACAATATTATTTTGAAAATTTCTTTCCTCATATGCAATTTTCTAATCGCCCGAAGGCAGATAGACAATGCTACAAATAGCCAATGGCCGGCTTCTGTTCAAGAAGTATTTTTAATGAGAATTTTACACTACCTTTTTAAGCAGTAAAGCTTAATATTTTGATGTTATATTTATATATTAATACTTTCCGATACTGGGCAATATTATTTTCAGAATAGAAATTAACTCTGAACCTCAGTTTTAAACATCAGTTTGTTATCCATTATACCATTCATTCTTCTTGAATAGAAGTTGGTTATTGTTAGCGCCGTCTATCTGCCTTCGGATGATAGAGAATTGCATATGAGGAAAGAAATGTTAACATTTGTATCATGTCTTGAGTGATGTAATGGATAACATACTGGTGCGTAGAACCAGAGGTTCATAGTTCAAGTCCTGGTTCAAGCCTTAAATTTTCTTTTGAAAATAATATTGTCCAGTATTGGAAAGTATTAATGTATAAATATAACATAAAAATATTAATATTTAATTTTAGGAAGTTATATTTTGAGGTTATTTTAATTATATTATTTTTGGTCTGGACATCTTACCTCAATATTAATGTTGATTTGTTCTTGGACATGTTTCAAAACAATTCTCTGTTTTATCTTCAGCTTTCCCAGACAGTCTGGGAAAGCTGAAGATAAAACAGAGAATTGTTTTGAAACATGTCCAAGAACAAATCAACATTAATATTGAGGTAAGATGTCCAGACCAAAAATAATATAAATAAAAATATTAAGCTTTACTGTTTAAGAAGGTAGTGTTAAATTCTCATTAAAAATACTTCCTGAATAGAAGCTGGCCATTGGCTATTGATAGCAGCATGAATCTGCCTTCGGATGATCAGAAAATTGTATATGTTAACATTTGTATCGCATCTTGAATGTGTAATGGATAGCTTACTGGTGCGTAGAACCAGAGGACTGGAGTTCAAGTCCTGGTTCAAGAGTTAATTTTTCTTTTCAAAATTTAGAGAAGTATTTGGAATTAACAGTTTGGGAAAATATATACATTTGGAAGAACAATTATAGATAATGAATTTTAAAATTCCTGGTGAGCAAAATTTAATCTCCAAGTTCATAAAATTGGCACCCGATGGCAGTTTGAATGATGGTGGTAATGGCAAAGTTTTTCCATTTAATTTGTAAAAACTTAATTTTGTTTAATTAAAATATGATTAATACAAAGACTCCTGGATGGTGTTTCTCTTGAGGCCGAAACAGGTCAACAAATGGCCTAAATTCGTGAATGTACTATGATGATGATGATGATTAATACAAAATAATAAAAAAATAGCTTTCTCTCTCTCTCTGAATACATAAACAAAAGCTTCTCTAGTCATGGAAAAAATAGAGAAATTTCTTTTTTTACTGAAAATTGATGGAGAAAATTACTTTTTTAATACTTAATACAGGCTTTCCACTTTACAGCAGTTCGCCTGGAGAAAATTAACTTATGTTTTAATTGTTTGAGTCCAAAATATTTATTAAAAAAGGAATGTTACTTTATTAATCAGCACAAATTTGTTCTGATCTCGATTTTCATCTTCTTGGTGCATGGTTTTTTATTTTGACTTGATAACTCCTATAATTTATTTTAAAAAATTGCAACATCTCACCTCATATCCCTCTTCTTCTTAGACCAGTTTCGGGACCTAACTAGGATCCATACTCAGTATTTTCACACTGTTATGTCGGCATGAAGAACCGCCTCGTGCTCCCACTGTTGGTAGACTGATGAATCTCCAAATCACATCCCCCGGGAATTTCAAAATTCATTAATTTCTCCTTCACATTTTTTTAATGTAGATTTTTTAAATAGATTTTTTCCCCAAACCATGAGCTCTTTAGGTTTTCCTATTTATTTGATTAATTTAGTCTTTCTTTCAATTTAATCTTTTTCTGACCATGTATGGATGGCTACTGCAGATTTTTCTACTTTCCCATTATTGGCATTCCTGAGATATTCTTTCACTCTGGTTTTTAAATTTCTCTCTTTCCCCCCCCCCCATGTAGATTTTATCACATTCCCTGCATTTAATCTGATAAATTCCTGATTTGTTTTCTTCTTCTATTTCCTCATTTTTGTTAGATCTCCATCCATAGTAATTCTGCCCAAGGGCAGGTCTTTCACTGCAATCATAGCATTTTCATGCTATGCTTTGCAGCTTTACTAGGGAATTATAGGTGTGGTAGCTTCCCGTTGCTTTCCACACCGGTGAAGGACGAAAATGATGATGATGGCCAGATGATTTTCGGGGACCGTTGGACCCTAAGCTTCCTGACATTTGTCTTTACAGATGAGGAAAAACCTCAGCTAGGAACCTGTCCCGACCGGAAATCAAACCCAGGCCTGCTGTGTGACAAGGCAGCACGCTACCTCGAGACTACAGCGGTGGACCTTGTTAGATCTAATTAATCTAATGATGTTTAAAGTCTTCTTTGGTTCCAATCTTGTGTTGAAATTTTTTAAGAAACTTATGAGACTTATGGTGGTTTAATGGATGATACATATGTGAATTTTTTGAATTTTATGTTTTCTTCTTTTCCTTTTAGAAGTGTTCTTTGATTAATAAATGTTTGTCTTTTGAACTTGTTTTTCACTATGGAAACTGAAATTAATAGACAAATACCATTTTTACATCTAAATTTAATTAGAAATGGAGAAAATAAGATGTAATTTGGAATATACAGAAAGAAGACACATATAGATAACAATATTAAAGCTATATTTAAATTAATATCGGGAAGTAAACATTATCAGGTTATATCATTAATAATGAATGGAGAACATATTTTAATCGACTCACCTCATACATTTTCAAACTTCTTTCATACCGACGGTTTCAGACAATATCATGTCCTTCATCAGTCATGGCGTCCATTGATGAAATTCCGTGATTGTTGATTTCTTTAGTGACATCACCTCTTGTGCTGCCATCTTTCGTTGGGATTATAAACTTTGTAATTAAATTTTTATTCACCGGAATATCGAAATTCATAGATCGATATTTATTCTTCTGAATGAATATCATTTCCCAAATTGTCAATTCCAACGGTTTATCCAACTGTTTTAAAAGTTGAAAAATCAGCAATTGCTGCACATAGTTTACTAGAACATCATACAATTGAAAAAGAAGCGAAACTTTTAAAACAGTTGGATAAACCGTTGGAATTGACAATTTGGGAAATGATATTCATTCAGAAGAATAAATATCGATCTATGAATTTCGATATTCCGGTGGATAAAAATTTAATTACAAAGTTTATAATCCCAACAAAAGATGGCAGCACAAGAGGTGATGTCACTAAAGAAATCAACAATCACGGAATTTCATCAACGGACGCCATGACTGATGAAGGACATGATATTGTCTGAAACCGTCGGTATCAAAGAAGTTTGAAAATGTATGAGGTGAGTCGATTAAAATATGTTCTCCATTCATTATTAATATTAAAGCTTCTGGTTTTAATCACAAAGTCACAAAGAGGCAGTTTTCAACAATTTGACACATAGATTACTGAACATACCTATGAACAGAAAAAAATTATGAAAAAGAAATAGAATACATTATCAACATTGCAACAAATAAAGCATGATACACAAGAAAATGAACATGTTCAAAAGAAAAGAAAAAAAATATTAATCAAAAGTATGCTTCTAAAAGAAAAAGAAGAAAATTGAAGAAATTCACATATCATCCATTGAAGCACCATAAGTTTCAAAAAACTTTTAAAAACTTCAACATAAGATTGGAACCGAAAAACAACTTCATTACAATTGGATTAATTAGATCCATGAAAAATGGGGGAAAAAAAAAGACAAAAACAAATCAGGGATTTTTCAGATTAAATGCTAGGAATGTGATAAAGTATACATGGGGGAAACAAAGAGAAAATTTAAAAACCTGAATGAAAGAACATCTCAGGAATGTCAAAAATGAAGTAGAAAAATCTGCAGTAGCCACCTGCGCATGGTCAGAAAAAACATAAAATCAAAAGAAATACTAAAATAATAAAACAAATAGAAAAATCTAAAGCGCTCACAATTTGGAAGTTCATCAGTCTACCAACAGAGAGAGCAGGAGATTGTCTTCAGGATGACATAACAATGGTCGTATAGGTACTGAGGATGGAACCTAATAAGATCCTGAAAGTGGTCTAATAAGAAGTATATGAGGTGAAATGATACAATTTTTCTTAAATAAATTATACCTCTTAATGTTAATTCCTAAAATAGTTGAATCCTATAATATTTAATTTTGAGTTGTTTTTTTACTCACCTCATGAGTCAAAAAACAACCCAAAATTAATTAAAATAAACCTCATAGTGTTATGTAGTAACATAATCTATAATATTTGTTTATTTACTAATGTGTATTTAGTGAGGATGAAGATGAAGATGAAGATGAGGAAGAGGAATATGATGATGAAGATGACGAAAATGAGGAGGAAAGTGGTCAAAGTGAATCAGAAGAAGACAAATCAATTGAGAAAAAGGATGAGAGTACTGGTGACTTGGAGAGAGCAATTCAAGAAATCCAAAATGTGAAATTGAATGACAGTTCGGAGACAAAAGAAATTACTGTAACAGAAACAAAAACTGTGAGTATTTGCTGTTTAATGTAATTATTGCTAAATTTGCTTAGGCTTATTATTAAATTGCTTATTTGGCAAATTATTAAGTTGTTTTATTTTCATTCATTCTTCCTTACATTTTTCTAGCTGTAGCTGATTACTTGAGTTATTTTATTTTATATAAGAGAAAAAAAATGTTAACATTAAATAGAAATATGAGCATTGGTACATAAGCCATGGCTACTATTTTTTTAATGGTAAGGGATTGTATCACAGAGTGTTTTTTGTTCATTGTCACCAGGTTGACTTATGACATTTCTGGCATTCTCTCTTAGCAGTGGCAGAAAAATTGTAACCCACTCCTGGAGTTGAGTTGCCTGGAATTCAAAATTATATTAACCCAATGATATGATGGATGATAAATGATAATGAAACACCAGGAGAGTCCTTAAAACTAAATTATTGCGCAATAGTGCATTTTGTTGCACTTACAGCAATGGTGACCATGATTGAAAGTTCAAGTTCCTACATTTCGGGGTTGCCAACCTAAATAATCATACTGTAATAAAAATAACTATACTGTAATATTACAAACATGTGTGTGGGAAGTAATACCACTGCCCTCTATGTAGACTACATACAGTGCATATACAAAAAATATCCAAAAGGTAGTGTTAATATACATTATACAAAACAAATCACTGAATTTTAAATTAACTGAACTTTATTTGAAACAATAAAAAGCAATAAATACATACTTGCTGCCATTTTATCACTAATTTTGTCTCATGGCCTCCTGTTGTTTCAACAAATAAACATTACCCACTGCTATGAATTATGAAGTATGAAGTGAGTGAAATAATAAAAAATAAACAAAATTACCCACACTGTTAATGTTAGTAAATTGTTTATAATGAATGCAAGTATTTCGAACAAAGATTATATTATTTGACTATTATTCATTATTTTGAAAGCACCATCATGCAAAAAAATAATGTACAATGCACGTTTGTGAAGTGTTTTACAGAATCTCGGAAATTAAAAACCTCACTATTGTTTGGTGTTTAAACATTTTCCTCAATTCTGTAAAAACCACTTCTTAACCTTGCATCGTAATATACTATTAACCTACATTCCAGGCTATGGACAATCACAGAAAATCTCTTTAAGGAAAAATTCCTGTGATCTGAGTGAAAATTGATTGGGTACCTCATAAACTTTAGTCAGAAGCTGTGACTACAAGATCATGGATGTCAAATGTCCCAAAAAAAAATTACATTAGTAGTATGTGTCCACAACACAAGATGTCTCACTGATTCCTTTATTGTACAGAGAGTGATTGATTTTGAGTTTTATTTTGACTCGCCTCATATTTCTTGACTCCCATGCAAACCCAGGTTTCGTCACTTGATTTGTGACATTCATAGTTGTAATCATGGTGTTGCATCGAGAATGTCACAAATGCAGTGACGAAACCCGGGTCTGCATGGGAGTCAAGAAATATGAGGTGAGTCAAAATACAACTCAAAATCAATTAAAATAAACCTCATAGCGTTAAATGGTTTTGAGTTGTATTTTGACTCACCTCATATTTCTTGACTCCCAAAAAATGATAAATGAAAGTACTCTTAAAGAAATTGGTAAAAAATTCAACAAATCCAACATTAAATTAGCACTGAAAAATGATTACAGTTTGAATAATTTAATCAAAACCAACAAAAATGAAAAGATTCAAATCAGGATTTTATCAAATTGATTGTAAAGGTTGTGAAAAGATATACATAGGGAAAACGAAAAGGAATTTAAATATGAGATTGAAGGAACACCTTAGAAATGTTAAAAATGGAGAAATGGAAAAATCTGCAATAGCTGCACATGTTTGGTCAGAAAAACACAGAATTGAAACCAAGTCAAAATTACTTAAACAGTTAGAAAATTCAAAGGAACTCACAATTTGGGAGAAAATTTGCATATACAAGAATAAAAAGAAAACTATGAATTTTGTAATACCCGGTGAAAATGAGAGGGGATTGATTTGGAAGTTCATCGGTCAGCCATCAGAGAGTGCAGAAATCATTCTACAAGAGAGAAAACTGCTGGACAGCAGTTGTAATCATGGTGTTGCATCGAGAATGTCACAAATGCAATAACAAAACCCGAGTCTGCATGGGAGTCAAGAAATATTATCTATCTATCTTCTTAGTGTATCCAGCTATTTGCTGGATAAAGTTCCACTTTATTGTTCTTTATTTTACAAAAGATGGATATATCGCCCGATGTTTGTAGTATATTCCAACTGCTAGAGTCCAAAGATGAGGAGTAGTCAAGATACATTGTTGTGCTTTTTCCAAAGTTCCAAGTATTAAAGATTTGAGTTTAATTCTTTGAAGGTTTAAAAAAGAGCAATTTTTGAGGATGTGTTCAAGATCTATTCTGTATATAGTCTCCCTTGACTAACTCTTATTTTTTTCGATCTCCGAGGTAGTAGAGCATTCGAGGTCTAGGAGATCTTTTCCTTCTTATACTTTATCCTCATCTATCTAAACTTTCTCTTCTTACATTGCACAATTCCTCATAGGTACTCATCCAAACAAGATTAGGTAAATCATATTTAACGAGAAAAATTTTCGCCTAGACCGAGATTTGAACCCGGGACCTTCGAAAATGTTTCTCTTCAAATATGATTTATCCTTCAGTGAAAAGTGTTAAATCAATAATAAAAACATCAAGATGAAGCAAGTTTAATAACTTAAGCATATAAAAATTTAAGAGGTACCTACGTAAGCTGTAAAAACATCCAATGCAGCCCCACTATTTTTCAGTAACAAAATATGATGGATAATCTCAATGTAAAATATTCCAGAGATAAAATAGCCCCTCGTTCGAATCTCCGGGTAGGGGCTACATTGAGAAGAAATATGAGGTGAGTCAAAATACAACTCAAAATCAATTAAAATAAACCTCATAATGTTACTTCCTACCTACATAACTTAACAGAGAGTGATGTTAAATCAGTATTATCCACACTGTACTGTATAGATATGACCTGAAGTGAACAGTAGTCTCCATAGGAGAAATTCCAGAGAATGTCACAGAGAGTTGGTTGAAACTGTTGGGAATAATACTCTTCCACATTGAATGGTCACAAGATGTATAGCAAAGGATGCAAAGCTACCAGTGACCAGCAAAATAGGATGACCTGTGAATGTGCTACTAATATGTTCAATATAGTAATGACAACTCTCTGATGATGGGTGTTGTTTGAATTAGAAAGAGGAAATGACATTGAGAAATGTACCATCCATAAGATTTTGCAGAAAAATTCTCACCTATGTAAAGTTGTTTTGTAATGGTACTACATATACTTGTGGAAGTTCAAAAGTGAATATGATTTACATGTTTTGTCCATCTAGCATGCTCAGAATCAGGAAGCAGATCACTTCCTGTTGAGAATCATCAGTATTTTGGGTCTTTTTTGAGTATTTTTTGCGTTATGACTCATGATATCAGTGAAGATAAAGAGGGATTCCTCTTGAAAACTGTAGTTCCTGTGTTTAAGAAAACATAAACTATGAAGGATAAGAAGTGACTCATTAATTAAGTAATTTGATTTGCATATTCTTATCTCTTATGGTTGTTTATGTTGAACATGTGTTTAAAGCAGGGCCGCCCAAACTTTTTAATGGGTCGGGCCAATAACTGATTGTGCAATTGATCACGGGCCGGAACATAAATATTGTTACTATTATTGCTGCTACTGCTGCTTCCATTGTTATTATTGTTATCAGTATCATTATTATTATTATTATTACTACTACTACTACTACTAAAATAAAATTACATGATCATACAGAAGAATGTTAAACCATTTGTGACACCATGCTGCAATTAAAATTGTAAAAAAATTGGTACAAAAATGAATAGGCCTATACTTAACTAATGAGAAGAGTGGAGCTGGCTTTTTAAATTTAACAAATGATCGATGTCAGGTGTCTGCTGAGTAGTACTGATAAATAAGACTCTTGGAGATGTTCATCACTCAAGCTTGACCTCAATCTTTTTGAATTTTCATTTTAGAAAGTGTTTGTTTACACGTGTATGTCAGGAAAACATGCAGGTTAAATGTCGGGCCTAAATATTTTTCAGATAGTAACTTGTAGAACTTAATGAGATCTGTAGGACCAAAAACTCCTTTCAATGCGTCAATACAATTCAAGTCTATTAGTTCAAATTGCAACATTGATGGTGCTTTGTTAACATCAAAGGAAAATGGAGACCAAAACAAAGAAATGTCTGGTTCCATTTTATTGAAATAACAAATCTATTAGAAAACTCTTCTTCAATTCTCCCAATAACTACCACAAAATAATCACTTCTGAAACACAATTCAGGATATTCATTTTGCAGACAATTTACACTTGGAAAATGTACGCAGTTTTTCACAGACACGTACCTTTTCAATAGCTTCAGTTTCAATTAGAAAGCTGTTATTGCACAGTAAATTTGGTTGATTAATTTGTCTTTACCTTGTAAAATTATGTTCAAGTCATTCAAATGCTTTGCCATGTCGACAAGAAATGCTAGTACTTGCTGGTCCAGGATTTGTTAAACTTCCAACACTCGGAATCAACTTTGCGTATTTTTTAAAGCATTTTCTCACTTTAACACTATTTTTACAACTATTATGTGCACATGCTACTGTTTGATTGACAATACAACAAACGAAACAAGTAATGTTCAAAGTTTGGAGCGGAGGAGAAAATGGTAAATAAGGGATGAATCATCTCTACTACTTTGTCAAGAGAAGCGGTGACACCTCAACCTCACATTCCAGAGAGCTGAATTTCACACAGGGATGTCCAAACTAGATGTTACATCTTAAAATCTAAATTAAAAATATAAAATTAATTTGTTCATTTCAGTGCTTACGCGGGCCATACAAAAAGCCACGCCGGCCATACGAAAAGCCATGCTGATCCAGATGTGGCCCTTGGGCCGTAGTTTGGACGGCTCTGGTTTAAAGGCTTGTCTGCAACAAGCCTTGAAACACATGTTCAACAAAAACAACCATAAGAGGGAAGAATATACAGACCAAAATATTTAATTATTAAATATGACCTCTTAATGCTATTCCTATTGTATTAAGAAAATAAAGTGACTCATTCATTCATTGAATATTTCCAAATATTATATAATTCTATAAAACACAATTCACAGTTGTTTTATTGTTTCTGTTAATTATGTTGTCTCCCACATTTATTAACAACAGTTGAAAGTAGTTGCAAAATTGATCTTTTTTTTTTAGAAAGATATTTAACAAAAAGCATTCTATGATGAGGTGATATCAGACTACATAGTGCATCTCTTTTGTATAATTGTAATCCATGAAGTCTACAGAGAGCAATAAGAGATGTTGAATCAATCCACCATTCTCTTAGAGAAAGTATCTGGGTAGTTTTCAGTGCTTCATTCTATGCTATATGGTTTTATTTTTAGGGAAAATTTGTTTTAATGTTTCAAGATTTCGATGTTATTGGGAATTTGGCAGTGTTATTCTAAAAAAAAATTAAATAAGTTTTTTTAACCCTAGTTTAGTATATTAAATCCAATAAGAAAGATATATCCAGTAGTTTAAGATCAACTTTTAGCTTGTACAATTTATATTGATTTTAATACACTAAAATACATAAAATTTTAATTACTGCTTATAATTAAAGAAATGATTCTTCAGATTTGAACACACCATTACTTAATAATGATTGATATAAAATTGATAATTATGTCTGCAAAAATTTAAGGGGGAAAAAAACTTATCTAACACGTTAATATAATTTGTATTTCTTGGAATTCATATTGGCCATAGAACTTAAAATCCATGGAAAGACCATATTTGAGCATGAGCATGACAGAAAATATTACCTCTATGTTGTGAACTGTGTTGCAACCATTTACCTTTGCAAGAGTGCATGGAGGAAGCAAATACGGTGCCATCAGATATGGCAGTTAAAAAAGATGATGGAATCCAAAAAACAGTGTTTAAAAATACATTATGAAAATTTTGCGAATAGAACAATAGAATCAATTGTCTCCGGAATTCATTGAAAATTTTAAATTTTGGTGTTATTTCGTGTTATCATAGGGTTTTGTATTATTTTACGATTCATAAATTTTTTTTTTAGGTTATGGGAGGTGGAGTTAAGAAATGGTACAAGACAATTTTGATTAGGTATTCTTGCCGCATTTAATCATTTTTCAGGTTTTTTAATTCAAATTTTTCAGAATCATCTTTAGCATTTGTTCCTCTCAGAAGCAATAGCCGTTGTCTAATTTTTACCCTGACCAGATGATGATCCGCTTGGTTTTCAATTATTGCACTGAAATATCCCACCTTGGGAAGAAGATGGCCACAAGTGTAAAAAGTTTACTTCCGAGTTATTCACAATTAAAGTTTAAAAAAAGGTATCGTAAATTCTATTTTTGATATGGACATAATTTTATCCTGTCTCCATTTTATTGCACATGACTTGTGGTCGTAAAGAAATAAATTTGTAACCATTTTTTCTAACAGATAGTAGTCTTAACTCAGTTTATGACATTTTTACATTTGTTGCCTTCTTCTTCTCAAGGTGCAATATCTGGTGAAAAAAAAGAAAAGTAGATTTGTTCTCAGACCAATTGTATGTTTTTCCAGTTTTATTGTAGTGTAAAATTGAATACATTTTTACAGATTGTATTATTATTGATTAAAATGAACCAAAGGTGACTAAAATATATTTTAAGCATATTTTTTTCAACGACTATTAAAAACTCGTTAACTAATCCAAAATTATAATATTGAAGGGGCCTTTTGACAATGCAGCAAACTCCCGATTATATATCCATGTGTGTATTATCCGGGCATGACTCTTTTTACTGTATTTTTTAAAAATGAAGATAAATACTATTCTGTATTTTGTATTGTAATGAAAAAAGTCTTGTATTTTGTATTGTAATGAAAAAAGTCTTTATTTTTAAACGTGTTACTGTGAACAGCTTACTCCCCCTCACATCCTCCTCCTCTGATGTGCTTAATGGTACGAACCAACATTCTGAGAATACGGTACAATTTCGGAAATTTCTGTTGTGTGAGTCACTGAGAGTTTGTTGTTAGAGAACTGTATTTGTATTGTGTATGATAGTGTAGTCCGTGAGAACAATGTGCAGCAGTTTGTGGAAAAAAAAATGTTGGGGAACCCGGATTCGAAACATTGAATGACAGCAGCTGTTGTCAACAAAGTGCGTGATGGAGGGGAAGGAGAAAGTGAAGACGAAAAAATTCATTGACGATTGAAAACAAAATTAGCCACACAGAAGCATCAAACTGTATAGACGTTTTATTAGAATATATGGGACAAAATTAAATTGATTACATTGATGTCTTAAGTGTTAGGAAAATAAGAACCGTAATCAGAAAGAACATAAACGATAAATTGAAGCAGAGGAAAATATCGGACTTCTTGGTGTAAAACATGTGGTTTTAACAGAGATTTGAGGTTCATAGACATAAATTTTGCTTAAATTTATTGTATGTACAACAGTTTTCAAAGTACAGTACTGTAATAAATACTGTATTGAATTTTTGTGTGTGTGTATATATATATATATCATATATCATCAGCATCAAGGATTAGACCTGCTGGTTTGTTCCGATCTCATGTTAGAATTGGTATATCCATCTTTTACTGGGTCTTCCAACATTTCTTCGTCCTAGTGGTTTGTAATGAAGAATCTGTTTTGGAATTCTATTGTTACCTGTTCTATTGATGTGGTCCATCCATTCATCTCGTATTGGTAATTCTATCAAATAGTTTGAATATATTCAGTTCTCTTTGTATATCTTCTCTTCGCCTTTGTTCAATTATTGTATAGCCAGCCACACTCCTCAGAAATCTCATTTCTGATGTTTCTATTCTTCGTTCCTGGTTTTTGGTTAAGACCCAGTGTTCCGATCCATATAGTAGTGTTGGAACTGCCATTGTTTTATAAAATTCCTTTGAGACTTTGTTTTATGGTGCGCACGTGTCCCCATGCGTGCATGCACATATAACACTATGAGGTCTATTTTAATTAAATTTGAGTTGTATTTTTGACTCATCTCATATTTCTTGATTTTTATGCAGGCCTAGGTTTCGTCACTACACTTCGCGACTTTTTCGATGCCACACAACTGTTGTCTTGCGGTTGTACCTCCTGCAAATTGTTGGCTGACCGATGAACTTCCAAATCAAATCCCTCTCCTTTTCACCAGGAATTTCGAAATTCATGGTTTTCTTTTTATTCTTGCATATGTAAATTTTCTCCCAAATTGTGAGTTCCTTAGGTTTTTCTAACTGTTTAAGTAATTATGCCATATATTTAAAGAGAAAAATTATACGCTCAGACCGGGACTTGAACCCGGGACCCTTGGTTTTCTAGTCCAAGTGCTCTACCATTTGAGCTACCTGAGCAAGTACCGATCTAAACGCAAATCTCTCTCTATATACGTTGTAATTCCCACCCACCAAATGCTTTGAAGCCTTTGCTTCTATCTTTGCAAATGGCGGCTCCTATATTAAGAAGACATATTTGGGAATTATACATTACATTATAAATGCCAGTACGGCTATTTTCGATGTTTTTATTATTAATTTCATACATCTCAATGATGGATAAATCATATTTAAAGAGAAAAATTATACGCTCAGACCGGGACTTGAACCCGGGTTCAATCGAATTATGACTTAGTTTCAATTCAGTGTTTTTCTGACCATGCATGTGCAGCTATTACAGATTTATCTATTTCTCCATTTTTAACATTTCTAAGGTGTTCTTTCAATCTTGTATTTAAATTCCTTTTTGTTTTCTCTATGTATATCTTTTCACAATCTTTACAATCTAAGGGGAGAAAATATACATATGCAAGAATAAAAAGAAAACCATGAATTTCGAAATTCCTGGTGAAAAGGAGAGGGGTTTGATTTGGAAGTTCAGCGGTCAGCCAACAGAGAGCTTACTTATTTACTTACTTACTTACTTACTCACTGGCACTATCGAACCCATAGGTTCATGGCCGTGCAGACATAAGCTCTCCATACATCCCTATCCTGAGCTAATGCTTTCCAATCATTCCCTGTATAATCTACTTCCCTCAAATCATAGTTAATGTTGTCCTCCCACCTCATTCTTGGAGGGCGTTTTCCCTCTGGCTTTCCTACAAGAAGCTTCCATGCACGTCTTTCATTCCCCATATGCGCAACATGTCCTGCCCATCGCAGTCTATGAGACTTAACTGTTCTTATTATATCTGGCTTCCTATAAAGACCATGTAGTTCATTGTTATGTAGTCTTCTCCATTCACCTGTCTGTTCATCTCTCTTTGGTCCAAAAATTTTCCTAAGAACTTTATTCTCAAAAACTCGTAATCTAATTTCCTCCCTTAAAGTAAGAGTCCATGTTTCGCGCCCATATAATATAACTGGTAGAATAATAGTTTTATATATTTTCAGTTTAACTTTTTTGAAAGGAGTTGGGATATCAAAAGTCTCTGCAATGCATAATAGTACACATTTCCAGAATTGAGCCTATGTTTAATTTGAATTCAGCAACTTACTCAAAATATCACTCATTTGTCATTAGCTGTCCATTTCCATTATATAATACATTTCTATGTGTGACCATATATTTAGTTTTATTGATATTTACTTCCAGTCCTAATTCCTTAGTGTTACTCAATAGTGTGTGCGTGTTGTCCTTTAGGATCTCCTTGCTATCGGCCAATAGTACTACATCATCAGCATAAACTAACAGTTTATTAATACCATTGAGTTGTAGGCCTTCCTCATCCTCTAAAGATTTGATGGCATGCTCTAGTACAAAATTAAATAGTAGAGGAGATAGTGCATCTACTTGCTTCAACCCATTCTGGATTTCAAAGGTGTCCGAAAACTGTTTGCCTACACGCACCCTACTCTTTGTGCCATTTAGACACATTCGTATAAGTCTAACTAACTTTTTAGGAATTCCGAACTCCAGCAGGATACTATATAACTTCTCCCTCTTAATTGAATCATATGCTTTTTTGAAGTCTACATATAGTTGATGTACAGTACCATTATATTCCCATTTCTTTTCTAAAATTTGTCTTATACTAAAAATCTGATCTGTTGTAGACCTGTTTCTTCTAAATGCACATTGATGATCTCCTAGAATGTCATCAATATAGGGAGTAAGTCTGCTTACTAATATATTTGTTAGAATTTTGTACGAAGTTGAAAGTAATGAGATGCCCCTGTAGTTGTTGCAATCAGTTTTATCTCCTTTCTTATAAATTGGTACGATAATCGATTCTTTCCATTCATCTGGAAGAGCTTCTTTTTCCCAAATCATACTAAGCAACCGGCGTATCTTGTCCATCAATTTTTCTCCCCCTGATTTTATCAGTTCTGCTGGGATCTCATCTGAACCTGATGCTTTATACATCTTCAATTTTTCTATCGCCATTTCAACCTCTAATGCACTTGGTTCTGTGACTAGCAGTTCTGCTGTCTGTAACTTATCCTCCTCAATGTCCTGTTCTGTATGTACATTTAATAGCTGATTAAAGTAACTTTTCCATCTATTTCCAATCTATTTAATATACTCCTGGAATCTGCAATCATTTCCCCATTTTCATTCCGAATTATGTTTGTTCTAGCCTGAAACCCTTTCTTCTCTATCCTAATTCCCTGATATAATTCTCTAATGTTCCTATTTTTGCATTCATTTCAAGATCATTAATCTTCTCTCTCAAATATTCCCTCTTTTTACTCTTTAGTAGTCTGGTGGTTTCCCGTCTAATACTACCCAATTGCTCTAAATTTACCTCATTTGGCTCGTGTAACAATTTCATTTTTGCTAGCTTTCTTTTCTTTACAATGTCGGCACATTCCTCATCAAACCATTTCTTGTTTTTCCTCTTTTTTAAATAACCAATGCTTTCTGATGCTGACAATTTAATAGTATCTCTTATAGCCTCCCATTCTTTATTTATATCAGTTTCTTCTTCGTTTGCCACATTGTCATCTGAAGATTCCAGTACTTCAAATCTATTAGCAATTTTGATTTGGTATTCTTGCCGCATTTCATCATTTTTCAAGTTTTTTAATTCAAATTTTTCAGAATCATCTTTAGCGTTTGTTCCTCTCATAAGCGATAGCCATTGTCTGATTTTCACCCTGACCAGATGATGATCCGAATTGCAGTCTGTCCCTCTAACTGATCTAACATCGATGATGCTACTGTGCCAGCGTTTGTCCACTAATACATGATCTATCTGGTTCCGAGTTTCTCCATCTGGAGACGTCCAGGTGTATTTATGAATATCCTTATGCTGAAATGTTGTGCTCTTAACAATGAGATTCTTTGATGTGGCAAGGTGACTAATCTAACCCCGTTGTCGTTACTATCTTCATGAAGACTGAATTTGCCTATTGTTGGTTTGAATATATCTTCCCGCCCCACTTTTGCATTAAAATCTCCTAAGACAATTTTCATATGATATCATGAAAGGCTATCAAATAAGCATTCTAATTCTTCATAGAACTCATTCTTGATCTTGTCAACTTTATCTTCTGTGGGAGCATGTACATTTACAATTATAAAATCTTGTAATTTACACTTTAGAATTATGTATGATATCCTGTCACTGACAAACTTAATATCTTGGATAGCGGACAGGATCCTCCTTCTGACTAAGAGACCCGTTTCAAATTCAGGTCTTTCTGCACCCCCGTAGTATAATGCAAAGCTTCCTGATTGCTGACTACCTTCTCCCTGGCCACCTAACTTCCTGTAAAGCGACTATATCCAAGGGTAATTTATCTAATTCCCGCGTTAATATCTCTAGGGCCCTGCTATTGTATAAAGTCCCAACATTCCATGTTCCTAGGAATATGTCCCTGTGTTTGAGCCTTTGGCATGGGTTCCCTGAAGTAGTCCCCGCCCGGAGAACCGAATGGGGGACTATTTTACCTCCGGAAAATTTTACCCCAGTTGAACCTATGCCCGCATTTCTTGACGGTTGTATTTTTATGGTGAAAGATCGTTACTCCTTCGACCAAGGTATTTTTTTCGTCTGGCTTATCACCTTCGACCAGTCCAGCATGGGTAACCCTATCGGCAGCAATGCTACAGCAGGCATAGCTCTTGGGATCATTTAAGCATGGAAGCCACTCCACCACGATAAGGTAAAGATACCATGGAGGGGCCAACAGAGAGCGCAGAAATCAATTTGCAGGAGGGACGACTGCAAGACTGCACTTGTGTGGCATTGAGAATGTCAAGAAGTATAGCGACGAAACCCAGGTCTGCATAAAAAATCAAGAAATATGAGGTGAGTCAAAAATACAACTCAAATTTAACTGTATTGCATGTTGTTGTTAGAATAACTTAGTTGGATTACCCGTGTTTTTTTATTTTCCGTGCATATCTCAATTAACACGGATTATCGGGAAAATTTAGCATAAAAATTTAATATATATATATCGGACACAATTGAACTATTATTATGTATTGCATCTGTCCCATGCATATTAATAATAAAAGCAAATAATTATTATAGGAATCAATGGTAAAGAGAAAAATGTTTGCCTGAACCGGGAATTGAATCCCGAACCTTCAGCTTTCCGTGCTGTTACCCTGACCACTGAGCTAATTCAGGCTACATTCTCATCCAAGTACAAGTCCTCGCTTTACCTTACTCTCTTGGTCCCACATTCAATGCAATGAATCATTCACAAATACATAATGAATGGCTTCAACATGAAGAAGACATGAAGGGACTCCACACAGCTATAGCATTATTTATTAAATTAGTAATGAGAAGCTAAAGCTATTACTATGATAGAAATAAGTAAATTAATGAACACAGCTAAATTACTGTAATCAATGGTGAAAATTTTCTCTATACCATTGATTACAATACTTTAATTGTGTTCATTAATTTACTTATTTCTTCTTCTTCTTCCTTTCAAGTATTAGGCCAAGGCCTGTTACGATCCTATAGAAAATTTTCCCTCCAGCGTTTCATAGGACGGCCAGATCCTTCCGGGAAATTCTCATATAAGACTTCAAAGCATAATAATAGTCCCTTCGATTGTTGCTGCCAGAGGAAGGCAAGGCCAGTGATGGGGCTGCCATCTTATAGCCTCTGGTCAGGCTTTTCTGGAGAAGAAAAGGAAAGAAGAAATCATAGTAATAGCTTCAGCTTCTCAATATTAATTTAATAATTATTATAATATTTACAGATAAAAAGAAGTATTAGTTTAAAAAGCAAACAGCATCCAAAATCAATCCCATTTTACAGTATTTTCATATTTATATTATTTACAGATTTAAAAAAATATGTATTCTTATATTCCAGGTGACTGTAGAAGAATTTTGTCAGTGTCCAACACCTGAGCGTTTTATAGCACTTGGTAGCAATAGAATAGAACTTATTTTGAACGAGATTAAGGTAATTCTAGTTTAAAAAGTATACATTTATATATAAGTGGTATTTATACTTTGTTCTTAAGGAAGATTTTAAACTATTTTTATGTTTTTTATCTAGGAACTCTCTAAAGATGAATATTTGGAAAAACTTATGCCAATTTTGATGAAAATATCAGCCATATGTGGTAGTAATTCAGATCCAGCTAAACAAGCTGCATTGAAATGTAGCGATGCCTTATATAAAGAATTATTTAAATGGGCTGAAAAACAAGAGCAGACTTCCATTGTTAACAATAGTTTGCTGGTTCATTTGGGTCTCATAAAGGTGAGAATAATAATTTATTTCATCCCTAGAAGATAAATTTGAAGTATTTTTAAGCATTTGAATTTGTTTAATATTCTAAAGCGGCTTACTTGGAAGGTTTATGTAAAGGAAGTGACACTATGAGGTTTATTTTAAATAAAATGAGTTATATTTTTTACACTAAAGGTATTCAAAGAAATACCACACTTCAGTGAAATTCATCGGAGAACTTCCCAACATTAATTTAATAGAATTACCACACTTCAGATTTATAAAATCTTAAAATTGGAAAGTTTGGATGCTATTTTTAAGTCAATTTGTCGACTTAAGATCAACTTTATAATATATCCTATCTTGTTCTAATATAAGACACTGAAATTTGACCATTGTGTGTCCATGAGATTAAATTTCTGTAATCTTAATGTAGATATGGATAAAATTGTTCATTCCATTGTGAAACCTTTCTAAATCAAGTTTTTTGAGTCTGTACTATCTTACCTAAATTTAATGTTGATTTGTTCTCGAACATGTTTTGATTAATCTTCTAATCGAAACAAGTTCAAGAACAAATCAACATTAAAGTGAGGTAAGATATAATAATAATAATATAATAATAATGTTTTATTTATTCTGGCAGAGTGAAGGCCATAAGGCCTTCTCTTCCACTCAACCAGCACAAATACAAATAAATATTTGACAAATATAGATATACACTATACTAATTATAAAGTGTTAAAAATATATTAAATGTTGCAATGTAAATTTCAAGCACAAACAACATTTTATACAATAATAACAATACTTATGATAATAATATAAATATGATAAATTATACGAGAAACACCACTTAACATATGTACCTTTCACTGGATAATGATGAAGTCGAGATTAGAGTAAATATAAATTTAGACAGACAAATATAAATGTAGATAGTACAGACTCAAAAAAACTTGATTAAAAAGAACCTCAAAATATTACTTCCTAAAATAAAACATTAATTACCTTTCTGTAAAAGAATGAATTGTATTGCCAACTACTTGATATTAGATACCAACCAAAGAGAATTAATGGATGGCCAAATTTTTAAATGAAGAGCTTGTGTTATCGCTGGTCGTAAGACTAAACACATGATGCCAAAACACTGCTGTGGAGACATGGCATGAGATGCTAATTAAGCCCTGTTTCTGCAAATGAAAACATCATAATGACACCTTTATAAAACATTGTAAACTTATGTTTTAAAGAACTCTGCCATGCTGACTCAGGTGGTAGCATCCTGTTTCCTGACCAGCGGATCCTGTTTCAGTACTCAGCAGGGTTGAAATTGTTGTTAAATAATTAAATTAATTGCAAAATTTTCAATCTCGGTGCCAGGAGAGGTGGTGGTGTACAATTTTTAATTGCAAGATTATGCATCAGATTCCTGCATTAAATTGCAAACTTCTCTGCAGTACATAATGTTGAGAAGCCATATGGTACTGTTGATAGCAATTCGTCCGTTGGATGGGGAAGTTAAGCCTAGCAGCCCCCTTCATGTTTTTCAATAGGAGTAAGCTATGTGCCGGCACTGGGTTTCACTTTTACCCTTCTCTTTTTCATCATCATGCCTTATACAACACACTTTATACTCCACAAACATACACTCATCCAACACTATTCTCTGTATGCAGTACAAGAATGCATCATCTATATAAGGTGGTCTGCCAAAGTGGTGTGTAAATTGAAAATAGACCACATTAATGCCTTGTTTCTGCCCCGCACAGAATCCGAAGCACATAAAGTGCTGTGTGTGGCATTAGAAAATACAACACATATGTTTAAAGATCATATTCAGAATGACAACTCTTACCTGTCTAGCATATTTCATATTTTTAAATACATTTGCAATCTCTCTTTTGCCCTTATTGTTTGCATGTTGCATTGGATTTTGCTTTTGAGCATATTAATGGAATGCAAATTATTTGCATAGGCGCACCCTTTTAAATTATCCCAAAGATAAGTCACAGAGATTTAAATCTGGGGATCTAGCAGGCGACAGAATAATGACTCAAATTAGTCATCAAACAATTTATTTTATTGCTCTCTTGGAATGATCCATGATATGAAGAGCACCATTATCCTACATAAAATGTGCATAAGCTTTTTCTGTATTTGTTAGTTCATTGAAAAAAGGATCCACATAATGATCGGAATTCACTGTCTCTTCAAAAAAATATGTGGGTCCAATTATCCTGCATACACTTATTGCACACCATGCTCTGATTTGTCACTGTAAAGAGAACTTGTATAGTATGATGTTCACTCTCCCAGTGGCATATATAACATTACAGTTATAGTAGTATTTAATCAAAATTACAGTGGAATTAACACAATGATGTAATTTTCAATTTATAAATGAGTCAGATAAAATGTTTTCACATCTGACCTTATAAAGGTTTGTATTTTCAAGATACCGGTTTCAAAGACCATTTGCCTTCATCTTCAGTCAATTTGCAGTTTGACTGAAGATGAAAGCAAATGGCCTTTTAAACTGGTATCGTGAAAACACATAACTTCAGAGGTGAGATGTAAAAATATAATAGTATTTAATATTTAAAGGAAGTGACACTATGAGGTTTATTTTAAATAATATGAGTTAGAAAATACACGACTCATCTCATATTTGTAGTTTCTTGAAGACATTATGTGTCATTGTCAGTTCTTTCTAATTAAAAAAAATTGATAATGACACATAGAGTGTCGAAACCCAGGGTCTTCAAGAAACTACAAATATGAGGTGAGTCGTGTATTTTATAACTCATATTATTTAATATAATAGTATTGTTAAATTTTATCAAATCTTGAATAAATGGTAGTCAGGTGGCATTGTGGATAAAAGTTCGCTGCCGCATGTGCACCAGATTATATATAAGAGAGAGAAAATTTTCCATCTAAAGTCTGATGTGCAGATAACATTGCGGTCAATGTGTTAGTATGCAGAACTAAAGATCTTGAATTCAAATCCCAGTTTGTGTGAAAATTGTTCTCTTAAAAAATTAGAATACCATTTAAGAAAAATTGTATCACCTCATCTCATATCATCCTTATTAGACCAGTATCGGGACCTAATTAGATTCCATTATCAATACTTTCATGTCTTGAAGAACTGCCTACTGCTGCCTTTGTTGGTAGACTGAAGAACCTTGAAATCAAATCACTTTCCCTAGAAATTTCTAATTTTGAAATTAATGCTAATTTTGAAATTCGTGGGGAAAATGATTTGATTTTGGAGGGAGCAGTATGTGGCTTTTCAATATGACATAACAGTCGTGAAAGAATTGATGATGGAACCTAATTAGGTCCCAAAACCAGTCTAATAAGAATAAGGATATGAGATGAGGTGATTCAACTTTTCTTAAATAAATATTATCTCATAGTGTTAATTCTTAAAAAGTCAATTAGAACTACCAGTTCAGTTCCTATAAAAATAGGAAAATTAAAAATCTTTTAAGCTCTTTGTCAATCCTTTACTTTCCATGCCACTATTCACATTTTAATTTGCTGTTTCAGAGTGAAGACAAGAAAATGAAATTACTTTGGAATTTAGACGGTTGTATGACTGCACTAGAAAATGCAGTCAGACAAGATTATTTCCCTCAGGGTGCACGAGAAACTTTACAAATCTTTCTTAACAGGCAAGTAGTTGATATGGAAACAAAAAATGCAATTTTACCTCATAATTGTTGAGGTAAATTTCAATTTAATGTGTTTTGAATTACCAGTACTGAAGAATGCAACTATGATCTCAATGTTGTGTTTGTATTTTAGATGTGATTTGTATGCATGTGTACAGAACGGTGTTATGAGGTTATGAATGTTTGATGCAATAATTATTCCATAACATATATTTTGAAATTAATTTTATGGTAGAACCATTAAGTACCCTAACTTTTTTTTAGGAAGGGACATCAAAATCTAAAAAATCAATGTAATTCATACTTTCATTAAAAGACCACTCTTCATCCTGTAGAGATTAGGCATATGAGGAACTCCTTTTCAAAACATCCCTTGTCCTATTAATAAATTTCAATAAGAAGTAACATTACGAAGTTTTTTAATATAAATGTGACTACTTTTTACATTTTAAAATACAGTAGGAAGTAACATTAAGAGGTTTATTTTAAAATACAATAGGAAGTAACATTAAGGGGGATAATGGGTTCCCCATTGACAGTCCAGATTTTTGTATATAGAAACCCGCATTATATGTAAAAAACATTTGGTTGATGCATAGTTCAGTTAATTTTAAGTATTCTTTTCTTCTTTCTTTGTCATTCTTGTTTTTGATAAGCAATTTTTCCAATATTTCTAATATTTCTTCTTTTGGTACACTGATGAACAATGCTATGACGTCAAATGAAATTAATCTTAATTACAAAGAAATAAACGTTATCTCAGTTAAAACATAAATTTATTTAGTCAACATTTCAATCTCCTTATGTGAGATCATTTTCAAGACATGGTTGTTTATAAATTTATGATACATAGTTACCATCACCAAGACAATTTAGTTTATATATATACAAATTTAAATGAATAAATTTAAAATTCTTAATAATTAAAAATATTTTAGCAAGGAATCACACCATTCATTTAAATCTTTTTGTTTATTTCTGTTTTTATATAGGCCATTTCTGCTATTAATCTTTTTTGGTAATTATTTTCTTTGTGTAAAATTTTTATGTCATTCCATTTCATTTTATGATTTTGATTAATTATTTGTTCACTGATATTATATGTTCTGCTTGTTCTATTTCTATCTTATTTAATTTTTCTACAAGTTGAAGAGAATTTTCAATACTTAGATCTTTAAAGTTTTCCATTTAGAAATTTTGTAAGTGGAAGATCCTATGTTATTGATTATTGGTCTCATTTTTCTTCCTGCTTTATGAATTTTGGGGAGACCATGGATTTTGGGGGTTTACATTTACTTCATAATTTATTTGTGTTCCTAGAGAACATGTTTCAGCATGTGTGCATATTGAAATATGTTCTCATGAACACAAATTTTGAGGTAAGATATAAAAAGACTCACATTTATATCTCTTGTCCTCCTTGAACCAAACATTACTTCTTACGTGTCTGCATCCTCATAGATTAGTCTGTGTACAAATGTTACCATTTGGTTTTTAAATTACCACAAAACTAGCTATTGTAATCAAACTGACTCTTCTTTATAGTAAAATATCTACCTTAAGATTATTCCACAAATTTATGATAATTGGACACAAGGCATTTTGAAAATAAGCTCCTCTTATGTTCATAATGTGTAAGTTAATAAATACAGATAAACATCAGAGCATTAATAGGGTGTCCAGCAGTCGGAAGAAACCAGGAATAAGTAGAGAATTTGAAAACAACTGGGAAATAGACGGGAATTCGTAAAGCGACAAACATCTATCTTGTGACGATTTTATTATTAATATATATATTAATATTATTAATATAATATATTAATATTCAAATATAATCTATCTTGTATTCAAATTAAGAGAATCACAATTGTTAAACATTTAAAAACACGTACAGATCATATTTGAATCGAAAAATTATACGCTCATTGAGATGTATGAAATTAATAATAAAAACATTGAAAAAAGCCGTACTGGCATTTATAATGTAATGTATAATTCCCAAATATGGCTTCATAGCATTTGGTGGGAGGGAATTACAACATATATAGAGAAAAATTTGCATTTAGATCGGTACTTGCTCAGGTAGCTCAGATGGTAGAGCACTTGGTCTAGAGAACTAAGGGTCCCGGGTTCAAGTCTCGGTCTGAGCATATAATTTTTCTCTTCAAATATGATTTATCCATCATTGAGATGTATGAAATTAATAATAAAAACATCGAAAAAAGCTGTACTGGCATTTATAATGTAATGTATAATTCCCAAATATGTCTTAACCCATTGAAGACACGTTTAAAGTGCCAGGTAAGTTCACTGGAAACCCATTTAAATCTCCCCAGCGCTACTCCGGCTGCATTGGATTTTAAATCTGAATACCCAGACCATGCATACTGCGTTCTATCACAAATGGATTTCAGATAGTTTGTTTACCGTTGTTTTTTCTTTTAGTATTTTGTACTTTTATGAATAGGAAAGGAATGTGGCCTGCATACAACCCTCTTTCTTGCAATTTAACCGTTATCTATTGTTAGTTTGAAGGCTGTGAAAGTTGACTAATATTTCAAAAACCATCTTTTACTAACATTTCTCGGTCATTATATTTAAAGTAAACACGAATCACATGTTCTAACAGGAACGGTAAAAAATAAAAATATAATTATAATACTGCATATTATAAAAATAAATTAAACTAAACATATAAAAGCATAGGCCTATACATTATCAAATCATAGAAAGTTCTTGCTATATACCTTCTCAAGTTATTGATAATGAAAAAAGCAATTTTTCTATAGCACTTTATAAATCTCATCATTACTGGAAAACAAAGCCACAACCTTGTCATGTCGATCTTCTCCTCCCATACCTTTATTGTATTCTAGAATACATTTAGCCTTCATGATTTTTTCTTCTTGTCTCCGTCTTTATTCTTCCATAGCTTCTTACTGGTGTCAGTCATGTCGGCATTTTCATGTTTTGGATGATAATAAATAAATGTCTTTCCTACCTTTCCACTTCTATGCTAGAAGTCTCCAACTAGATGATGTTGTTAGTTTTCCTTTTTTTTTTTTCTTTCCAATTTGATGTTCACTAAATCCATAGGCATATTTCTTCTGTTAGATTTTACTGTCCCTAATATGTCTCTCGTCTGCTCAGCTCTAAAAATAAATTAGGAGAACACAATTATTATGTGTAACCTTTCTCTAAGAACTGGTTTGCTAATTCTAGGATTACACACTCATTTGCTGTAAAATCTGCATTTTCAAGTGCAACTTGTCCAGTGTTTATTTGAATCATATCCTGAAGAGTACAATTTCTAATATGTTATTCCAAATTGCGCCGTTTTATTCCGTTTAGAGAGTTTGAACTGAACGTTTCTAAAAAAGTTAAATTTACAACCATGATATTCGAAAAAAAATTGAAACTATATATATATTATATTTTACCGTAATAAATACCTAAAATATATTATTCTATAAATTATATCCATAATAAACTATACAATATACTAGGACTATATATGGCGAGTGTACAACCAGAGTGAACTAAGTGACATATTGTTAATTTTTCAGTAGAAGATAATTAAGTTTGAAACCTCATCACATCGTAACCGCAAAAGATAATGACCTGAAACTTTAAAAGGCAAATATTTTGTGTTTTCTAAATGATAGAAAATACACGTGACCAATATATTCCACTTTGATATATATGAAAATAGTGGTTACTTTTGCTACAGCAATCACATAGTTCAGTTTGGCGGAATGAAGTACCGCATGTAGTTGATAATAGTTCACTTTAGTTGAACACACTGTGATCTTTTAGTGATTATCAGGGATGCAATAAATCTAAATTCACTATAAATAATAATTATATATTTTTTAATATTTTTCATCATATTTTATTATCTTCTAGTATAGTTTGTACATATTTTATTAGTAATATTGTTTCCAGTGTATTCATAAACATAGCTTTACATACACGAACATCCTCAGAATCCACATGCAAATAATATTCTCTTGATTAGACTTTCCGACTGTCTTTCTCTTTTCTTTTACGTTTAATTGCAACTACTTTAACAGATTTTGCTAGTATGGCTGTTTGTGTTTCCCAGGAAGAATTGCTAAAGAACGTATCAAAATTATTTTTCCGCTGTTCAAAAGTAATTTTGTCTCCACATTTCCAGCGACAGTTGCAGTCAAAGTCCTTGCAAACAATTTTTTTAGGAAATTTTAATCCACGGGTATTCGTATATGCTTTTCCTGAATTTTGCTTCTTTTTCCATATTTCAGGCTTTGCTTTCCTACGTTTTTTTTATGATTGGTGAATTACTATCGTAGCTATCAGATGACGAATCTGAATATAAATTTTAAAAAAAAATTCTTAGAATATTAGTATTATGTGGAAATATTATTACAACATAAATAATTAATGTATTTATTGCTATAAATTATTTTAAATAACAAGTATTAGCCCCGATTAATTTCTATTTCGTGCGAATATATACTATTTCTCGGTTGGAACATAACATAATTAAATTCGACCATAGTGAACTATGTAAAAGGCGGGTAGAGTTTTTTAGTCACTGATACATACGAAGAAGGGAATGCATAGCTGATATTGCTGCTAATAGATGACAGCATTGTATGAGGCAAGGAAAATAATCTATGTGACATAGTTCACTATGCTTGATCACAATTTTATGAATTCGCATAACCTATAATCAAAATTTATTTATTAAAAATCTATTATATTTCTTTACAAATGGTGTTGTACTTACCCCCCTCAGCATCAGAAAAGTAATCTCATCAGAGAGTGATGAAAAGTCCGACGGACTGCTTATATCTTTACCACTATCCATTTTTTTACACGGTACTACATACACAATAAGGGACTTTCCCGTGCACTTGGTTCACTCTCCTTGACCACAGATATCTCCAATAGTAGTCTGACAGAATGAAATTTACCGCTAGCGGTTCCATGAGTCAATAATTTGTTTATTCAATGCAATGGTTTGCAGTACATTAAAATCATGTACATATGGCGCGAAGATCGGCAATTTTTAAAAAATGGCGCTTAGTTCACTCTGGTTGTACACTCTCCATATACGCTTTATATAAACCAGCAACAAATTTTACAGATGGCGAACATAAATTTTTAATCAGTAAAGATAGAGCCAAATTCTTATAGTGTCGGGTTTTAACACAATAACGAGTGTAGGTCGTGCTTGAGCTGTTTGGACTTTCTACCTGCTCACGAGGGAGACTCATTAAAAGTCTCCAGTGGGTTAATATAGGAGCCGCCATTTGCAAAGATAGAAGCAAAGGC
This sequence comes from Diploptera punctata, assembly GCA_030220185.1. Taxonomy (NCBI): domain Eukaryota; kingdom Metazoa; phylum Arthropoda; class Insecta; order Blattodea; family Blaberidae; genus Diploptera; species Diploptera punctata. The sequence continues at coordinate 2,350,952 of JASPKZ010009819.1, forward strand.
TTCATAGCATTTGGTGGACGGGAATTACAACATATATAGAGAAAAATTTGCATTTAGATCGGTACTTGCTCAGGTAGCTCAGATGGTAGAGCACTTGGTCTAGAGAATCGAGAGTCCCGGGTTCAAGTCCCGGTCTGAGCGTATAATTTTTCTCTTCAAATATGATTTATCCATCATTGAGATGTATGAAATTAATAATAAAAACATACGTACAGATGTTGGAATATTTCTTGGAGGAAATTATTGTGAAACTATAGCATACGTATGGTGGAGTGAAGCTGCCGCTGCTAAAGAAAAACTGGCCATTGCCAACGCAAGATTGTGTTACTAAACAATACTTGAGCACACTTAGTTCAGTATGCCAGATCAACTCAGACTCTATACAGCAAGCTTATAGAGAGCTGCTAAAGAAAAACTGGCCCTTGCCAACGCGAGATTGTGTTACTAAACAATACTTGAGCACACTTAGTTCAGTATGCCAGATCAACTCAGACTCTATACAGCAAGCTTACAGAGAGCTTATTGAACTTGCACATTTTTAATGCAACTCTCGCAAGTGTCTTCCGCTTGGTATTTTGCTTTTCATATACAATCAATCAATCCTTCCTAATATTATTTTATTTAAATTTATACAAATTATAATCTATGGACAGAATACAATATTACCCCGCTTTTACGTTCCCGCATATTACATTTTCCCACCTTTTACAACATTGTTTAAAGGTCCCTTCAGTTTCCCTATATTCACAATGTATTAAAAACCTTGCTTTTACATTTCTGAAATTTTGTTTTCCCGCAATTTACGTCACATCATGTCAATCTTCAGCATTAAATACCAAAGATATTTGATTTATTTGATCAATTATCTTGCCTCTGTATAATCAATATATGGTTGGTATCTAATTTCGAGCACTTGATAATGAAATCATTCGCTCTCTTGCACTCCAATATTTAGCAGAAAGGCTGGTCTCTTCTACAAAAGCTATGAGTACAATAAACTAGTTGTAACCGTTTAGTAGTAGGCACCACATGTGGTGGTTACGTCACCCATAGAGAGAAAGTAGGTATAGGAAGGAAGGAGAAATGAACCCCTAGGCCTCGAATACTCTAATACCATCAGGGTCGAAAGAAACAAGAGGTCAGTCAAGGGAGACTGGATAGAAAAGTTGAAAGAGGGAATTGGTATGGGAAGAAGAATTCGGTCAAAAAAGAAAAACTCACCAAGCTGACCAGTGCTTATTGGTGAGTAGCCCTTCTCATGCATAAGCATGATTACTAACAGCTGCACCACGAGAAGGTGAGGGATTGGACACTAGGTTACTGTCCAGGTCGGTTCCTTTAAGCCTTCGATGGAAGGAATTAAAGGGTCTCCTCCCTGTTAAAGACAGTAGCCTTTCCTTTCAATATATAGCAGAGCAAGTTCATTGAGCCGGCTGCTATACAATAGATAAGGAGCCAAGCAAGTTTAATGAGCCATCGAAGCCTGGCTTTTACAATCGATAAAGAGCAGAGCATGTTCATCGAGCCAACAAAGTTGGCTCAGAACTTTCAAACATTTTTGACATTCAACCCTTGTACTTCTAATGGCAAAACAATTTTTTTTAATCTCTCAAATGTTGCTTGCTGAATCTCTGCTTGTTATTTTTTTAAATGGTGAAAGTAAAATAAATAAAGTAATTTTATGTTTACAGCAGTTCAAAACACACATTACATTGAGCTATTATAGGAATATCGCTATGAGGTTTAATTTAAAATAAAATTCTTTACACCTCGCCTGATGCCTTTGTCTTCTAAATAAATAAAAGACATGATATGAGATGAGGTGTAAAGAATTTTATTTTAAATTAAAAGAAACATTACATTAAGATAAATTAAAATGTTTCATACCTCTCCTCATAAACAATCTTCTAAATAGATCACAATTTTGGGTTCATGATGAACCCATCCTCAGTACCATTTTGCCAACTGATGTTATGTCGATCAGAAGAACCACTTCTTCTTCCCTCTCTTGGTGGACCGATAAACCTCCAGATCAGATCAGAATCCGCGGGAATTTCAAAGTTCATAAGTTTTTCTTTCTTGTTTTTCTGAATGTCCGAAAAACATATAATTGAATCAAAAGCTAGTTTAATTAAACAAATAGAAAAACAAAAGGAAGTTACGATTTGGGAAAAAATCTACATTAAAAAAAACAAGAAAGAAAGACTTACGAACTTCGAAATTCCTGCGGATTCTGACCTGATCTGGAGGTTTATCGGTCCACCAACAGAGGGAAAAAGAAGTGGTTCTTCTGATTGACATAACATCAGTTGGCAAAATGGTACTGAGGATGGGTTCGTCATGAACCCAAAATCGCGATCTACTTAGAAGATTATATTTAATTAATGTTGGGAAGTAAACATTATGAGGTATAATCATTAAAAATCATCGGAGAACATATTGTTTAAATAACTCACCTCATAGGATTCATGCTTCCATGATATCGCGATTTCAAACATAATCATGTTCATCGTCAGCCATAACTCCGACTGTTGAAATTCTTCGGCCGTCAACTATTCTATTGTCGCCATCTTCAGTGCTGCTATCTATGGTTGAATTTATGAACTTCGAAATCAATGTAATTTCGTTAGGGATATCAAAATTCATTGATCTATTTTTGTTTTTCTGAATGTATATTTTTTCCCAAACTGTCAATTCCAAAGGTTTCTCTACTTGTTTTAAAAGTTTAGCTTCTCTTCCAATTTTATGATGTTCTAATAAACTATGTGCAGCAATTGCAGATTTTTCAATTTCACAATTTTTAATATTTCTGAAATGTTCTTTAGTCCGAATTTCCAAATTCCTTTTTGTTTTTCCTATATAAACTTTATTGCAATCTTCACAATTTATTTGATAAATTCCAGATTGCAATAAAGTTTATATAGGAAAAACAAAAAGGAATTTGGAAATTCGGACTAAAGAACATTTCAGAAATATTAAAAATTGTGAAATTGAAAAATCTGCAATTGCTGCACATTGTTTATTAGAACATCATAAAATTGGAAGAGAAGCTAAACTTTTAAAACAAGTAGAGAAACCTTTGGAATTGACAGTTTGGGAAAAAATATACATTCAGAAAAACAAAAATAGATCAATGAATTTTGATATCCCTAACGAAATTACATTGATTTCGAAGTTCATAAATTCAACCATAGATAGCAGCACTGAAGATGGCGACAATAGAATAGTTGACGGCCGAAGAATTTCAACAGTCGGAGTTATGGCTGACGATGAACATGATTATGTTTGAAATCGCGATATCATGGAAGCATGAATCCTATGAGGTGAGTTATTTAAACAATATGTTCTCCGATGATTTTTAATACTTAGAAGATTGTTTATGAGGAGAGGTATGAAACATTTTAATTTATCTTAAATTAAACCTCATAGTGATTTTAATGTTGAGTGATTCTGGGTTATGTGGCCATGGTCCATTACTAGTGTTCTATAACAAGGAGACAGTTCAGAACCAATCAGACACTAGATTGACAACGACTAGCCAACCAGCAGCAGCCACGCCCAGCCACCCTGTGTCTACCACCAGTATAAAACACGGCTTCCAGCAGTCCACCACTCATTCACAGTCGAGGCTCTGACCAGGAAACACACCTAGAAGAACTCGCCACTGAAGATGCTCTCTGCAGTTGAGGGAGAAACGTAAAAAAAGTGTAGAACACCAGCCACATAACCCAGCATCACTCAACATTATGATTACTGGCCGTGAAAGCCTGCATTCAACTCATAGTGATTTATTCCTATAAAAGTTCAAAACATTATATTTAGCCAATATTGTATATTATCCCAGTCAGTTTTTTTTTTTTTTTTTTTTTTTTTTTGCATGTTCTAGAATGGTTGCTGAATACGAGGGTCATTTTTTAGCTCCTCCTTGTTTCCCATAATTTACACTTTCCCCCAATTTATACCACTTTCCCTGTGGTCCCTTGAAAAGTGAAAAAAAAAGAGGGGTAATACTGTAGTATATTATCCTCATCGGTTTTTTTCATGTTCTGAAATGGATGCAGAGTATGGGGGTCAACATTTTTTAACTCATCATTTCCCTCAATTTACAGTTTCCTCTATTTTACAGTATTTTTCCCATGGTCCCTTCAAAAGTGTAAAAGAGGGGTAATACTGTAATGTAAATTGAACATATTAAAACTTAACTAACTAACTGACTGGTTCGAACCCATAGGTTCATGGTCATGCGGACATAAGCTCTCCATACATCCCAATCCTGAGCTACTGTTTTCCAATCATCCCCTGTATGATCTACTTCCCTCATCATGGATGTTATTCTCCCACCTCCATTTTTGGTCTACCAACTGGGTGTTTTCTTTCTGGTTTTCCTACAAGAAGCTTCCATGCATGTCTTTCATTCCCCATTCGTGCCACATGTTATGCTTATTGCAGTCTTCGAGACTTAACTGTTCTTATTATATCTGGCTTCCTATACATACCATGTATGAAGAATGAGTCATTCTTCATGAATAAGAACCTCATAATGTAATTTCCCATATTTAACTATGAACATACCATGTAGCTCACTATTATGTGGTTTTCTCCATTCATCTGTCGGTTCATCTCTTTTTGACCCTAAAATCATATTAAAACATATTTTTACAAAATTAGCTTTACTAAAATTAATTCAATTTACCACTCAATAAACTCTGAAATTATTCTTTAACCCCATGAAAAAAAAAAACTGGGTAATAGTCGGGAATTTCATATATGTAATCTGTTGGACACTCTGATTAAGCTGAAGATCTGGGATACAAGTCATGATTCAGGCAGATATTTTTCTCTTTCTCATATGTTGCTTATATTCTTATTTTTATCTCCTATTTAATGACCAACATATTTATATAGTCCTAAGTACTTGCATGTGCTAATTGGTGTTATACTTACTTTACCTCACAATTTATTGCAATAATGTAGGCCAAGAAGCCAATGTTTATTTTTAATTGAAATCTGTATTGAATATTAATGTATCCAAAACAACAATCAGATCTTTAAACATTCTTCTGCAGCTACTATGAATTTTAATAAAAATATAGCACTTTGTTTAATTTGGATATTTTGATTTTCTCCATCCTTAAACTTTATTTTGATTACTGGAATCTGCTGGTGTTCTGCTTGTTATTCCTTTGATTGTGAGTTCTCAGAAGTGTTAAATTCTATCCAGGATTGGAAAGTGTTAATTTAAATAAAAACATTAAAATATTAAGCTTTACCGCTCAAAAGTAATGTGTAAATTCTCAATAAAAATACTTCTGAATAGAAGACGTCAGTTGGCATGTTGGTAGCGACAGCTATCGGTTTTCGGACAAAACAAGAATTGTATAAGTAGAAAGAAATGTTAACATTCTTTTTGGTGCTTGAATGGTGTAATTGGTATCATACTGGTGTACAGAATCAGAGATCCAGGGTTCAAGTCCTGGTTCGAGCATTAATATTTCTTTCTTAAATTAAATTCTATCCAGGATTGGAAAGTGTTAATTTAAATAAAAACATCGAAACCATTACTACTGTTTAACCACTCAGTATTCCAATTTTGTTTGAGATCTTTTCTTAACACTTTGTTAATATATGAAGAGGACAGAAGCAGTAAAAGTAATCCATTCTTGAATTAGCAGCTGATTTGGCTAGAAAATTGCACATTCATTTCCTTTAGTTCCATCATGTCCTTTTAATCCAGCTGAGATAATCATGTCCGAGATATTGGTTTAATTTTGTTCATATGGAGGTTGCAATCGGATGACATTGATACCAGAAAGTGCTGTCTGGGAGTTCCTATAGATGTAAGAAGTTTTGTTGGTGGTTATGGCCCATTCTACAACTTGCAGTAGAGCTAAATGCTCTCCTGAAAAATCTGAAGTGAGCTTGTATTCTTGATGGAAGTTCTCGGCCTCATTAACACGTCCAACTAGCCAATTAAGGTCCTCCTTTCCAGAGAAACGGGAGCCATTGGTATAAATTGAGTCGTCATGATGATTGTTGCTGCAGTCATATAGCACAAGTCGCCTCTGATAAGTGCTAGGATGCCAGAGGACAAGAAAGGTGCTTTTCTTTCGATTTAGAGTTGGGAATTTTGTTTTAGGTGTTCACAACCTTTCTTAATATCAAATATTCTGGCTCTGTATATGCAAGACAAATATAAGGGTTCAGTGCCAGTTACGATGTATGCATCATCATTAGATACTGTACCATAAACTCTTCCTATGCATAGTATGAAGCCCCTTTGAATTTGATCAAGCTGCTTTTGAGCCCATTTTTTATTTGCACAATCCTTAAAAGCAGAACACAATGTAATATCATTGTCTCAAGTGCTCCATGGTAGATAATGTTTAATATTGAGCTATTAAGACCCCAAGAAGGTCTTGTTGCAAGAGAAATGCCAGTCAGAAATTTGCGAGCTTTTGTGGTGAGAGAGGCTAGATGTGCTCGGAATGTAAGTTTTCTCAGAGGGAAAACACCCAGTTGGTAGACCAAGAATGAGGTGGGAGAATAACATTAACTATGATTTGAGGGAAGTAGATTATACAGGGAATGATTGGAAAGCATTAGCTCAGGATAGGGATGTATGGAGAGCTTATGTCCGTGCGGCCATGAACCTACGGGTTCGATAGTGCCAGTGAGTAAGTATGTAAGTTTCCTGTCTAGGACCACTCCTAAATATCAAAATTCATCAACAAACTTAATTTATTCTTCATTTATCATTAGTTTGGGTTGTAATAAGCATTGCTGTAGTCTTCAAAGGATTAAAACTCATCTTGTTTGTGCATCCCCAACAATACAAAATATACAGGGATGTGTTCGCTTTACTTGTAAGATTATCTTTCATTTTAGCCCTAATTAACAGCAAAATTTCATCTGCATATACAATTATTTTACAATCTACTGGCAACGTCTGTTTAAGGAGATCATCATATAGAATGATCCAGAAACCGGGGCTACAAACTAATCCCTAATGGCATCCATGGGTTATGTATCTTATATAACATAAACTGAGCTTTCCTGTTACTAAAGTAGCTTTTAATCAAATTAAATATTTTTTGGACATTCCATAGACTTGAGTTGAAGAAGAAACTTCTGTCACCATGCATGGTTGAAGGCATCTGAGATATCTAGTGAGACTAGTAAACCTAGCAGTTTCGTTTGAGGTGTATTTTTTATCCATCTAACTACTTCATAGACTGTTGATCTGTCACAGAATGATGATATGATATATGACCAAAGATGTTGAACCGTTTCAAAATAAAACTGAAGTAAATACATTGCTCTAGCAGCACAATTTTTGTTTTCTTACAATGAAACTTGATATATATATTTAATTATCAAAAGAAAAGCATATTCCATAAACAAGTAAAATCAGATCATTAGGAGTGGAGGCTTGCCTTGAACCCAAAATTTGAAAATTGCTTTAGCAGCCACTATTTCTATTTCCTTGCAAGAAAACTGGATACAAACAATTAACAAAAGAAAGATGTATTCCGTAAACAAGCAGAATCAGACCATAAATTTGACTTGATGAATTAATTTAGTTTATCCAGTTCCTGCATAATGGATTTTTTATTTGTTTGTTTGGTTTTTTTAGAAATATTTTGAAAATTCCTGTCTTTGTGGGCATGTGGCCAACCATGCATGAAACAGTAATTTTGGAGTATCTTGCACCTCAAAATGTAATTTTCTTTGTTTACATTATAACTAGTTTATCATGCTAGTTCAGGTGGTAGTAAAACTAATGGGTTTGGGTTCTATTCCTGTCGGGGTTAAAAATTTAAATTGTAAAATTTTCAATCTCGAAGCTAGGTAGGATGATGTACAATTTTTAATCATTAGAATGTACAATGATGCCTGGATTATTTTCCAAATCCTTGTGCAGTGCATATGTTTAGAAGGCATGCAATTTTTCTTTTGGATGGTTATGTTAAGCGTTGGTGGCCTGTGTTGTGCTTTTCAACAGGAGTAGACTATGTGCAGCACCAGTTTCACATTCTGCCTTCTCTTCATCATTATCTCTCGTACAACACAGTTACACAACATAATCATGTCCCACACTCATCTCTTACACAGTACATCACCTGTGTAAATAGATGTGCTGAAATAGTGCATAAATTGAAAATATACCACATTAATCCACCTAGAGTAGAACCCAAAGCATGAAAAGTGCAGTGGTTGTCATTGGAACACACATTTATAACTTTTGCTATAATGCAAAAGTGAATTTAATGATCAGACTGAAAATAATATAATTAATATTGCACTCTGCATTCATCAGTTTTCAGTGGATAGAATGGATCATGATTTTTGATTTAATACAACATTATCATGGTGCAGAAATATAACTTCAGATTTTAAATCAAATAGACAATACTTTCATATAATAAAGTTAGGAATTTTTACATTATGAAGTTTTGTTAATAAAAATCAAATGAATCGTGAAATTCTTCTTACCTCATACATCTGTTTTATTTAACATAGACCTGCAATATCGGGAATCATCATTCCCAACCTCAGCCATTGTCACTAATGTTGATTCTTCATTATGCCGGTCATTTTCTAAACTGCCATCTGGTGTTGATTTGAAGAACTTTGTAATCAAATTTGGTTCACCCGGAAACTAAAAATTCAGCCTAGGTAATCTTCCGTTAACTAATGAAAAAGTTAACACCCCTGATAATAAAAAATCTGGAATTTATCAAATTAATTGCAAATATTGCAGTAAAGTATATATAGGAAAAACAAAAAGGAATTTGGACACTCGCAAAAAAGAACACTTTAGAAATATAAAAAATGGTAAAATTGGAAAATCAGCAATAGCAGCATATACAGTAAAACTTGTTCAAAGCGGAATTGCATGGGACCAATATTTTTTTCCACATTAGACAACATTCCGCAATATAAAAAAAACAAATATTAACTAATTTTAGATTATAGAGTACCGTGTATGTCTTTTAATATACCTTGGATTAATTGTAGTTCCCCTGCCGTTGGAAAGTTAAGTATGGTATATAGAGCAACTGCGATGGTAACGTGCGAAAAAAGTCCCGTTTCGTAGCATTAAAAATGTCTCTTAGGCACGTATCTTGAAATTAAAGTTTTGGTTTCCACTCACTAACTATACTATCGTTCACATCCTTTGATTCCCCGGAAATTTCATTCCACACTCCATTGGGCTGTATGAATAAAACTGGAGGTTTTGCGTGTGAGCACAAGGTAGAGCTAGAAGTATTTGCTTGGAAGCAAAAGGTGGAAGTATAAGCATGTGCTTTGAATATATGAATAACCTTTACTTTACACTTTTCCCTCTAAATAAGAAGCATGTGCTTCTAAACTCCCAGCCGAGCAGCTGCACGTTTCGTAAATTAATCATCAGCATTCTTTAGTAACTGAGCACTTGTTTATGTTTTCATTCTTTAAAAGCAAAGTATTTGTGCTGACTCCATAATTTTCAACCAAAACAGATCATAACCACACTACTTTTATTTCCGCTCTCTCAGTGCAGTCAAAACTATACATGTAGTGCGGTTTGTAAAAATGGCCTTTTCTGTTTTGGATGCAAGAAATAGTTCAAAGTCTGTAAAAAATAGAATGGCATTTTTAGTTACTGCTCAAGGAAAAAATCCACAATTATTACAAAAATCGCAAATTCCGGAAGAAAAAAGAAAACATTAACAATTTAGGAAATAATTAAATTATTTGAACTTAATTTTGGCATGCCGATAAATTCAAACCAGTTGCTAAAGAAAATTAACAATATGAAAACTAGAACTCCAAGTGCGACAAGCCTAGAAGGCCCTTGACCTACCAGTCGGCTGCTGGCCTCACATCAACATGTGTTAATCAGAGAGGTAGACGATTGTAAGCCAGTGTAGGGGTCCTCCAGCCATATGAAAACTAGGCTGAAGAAAATACAGATATGAACATAACCGGGAAAAAACCAATCATTCTGAATTCCTGGCAGAAAGAGCTCTTCAATCTGTTATAAGGAGAGAGAAATTCTATAATAATCAAAATTCCAGGTAAGTCTTATTTATTCAATAATTTATTGATTACTTATAATCATGTCCACTGCTGTGGTCTTGAGGTAGCATGCTGCCTTATCATGCAGCAGGCCTGGGTTCGATCCTCGGTCGGGACAGGATCCTGGGTGAGGTTTTTTTTGGGTTTTTTTTCCTCACCTGTAAAACAAATGTCAGGAAGCTTAGGGCCCAACGGTCCCCAAAAATCATCAGGCCATCATCATCCTTCACTGCTGTGGAAAGCAACAGGAAGCTACCACACCTATACTTCCCTAGTAAAGCTGCAGAGCACAGCATGAAAATGCTATGATTGCAGTGAAAGACCTGCACTCGGGCAGAATTACTATGGCTGGACTTATAATCATAATAAGAAAACAGATACCCATAGTTATAGAATAAACTGAGCTTTTTACAATCAAAATATAATCCTTTTACAGTAAGTGAGATTATTAATACTCGTACATATTTTGAATTTTCCGTTATTGTTGTTTTTCTCATGCTAGCATTTATCCATACACTTATTTTCAGGAGCAGTAAGGGAGGAACCACATCAACATTACAATTACATCATTTAATAAACCTCCGCCCTTAAAAAAAATTGCAGGAAACCGATGAGTCTAAAGATTTGAGAATGCCCTTCACAGACTGATGCTACTAGAATAATTAACATTGACTATAATTCAAACAGAAAAAGAAAAAGTGCTTATGGGTAGATTAAATAACTTAAATTATGATAGAAATGTTTCTCAAGACTACAGTGAGGGAAATGTATTATTTGCTGTCCTGTAAAATTTTATTTTTCTTTTATTTTAAAATCATTAGGAAGTTACATTATGAGGTTTAATTTAATATTTGAGTTTGTATTCTTTAACATTCTTACCTCATATGTTTATTCTGTTGGATATTTTTCTATTTGAATTCTATCAATTTCAGATTAATAAGTGATAGCGTAATTATGTAAATCTAGGTCTAGTGAAGTGAAATAAATCAAAGTTGATTTTTAATTTATCCAGACGAACAAGTGATAGTGAATAGTTGATAGTTAAATAATATAACTAAACATCCGCTCCAATAAATTTAAAATAATAAAAATCCTTCATTGTATATTACAGTTGTAATTTCTTCTCTTATTTTCGCGCCCTCTTATAATTTTCCCTTCAGTGAAATTTTCTTCTTCTGATTCTTCTCCTTCGTCTTATCATTGCCTGAATCATCAATATTGATGAATACCTATTTCTTCTCCTATACCAGTTTGAAACCCTGGATTGGCCATGAACCAAAAAATACTTCATTCTATCTTCAGAGAATAGTGCACCACCTCTTCTCTCTTCTATTTCTGGCAAAAAGTGGGCAGCAATCCATTTAATATTTTCCTCGTTGAACTTCTATAATGAATTATACTCTTCCTCAGGAGGACACCCACATGGTTTATAATACTTTTTATGGCATACGGGGACTACTAATTGAGCCATGTCTGTATTCTGTGACGAGGAGTCTGCTACTGACCAGACTTCACTTTTTTGAAGCATGTGCTTTTTAAAAGAAGCAAAAGGTCCATTTTATTCATACAGTTTTTCTAATCTTGAAGCACATGCTTCAAGGTCGAGCTCGTGCTTCTTCCATGGAAGTAGATGCTTTTTTTCTTGATGCGTCACCGCGAGTAAAAGGTTATGATTCATACTTTATTCATAAATTCTGAAGGATATGCTTTAAAATAATTAAGTAAAAGCATTTACTCCACTTTATTCATACGGCCCATTGTGTCGTCTTTTAAAACTGTCCACAACCAACCTGAAGATGCCTTGAAATTGTTATTCCATAGGGATATAACAACAGCTAGAGCTTGACTTTCGAGCATTTCATTGCATCCATCCATTCATTATTTTTTCTTTGTGTTTTAAAATCTCACAAACTTGTGCTTTTCCACATTTAAATTTAATCATTATTTCGCGTACTGAGAGTTTGTTTTTCTTTATCTTCAATCACTTTAACTTTTTCGTTTAATGACAATGATGCATATGATTTAGCCATCTTTATTCCGTAAATTCAGAATGCTACCTGTGAAAGATACGTTCACAATCAGTCTCAGATCTTAAACTAATTTAAGATTTTACAGTGCACCGGTTATTTGTAAGACAGAGGTCACATGGCAAATTTTTGTTAAATGAACCTGTATTTCGCAAAACAGGTGTGCAGTGAGGCTGAAAGAAAATTCCAGATACAGGTAGAAACTCTACTTCACCCAGTGGCAGGAATCATCACTTGTTAATTCGCCTAACAGGAATTGAATGAAGTGGAAACTAATTTATTTCTCTCTCTATCTTTCTGCCTTATAAACATTTCTTTTCATGAATTGTGTAGAAATATCCTTCCGTTTCTGTGTTGGACAGATTCCATTTTATACAAAATAAATACACAGTAAAATTGCTATTATTTTGCTGGGACAAATAAATTTGTTCATATTGGATAGCTTTCTGCATTATTCACATTCCGGATTAAACAAGTTTTACTGTAGTTTATTAGAGAATCATAGAATTCAAAAAAGAAGCTAAACTTTTGAACATCTATCTAAACCTTTGGAATTAACAGTTTGGGGAAAGATATACATTAAAAAAAAATCATATTAGAACAATGAATTTTGTGTTTCTGGACAAACCAAATTTGATCACAAAGTTCTTCAAATCAACACCAGATGGCAGTTTAGAAAATGACAGGCATAATGAAGAATCGACAGTCATGACAACAGCTGAGGATGAGAATGATGATTCCCAATACTGTGGTTCTGTGTTAAAAATAACATAGATCTATGAGGTAAGAAGAATTCACGATTCATTTGATTTTTATTAGAAAATACTTTTTAAGAATTTTTTATATGACACACTGTACATTCTTAGACAAAATGACTGGTATGCCTATGTTGAAAGTTACTTTTTTTTGTCTACAAAGGAACATTCAACATTTGAAGATTGTAAGGAATCCTCAAACTTTTATACTAGAAAGGTGTATTATTACAAAATTTACCTGTAAAATGAATAGCCATTTTCATCAAATTAGCAATACAACTTCTTATAATCCTCAGCTTCCTTTATGATTTTCTGCAGGTTTATTTCTCTTTAGCCACATTCTAGTAGTTCTTGATGTCAGTTTCCTTGTGTCCTCCATCATTGTTTTTAGTTTTCATTCTCTCCACATGTCCTGCCCATCTTAATGTACCTATTTTATACTTTTTTGCCAAAACATAAAACCTCAGTTCCAGGAAGTAGTTGACAAATAACTTCAACCTCATTATTCTTCTTATTTAACTATAAACTTGTTTCAGAACTTAGTTTCCGTTCCATCCTCAGTACCATCACGACTGTTGTTCTGTCATCTGCCAATGGAAGGAGCGAAGGACAGCTCTTCAAGACAACAGAACAACGGTTGTGATGATACTGAGGATGGAACAGAAACTTAGTTCCGAAACTATTTTTATAGTTAAATAAGAAGAATAATATGAGGCGAGTGATAAAAAATTTTACCTAAATGAATATACCTCATAGTGTGAATTCCTAAAATAAGTAACCTTAGCCTTTTTATTTAATACCAGGAGAACAATAAACCCTTTTGGCTAGGTGGAAACCAGCATTGCCAATTTATTTTCTGCAGTGTTTGGTCAAGTCTCTACTGGACTTTCATATGTATTTAGGCTTTTAATAAGAAGACAATATGACAGCTGTGTCTACTGGAAAAACATCAAAATAAACTGCCATGAGGCAATGAAGTCCCTTATTTGTTAACAAGTTGTGTATTTTGACTCACCTCATATTTACAAGAAATATGAGCTGAGTCAAAATACACAACTCATTAACAATTAAAAGAAACCACATAGTGTTATTTTCTACATATATTCAATGAAGTCTCCTTTGTTTTGGCAAGAATTAAACAGTCAAATAGTATTATAAATATTTGATAGTTTGGAAGCTCATATTGTTACTGATAATAGATTTCACTGTTAACTCATCTATGTACTTGATTTTTTGCACATTTTACACTCAAAAAACTCTGCATCTACAAGTTCATAGAAATTTGCAGCAATTATTCAGAACATTGGTTTTAATACTTTGCAGGTTATTTTTTATTAACTTTCTTGTACAAAATCTTATATAGGCCTACATAAGATGTTTCATTGCTCAGAATTGAGTTTTCTACATAATCCTGCAGTGTTGAATGTTCCATTGTAAGACTGAGCTTATCTAAAGTCTGTCAAATTCATTAAAACAACGAGAACTTTATTTAATTTTTCAGACCAAACCAGAACATGGATGCATTTCCAGCAACAAAACATAAATTGATGAGTACTTTATTTTTGTTTTAAATTCAAATCATAAATACTTTATTTAGCTATAAGCAAACAACATATGTGGAATCAGCAAATTAAATAGTAGTCGTGTTACTGTGTTTTTTGCTGTGAGTAAAAGTTTTCATTAATTATGATTAATTTATTATGTCAGTTGTGACAAGCTTGTATATTAATGCAGCCATTAGTTTGCAATCTTGATTAATAAATTACATTGGAATAAATAGATGTTTGGAATTCTCACATCTATAAACTGGAGTCTAAAGCAAGAGTACAATGTTTCATGGAGTGACAGCAGTAGGAGGATAGTAAAAATAGGCATAAGTATTAATTATAACAAACACTTGCTAATTAACTGAATACTGATGTTTACAATTAAAATTAAAACCAAACACAATTAATAAATTAAATTTGAAGAGAAAAATTTTCGCCCAGACTGAGACTCGAACTTGGGAAAATTACCAATAAATGTCTTCTTAACTAAGAAGGTGCCATTTGCACAGATAGAAGTCAAGGCTTCAAGCATTTGGTGCACAGGAATTACAACGTATACAAGAGAAAGATTTTCGTCTAGATTGGAACTCGCCCCGGTAGTTCAGTTGGTACAGAAAACCAAAGGTCCTGGGTTTGAGTCTCGGTCTGGGTAAAAAATTTTCTCTTCAAATTTAATTTATCCTTCAGTGAGAAGTGTTAAATTAATAATGGAAACAAGAATTAATAAAATTATATTAATTAATTAATAAAATCTGAACTAAAATCACTTTTATTATTTTGTTTACATTTCAGAATATTTTGTAGGAATATTTGAGTTTGTAAGAGGGTAGTCACACAGTGATTGACTGTTATCAAGATTGAATTGTCAGAAGTCCAAATATCTGTTAATTCCATTGTGAACACACTCACCTGCACATGAGTGCAGAAAATAATAGGATACTGACACCAGGAAATTAGTTCTGTTTAATTCCCAAGATTCTGTTCATATAATAATATACTAAATGCTTTAGATAAAAATGATACATAATAAAAGCAGAGTTTTGAGTCGTCAAATTTACACTGAAACTTGAATCATAATTTCCTTGAGGAACAAGTTACTAATAGAGATGATGGGAAAATTTGCATGTGAAGAAGAGTGTATGTTTTCCTAACTTATATTTTATATGTTAAATGCTGTTGATATTTTGCTATTTTTCATTAAAATGGATTTGCTAATTTCATATGAAATTGCTAAAAATATATAAAATAACGAAGTTATATAATTATAGACATGCCTTCTATATCTCTCTTTTTTTTTTTTTTTAATATCATGATGTTCTGAATTTCAGATATCGACATAATTTAATTTTATGAATTTGTGACATTAAACAAGCCACATTTACATGTATTGAGCTATAATCATACTTCTACTTTGGGAAATTCTATAATTAAATGAATATAGTTAAAATTTAATTTTTTTTTTCACAACATGAAAATAAAAATGTGCCTAATGTAAAAATATTAGAATTACAAACTTTTGGCTATCATTTTTGTGTTCAGCAGCTAAAATTATTTGAAAGAAGCTTATTTTATTCATTTTTTTTCACAACATGAATAAAATAAGCTTCTTTTAAATAATTTTAGCGCTGAACAAAAAAATTACAGCCAAAAGTTTGTTTTTCTCACAACATGAATAAAATAAGCTTCTTTTAAATAATTTTAGCTGCTGAACACAAAAATGATAGCCAAAAGTTTGTTTTTTTTCACAACACGAATTCAATTAAATGAATAAAATAAGCTTATTTTAAATAATTTTAGCTGCTGAACACAAAAATTATAGTCAAAAGTTTGTAACTTCTAATATTTTTACATTAGGCATATTTTTATTTTCATCTTAAATACCATCTCTTTTTTTAATATTGTTTTCATTTATGTTATGGAGATCTTTTAAAGTTTTAACTATAATAAAAACATGAAACTAAAAATTAACTAATTATTAACAATTTTAATTGGAAAATAAAATATCTTTGAAAGTATAATCAAATTCGGAATTTACTTTTTTAAATAAGGGCTTGAATCCTCCCTTTTTAAAAACCAATGCCCTTCATCACTGTATCCCATTTCACTTGAAACTTGGAAATAGTTCTCTCCACTTATCACCAAGTTAACTGAAAAAAGTCCAAATATGAACATAAAAAATGTATTATTCAATAACATGCACCACCCCAGTTTTTGATAGTTTCTCTATAATTCTTGTATAATTTGACGGTTGTAAATCTGTATCTTGCAGTTTCCTAAAAATCCTCTGACAACAGATGCAAATGACTTCCATGCTGTTAATTCCTTGGGAATAAGTTTTTCCTTAGAAATACTGTCACAAAAAGATTTTCTTAGAAGTAGTTCAGAATAGAATAAACAAAGCAAATAAGACATGCATGTTTTAGCTATGTTTAAATCTAAAAGTGTGCATTCTCAGACAAATGCTATGTTATATAAAGCCATAATAAGTGTGATACTATTATATAAAAGTGAACCTTGGTTGTAATGAAGAAAACCGAAAATATGTTGAAATAGATCTGAAAGGTGTATTTGAAGAGAAAAATATATGCTCAGACTGGGGTTTTAACCTAATACCTTCCGCTTTCCATACGAATGCTCTACTAATTGAGCTACCTTAGCACTCCAATCTAAATGGATTTTTTTAATATATAAAATAATTTTCTAGTTAATCTTTATATTCTAAATGTGAACTTGCTTATGTTAATACTCAGATAAAGGTTAAGGTACCCTGATAGTTCATGAAACCCATGGGGAAAGTGGAAATAAGCCAACAGGAAGTGGTAGAGCAGCTAGCTCTATGTCCTGTTCAACCTTACACTCAAGAAGGTTCTTGGTATTCATTTTAAAGGAGACTAGGTGGATCCTGGGGTCATTCTGAATGTGAATAGAGAAAAATTCCTTCCTCTCCACTATTCAAGATTGAACAAGGGTCATCCACCCTGTAACTTGGTTGCCTGGATGACCAGACCTACAATATTTGGAAAGAATAATTTAGTAAATACACAGCTTGAATCAGAAATTTTACACCTCACCTCATAAGATCCTCTCACCTGGTAAAAGGTAAAGTGATTCCGCTGCAGGCCTAAGGAAGCCCTTGGGTGCTAAGAGATTATGGCTCGCAACTTTCTAGACAATCCTAAGAGATGTCAACCTTCCATGACGGCTGCCTTTACCCCCAGACCGACCAAGCATTAAAATGTTCCTATAATATAGGTATTAATATTATAAAAATTTATTAAGGTTCCAGTTGGGTTCAGACTAGTACTCATTTCTATTTGAGATTAAGTTGATCCTAGACCCATGGTACCACCAGAAGGTTTAGGACAGTTTAAAAATCCTGACCACCGGGACTCAAACCCCCCAACCTTCCGACTTGAAGCATATTGTCTTAACCAACTATGCTATGCCGTGCTGTCTGCTCCTAACGTCATATTAAATTTGTTTAGTTAAATATGAAGATTGGATGCTGGACTTAAGATGGATTAGGGATATATATGGTATACAGGGTGATCAAAAGGTTGTACATAAATTTCAGGAACTTATAGAGGGGTCGAAATACAACTTTTTCGTTAGTAACTTATGGTCTGGAAAGTAACTCTGGGTCAGTACAAGCCCTGGAATGTCTGGATGGACAAGAAATTATTTTATGCACACACTTAAGCAAATGTAAATGTATTCACCAATTTGGTTTTACAACACTAGGAGTTCAAAATGCCTACCACCACATTGAATACAGGCATATTCTTCCATGTGAGCAAGAACTTCCATTTCCATAGTGACTGTTCGAATCATACGTGGCCTACATGATGCCATGAACACAAGGAACCTGTCTCCCGAGTCGGTGGTGAACATTTTGAAATGTTCGAGGATGTAGTTGATGTCGGTTTGGATATTGTGCACTGTACAGGCCTTGAGCTTTGCGTGCATTACCATTTGCTTTACCATACATTAAATGCATGTCTTGAAGTTCTGACGTGTAGGCCTATTCCATTTCACAAAAATCACGAATCTTCAAAGTAATGCTGTAGTGGACCTCTACAATACACTGTGGATACCGTACTGAAATAAAAACAACCTGCAGAGCGCAGGAATGACTATCAGATGTAAATAGAAGAGTACACAATTGCTGTACTGCACTAAATGGTATGAAAACAAGAGCATCTTCATAAAGTAGTGTATCAAACCCAGTGCCTCTCTGAAAAGTAAGCTTAGACCCGCATTGAAGTTCCTGACTTTCCCAGGATTACTTTACAGACCATAAGTTACTAATCAAAAGTATTTCAACCCTTCTACAAGCTCCTGAAATTTGTGCGCAGCCTTTTGAATTACCCTGTATATATAAATCTAAACATAGTGGAAGATGTCAAAATTACAAGATTTTGATGGGCTGGCTATGTAAGAATGGTGGAGGGGAAAGCTGTTGAGCAGTAAATTTTATAACATAAGAACACAAGACTGTAGGAACATCCAAAGAGCGACACAGATGAGCATCTTCTGACAGAGGATGAGATGAGCTGTAAAATTTTCATTTATGTTTTGAATTTGAGATACCTTATAGTGTCAGTTTTCATTAATTTTTATAAATTGTGTAATATTAAGTACAGTATGCAATCTACAGAAAGGTAATGTTTACAAATAATTTGGTACGAGTTTGGTACATGGATTGTAATGTTACATTTCAAAATCCTCCCTCTTGATGTACTTTCTGTTCAACTTTAATGTGATCACTATTCTCTATGCTAGGAACAAGTATTCCATCAGGTAAATTTGTCATTTAACTGGTGGCAATGCATGTTACAAGACTTAACTGTATATTGAACATGCCATTGTCTTCTACTTGGTTTCTGTGCCAGCATTATTTATAGCTTGAAATTTTTGTCAATTTTGAAAGCAATCACAAAATTATTTTTTTTGTAAGCCCATGTTTTTTTCCCCTTAACAGAGATTTAGACGTTCTCCCCCTACAGGGAAGAATTTGAACTGTACTAATTTAATTACACTTGTTTTCGTATAGATGTCGTTTTGAGTGGTCCGTGGTCAGCATTCCGCCTCATACTGACATCTAGGAAACCAAGGTAGTACTAGGACGGGAAAATTTGGTATATTTTGCTTAGAGGCCTTTTCATTCAGGCTTAAGGATTTTTTACGAGTCTGAAAATCTTCAGACTCGGGACCCACAGCTTAAAGTCCCTCTCGGAGGACTTGCTCCTTGGATTTTCCATCCTAAAAAATCCATCGACCCCGGGGGTTTGAACCCGCGACCCTCGGGACCAGAGGCAAGGAGCATAACCACTAGTCCACCGCGGCTGACTACAATCACAAAATTAAAATTATAAAATTGTTAACTTGATTATATACATGGTGATTTAAATATTAATCTATTTATTTTTCTTGTTCTTTTATTTGTAATAACTATAATCTTGTCTCCTCAACTTTGTAAAAACATTATATTTTTTTGAACATTAGCTCATAACACAAACTGGAACAAATATATTTTGTTTTGGTTGAGATTTTTCTTTAACATTTGATGATTGTTATGTAGCAACTATATTTTTAAGTGAATGTTTGTGATAGCTACATTCAAAATGAGAATGTTTAAGTCTCACCCTCTGCATTTATTTTTATTGTAGGCTCAGTACTTTATGAAAAAAAAAAGGGGGGGGGGAGATGGAAATTATTTGCAAGTCCACTCCTGATAAACAAAGATTTTACCAATTTTAATCAAAATCACAGTGGGAAGTAACATGGCGTAATTTAACAATTTATAAATTGAGCCAGATAAATCTTTTTACATTTCACCTCATAAGAATCCATGTTTTCATAGAACTGGTTTCAAAGGTCTTCGCCCCCATCCTCAGCCAAAATTCTGACTCAGAGTTTATGCTGAAGATGTGGGCAAGATATTTGAATCTGATCCTGTGAAAACATGAAGTTTTATGAACTGAGATGTAAAAAAAGATTTATCTGACTCGAATTTATAAAAATATTTTACTATTCTTTCTACTGAGAATGCTCTGATGTGTCCAAAACAAAATATCTGCACCAGTGTGGTTCATCTATTGAAAATATAAATAGCTGATAGATTGTGCTAGAAGTTTTAAATTACAAACATTTCATGAAATGCAGTTACTCTCTCAGTATATACTGTATATTTATATAAATGTACATCTTTAAAATAAAATGTATCTAAGGCACAACAAATCTATTGCTTTCCATTGTATTATTTTTCTATTTGTTGAAAGAAAAATATTAATCTAATTTTATTTTATTCATTGTCATTTTATGAATTGTAAATTTCCTTTGGGAGAAAAGTTTTTAAAGAGTTAATGAGGATTTTTTAAAACATTTTCATTTGTAAATAACATATTTACAATAAAACCATTCTCTAAAATTGATTATATTCACTGTAATAATATAAGAAAAAATAAATTTAAATAAGATCCTTTTACAAAATTCCTCTTTTAAAAACTTGAATATTTTGTAGAAAAATAATCTTTAGATTAAAAAAAGTACAAAGAATTAAAAACTGATCCACTTCCGAAAACAATTAAAACATTAGATACTACATTAAAAAATATGAAACATACTATGTTGATCTTGTAGATGATTTCCATGAAACATACTATTACCAAACAAGAAATTACAAACTTAAAATTCCAATTAAATAATAACTAATTAAAAAGTTAGTCATATCAGAAGCTAAATTTTTTAAACATTTGGAAAAACCCTTAGATTTGACATTTTGGGAAAATATATACATTCATAAGTACAAATTTAGATCCATGAATTTATAGATTCCTGGTAAACAAGATTTGATCTCAAAGTTCATTAAATCAACACCAGATGGCAACTTTGAAATTAAAGTGTAAACCAGGATTCAACAACACTTTTGAAATTCATATTAAAGCACCGTTGAGGTTATGTAATAAGATGTTAATTATATAATTTTTATCTGGTAAAACCTATATAACACCATCAGTTTCAGTTAAAACCCAGAAGATGAAACATTGTTTTCAAAAGGCCTCCATATTAGAATAACTTGAAGTTTACTAATTTAGTTGAGGATGACATCACTGGGCCGTCCTATGAAACGCTGGAGGGAAAATTTTCTATAGGATCGTAACAGGCCTTGGCCTAATACTTGGAAGGAAGAAGAAGTTGAGGATGACTGACTTACCAGGTAAAAATTATATAATTAACATCTTACAGGATTCAACAGTCATAGAGATGGCTAATATGGGAGGGATGCCTCCAGAAATTGCAGTTCCATGCTTGAAGAACACGGAATATGAGGTGAGATAGAACTCACTTTTTATCTTTTGTATATTGTGTTCATGTTGCCATTAGGTAACATGTTAAAATAGTAACATTTCTTGCTAAGAGTGAGGATTATTGAATTATCAAGGAAGAATACTTTGCCCTTTACTTCTTCAGGATACATTTTTTTTAATAGGAATCGAATGAATCATGAATTCTTCGTACCTCCTGCATCTA
This sequence comes from Diploptera punctata, assembly GCA_030220185.1. NCBI lineage: Eukaryota > Metazoa > Arthropoda > Insecta > Blattodea > Blaberidae > Diploptera > Diploptera punctata. The sequence goes on from JASPKZ010009819.1 coordinate 2,372,876, forward strand.
TGTTTTTTTTAACACAGAACTGCAGTATTAGGAAAAACATTTCCATCGTCAGCTGTTTTCACAACTGTCAATTTTTTATGCCGGTAATTTTCTAAACTGCCATCAAATTCCCAAATTTGTTATATACATTTTTTTATTGATCATAGAAGAAAAAGAGAATCTACACAACATTAACATTGATAGGATGAGCAAAGATCCAAGCATTAGGTTCATTCACTGAAAAATCATAGAGTGAAAATTATATTCTTTCCACTTCACCTCTTAGTCTGTCTTCTAATTAGACCAGTTTCATAATGTTAGTGCTTCATCTTAAGTAGATACACAACCGATGTTCTGTCATCCAGAAGCACTGCTTTTTCTCCATCTGTTGGTGGACCGATGAACCTCCCAATTAAATCAACTTCCCTAGGAATTTCAAAATTCATTAATTTTTCTTTTAGTTTTTTTTGGAAAAAAAATCTACATAAAAAAATTAAGAAAGAATAATTACTGAATTTTTAAAGTCCCGAGTAAGTTTATTTGATTGGGAGGTTCTTCGGTCCACTAACAGATGGAGTAAGAAGCATTGCTTTTGGACATTGATTGTGTAACTACTGAAGATGTAACCACTAATGTTACAAAACCGGTCTAATTAGAAGACAGGATTTGACGTTTAGTGGAAAGAATTTTATTTTAATATTAAATTAAACTTCACAGTGATATATCCTATAACAGTTCAGTGATAATTATATTACAATATTAGTATAGCATTTCTTATTTGATACTTAAATATCTCCTGGCATACAAATTCTGTATATAGTTTCCTTCAGAAGGAAGCGCGCCTTTGGTCTCATGTCATAGATTTATGCCACATAAAAGAATGACATCTGAAATAAGAGGGCTGTAAGCATGTTACAAATGCAAAAAATGTATACTGTAAAAAAAAAACCTGAGATTTATCCAAATACTGGTAAAAATAAAAAAGATAAAATCTCACAGAAATTAAATAATATGCATGAAAAAAATATGTTTTACCAAATAAACAGGTATCAACTGTAGTACAAACTATATAGATTTAACAATAGCAAAAAGCCCTCAACAATAATGAACTAGAAATTGGCATTTATTGAAAATTTACATCAATGCACTTGCCATAAACAATTCTAGACATCCTTTTCAACAAAGTACATTCAACAGTTTAATAAATAGAATGTTAAAACTCCCTTGAAACAAATATAATTACCTTTGATTTATTCTTTTAATATTACTTTTTTAGCCAGAGGGCTAGAGCACATATGTGCTTTATTTGCTAAAAAAAAGTAATGTTAAAATCGCACTAAAAATTCTTATTGAATAAGAAGCTGTTAGAATGTGTGTAGAATGAAAGTTCTCAACTTCAAGCATACAGGATTGTATAAGAGAAAAATTTCTGTCTAAATCAGGAGCCTAGATTCATAATGGATAAAACACTGGAATGGAGAAGATGGAACATATGTTCTGAAAGACCTGGATATTTCACAGCATTTCATATATTTAAGGATGACAGAGATCTCGGGTACTAATTATATGTTTTTAACTTTTAAAACTTGAAAAGGATTCTGGTAACATTAAAAGAACTGGATAACACTTACTTATACAGGAAAAGGAACATCAAAATTAGCCAACCACTAAAAAAGCTTGACAAAAATATAAACGAAGCATATAGAACAGGAAATAATTAAATAATATAATAAACAATAACATTGAAGTAAATAATAATTTTAATAGCAAAGGAGTAGGCCTATACAAATTAATCTGTAAAGACTGCAACAAATTTTATATAGGAAGAACCAGCAGAAGGAATTTATATTTAGCTAATGAGACTGTAATGACAAAATACCTGTGTTAAGCTACACTTAAAAGTTCCATAAATTACCAGTAAAAGTTTTATCCTTCTACAACAAAAGCTTTTGAGAAAATATTAATTTTATAAGCTATATTTCAACATTAGTGATATACACATTCTGGAGCCCCTTAAGAATGTTATATAAATTAGTAACTATTGATTCCCTAAGTTATTCTATTTCCACTACTATAACAACTTTGGTAATTGTCCATCAACAAGAGAACATATAAGAAAGTATTGTGTATTGCATCACTGAAGTCAAGATATTCTAAAGGTTTTGACTAAGCAAAAGAGTCCACCACTGTGGTCTCGAGGTAGCACACAGCGGGCCCGGGTTCGATCCCCGGCCGGGACAGTTTTTCTGGGTGAGGTTTTTCCTCACCTGTAAGACAAATGTCAGGAAAACTTTAAGGCCCAAACAGTCCCCAAAATCATATGGCCATCGCAATCATCATCATTCATATTCATCTTAGATTAAGCTTAGGATTAGGGACTCTCTTGGTGCATCACTATCATCATCACCCCCATCATATCATCGGGACAACATAACCCTGCCTACCAGGCACCCGAACCTCAGAAGTGGGTTAATGCCATGTCAGGAGAGAAGACCAGGAATGTTGGAAGACAACCTGGGGCATTTGCAAAAAAAAAAACTAAGCAAAAGATGCAACTTCTGTCATTTCTATAAGTCTATTTTTTGTATTTTCTTCTAAATGCTACTCACTTGCTTCATCTAATACAAATAATTCTTCACTTGCCTTTTTGTTGTCAATGGGAAGCAAAGACAACATTACAACTTTTTGCAGTCCTGCATAAGTCTTTGTCTGCTACCTGATGCTGACGATGAAAAAATCATTGTACTTTGGTGATTTCTCTACCACTTGAAATACAAGCTCCTTCTTTCTTTGTGTTAAACGCAGATAGAATATTATTAAAAATGCACATTTATTCCTATTTCATATAATGTGTGAAATATATTCCTAAACCAAGAAATTGAACTGCAAATATACATATCATCTTATATTTTCTTACCTTATGTGTTTCGGAGACATCGTCTCCATTCTCAACTATAGAGACATTAAAATAAAGTGAAGCGAGAAAGTAGTAGTGTCGGAGAAATGGTAATGTGCTTGTCAGGAACCACAGCAGCAGTGGTCCACAAGCTGTTTTCTTGCTTCACATTATAATGTTTCTATAGATTCAGATTCAAGATCCAGATGAGAAAATTTAATATTAGGCAAGGTGTATATTCCTAAATGTCTGTTCTAAAAAATCATAAACTGATTAAGAAGGATCCTAAGTAAAAACATTCTTTGGCCAACTTATAAGTTATTAAAACTCAATTCTATTGTTGGAGGTAATATAACTAGTTTAGAATCATAATGCCATGCAGTGGCAAGGTGTGAGTTTGGGGACAAGGGAAGTTACACAGTGGGGGGGGGGAAACTTTACCAAAAATTTACACGATTATATAAAAGAAGAGATATTAGACATAATTCAGTTCTAGTTTTGCCAAATTGTTTCAACTGCTTAAAGCTTTTTATGTGATGAAATGAGAGTTTGTCTTTTTTTTTGGGCTTTATGAAAATGATTTAAATCCTCAAAACCTGTCTTATTCCAAACATTCTTTTCAGGCAAAAACAAAAGACACGACCAACAGAAACATTTTTTTGAGATTATTGTAATCACATAACAAAGGGATGGTTTGATATGAATTGGACTGAAATATTGTATTAAAACTTTACGGCCTTTAAGCTGAGTATTTAATTCAGTTAGAGGCTGTGTAGGTCTATCAATTTTTTATTAATTTTATTTTGTCTTGAAATGAAAATGAATTAAACGGGTAAAACTAGTAAAAGTTTTTCAATAGAATAGTAACATAATGATGCTGCTCCAACTCAATCTGAACTTTCACAGTAGAGCTACTGGGAAGAACTCTGGATGCAACCTGCCAGTTCGCTTCTACCCAATTCACTCCTGATGAAATGTAGAATAAATTACAAGAAACACTATTGAAAGTTCGCTATTTATATTCTCATTAACTGTCTAATGACAAGGTCACAATAAAATATAATATACAAACTATACACTATAAACTATTTAAACTTGAATAAAACTTTATGCTATTTCAATACTGAGGGCAACGAACTTTACTTTTCTTTCCATCACATACGGCTACATTGACATATGATAAGTAGAGACCGGATGTTAGGGAAAATGCCTACAGTTATTTATTATAGACATTGTAAAAGCGACTAAATATAAAATTCATCGGAGAACATATTGTTTAAACAACTCACCTCATAGGATTCATGCTTCCATGATATCGCGATTTCAAACATAGTCATGTTCATCATCAGCCATAACTCCGACTGACGAAATTCTTCGGCCGTCAACTATTCTATTGTCGCCATCTTCAGTGCTGCCATCTATGGTTGAATTTATGAACTTCGAAATCAATGTAATTTCGTTAGGGATATCAAAATTCATTGATCTATTTTTGTTTTTCTGAATGTATATTTTTTCCCAAACTGTCAATTCCAAAGGTTTCTCTACTTGTTTTAAAAGTTTAGCTTCTCTTCCAAATTTTATGATGTTCTAATAAACTATGTGCAGCAATTGCAGATTTTTCAATTTCACAATTTTTAATATTTCTGAAATGTTCTTTTGTCCTAATTTCCAAATTCCTTTTTGTTTTTCCTATATAAACTTTTTGCAATCTTCACAATTTATTTGATAAATTCCAGATTTCTTACTGTCTGGAACATTGACTTTTTTATTGGTACTTAGAAGATTACCCAGACTAAATTTATTTATTGGTGCCAAAAAAAATGTTGTATTTGTCAAAAATGTTTTGAAATTTCCTATGCATTTCAGGATGGTAAGTAATTTTCTTGTATTTTTTCTTTTCTTTGCAATTTTGTAGAGTAGTATATTCATTAAGTCTTTTTTTGTGTTTGAATTTCTTCAACTTATTTATAATTAATTCTTTATCAAAACCATTTAATCTAGCAGTGTTTAAGATATGTTTAAACTCTTTGTTGAAATTTTCTTCGTTTACTGGTACATTTGTCAATCTGTAAATTAAGCTATTGAATATTGCATGCTTATGAGCAATGTGATTGAAGCCTGATGATTTAATGTAATTATCTGTATGAGTTCCTTTTCTAAATATATCAAATTCAATTTTCAGTGTTTGATCATTCCTAATTATACATAAATCCAAAAAAGGAATTTTGTTTTCTTTTTCTAATTCAACGGTAAACTTTACTGATTCATCCTGAAGGTTCAATAATTTAAGAGCATCTTCAATATCTTTAGAATTTATTATTGCAAAAATATCATCCACATATCTGAACCAAGTCTTAAACATCCATGGGTATTCAAAGTTAAAATTGGGAAACACATTATGAGGTTCTTAATTAATAAATTAATTAATTTATTAATCCATGGGTATGTTTTAGTGATTTGACACTCCAAGTAACTCATGAACAAATCAGCTAAAAATGGTGAGAGCGGATTGCCCATTGACAAACCCGAAACCTGTTGACTAAATATAAGTTCATACTGATGACCCTAGAATTCTGATGATCTTGTAGAAGATTTCTGGGCTGTTGGCCGTGGTCTTGAGGCTTGTAGTTCCTCGACGTTTCACCAGAGACTGCATCCGGCATCCTCAAGGGTTGTTTTGAGACTGGCAATTTTGTCGACTACCTGCCCTATTTATACATTTATCTGCGACCGCACAGAGAACACATCGTAGATAAATGTATAAATAGGGCAGGTAGTCGACAAAATAGCTAGTCTCAAGACAACCCTTGAGGATGCCGGACGCAGTCTCTAGCAAAACGTTGGGGAACTACAAGCCTCAAGACCACGGCCAACAGCCCAGAAATCTTCTACAAGATCATCATAATAACTCCGGCCGTGAAAGCCTAAGTCAATATATGACCCTAGAGTTCTTTTACATGAAGTTAATTTTGCCTATTTGCCATTTTTTTCAAAATTAACTTAGTATTTCAATTAAATTAATTGAAATGGACAAACTTCATGACACATACCATCGTATAGAAATTTTCAATTGTTCTTTTTATAAATTCTGTTAAAATATTTTAGGATAAAAGTGACAATAAAACAATAACCTAGCAGGTAGATGGTGTCCCCCTCAAATGCACTCCTGTTATGTGAAATAACAAGTACCGACTATTTTATTTTTCCACCTCATGTACTCCCATTAAGCAAAATAGCCCTAAACTATGTCTCATCGTATACGATGGCTCTAAGACTTGGAGAAAATTCTATAGTACAGATTTGCTTCTTTTCAATACAAACATTGCTGAGTGACAAAGAGGATAGATGGCTCAAGCTTTCTTTCTCTGTCTCACACCTGGTGTTGAAACTTCAGTGACTGGCAATATTATTTTTGATGTTGGTAACACTGAATTCAGTCTGTAGTCCTCATTCACAGATAGGTGCTTCCAAGACAAAGTGGTGTGATAAGTGTATGTGGCTTATTTTTTTTACCTTTAGAACAGTTGTTTTATGATGCCTAAAGAACGGACAACAGTAAAAGACAAACTGACCAATTTCGTGAAAGAATTTGGTGCAAAAATATTCTCAAGTGACGGTTCAATAGTTTTGCAAAGTGTTTAAAATTTCAGTGAATTGTGCGAAAAACTGCCATGCTTCGCAGCACGTACACACTGCAAAACATTAAGAATGCTCTTTGTAAAAAGGCAAAACAAGTTCCAAACTCATCTGATATCTTCATATGCTATTGATAGCACATGTTTACATTCTTTACGTAAGGCTGTAAACATTTATGTTTAATGATGATCTTGATGAAGATTTTCGGGCTGTAGACCGTGGTCGTGAGGCTTGTAGTTCCCCGACGTTTCGCCAGAGACTGCATCGGGCATCCTCAAGGGTTGTCTTGAGACTGGCAATTCTGTCCGCTGTCTGTCCTATTTATACGTTCACTGCGATGTGTTCGTAAGTTGTATTTGCCTTCTGATTGGTCAGTGTTAGGGACTTCCATTGCTCCAATGAGATTGCTGTTCGATGGTCTAGTCGACTGTACATTATATCTGCCTTCTGATTGGTCAGCAGTAGGGACTTCCATAGTTCCACTGAGATTGCTGCTTGATAATCTAGTCGACTGTACTTGTAGAGGTTTAATTTTGCGTTTTTTTAGAACCGGTATCCATACTTTGTTGACTTTTAATGATTCTTCTTTTCTATTGAAACTGTTTTTATGTTTGAATATTTTGATGGCTTCTCGTCGTAGACGGGTAAAATAGTGTGTGCAGTTAGATAATATGTCTGTATTCTGGTATTATGCTCTGTGGCCATCAAGTAAAGAGTGTTCTGCTACTCCCGACTTATCCATTTGTTTAAGACGACTGTGTATCTTTCATGCTCCTTAAGTCTGGTTGCAATGCTGCGTTTAGTGGTGCCTATATACACTTTTCCACAACTGCATGGTATCATGTATATGCCTGCTGTCTGATGAGGATGGAGTTGATCCTTTATAGGTCTGAGAAGGTTCTTCATTTTCTTGGTAGGCCTGTAATACTGTCTTTATGTCTTCTTTCTTTAGTAGTTTTCCAATGCGGTCCGTTACATTCTTGATGAACGTCGGGGAACTACAAGCCTCACGACCACGGCCTACAGCCAGAAAATCATCAAGATCATCATAGCAACTCCGGCCGTGAAAGTCTATGTGAATACATTTATGTTTAAGTCCATGTTTTTAGAGCCTATTTTGAATTTGTTAGTGCCTTTTTGCCTGCCTATTTGAATTTTTTAAGTGCCTAACATCCGGACTCTAATGATGAGATGCATCGCTTCCAAGCATAGAAAATGAAGCTTTAAAGCCACCGGGAACAGAAGATGTAATTTGGAAAAACACTGATAGGTGACACTAACTTATAAATTATTTCCGAAAAAGTGAATTAAACTTTTTTACTAAGAATTAATACATTCAAAACATTTATTAACTTTGAATGGTTTATTTTAGGAAGTTATATTTTGAGGTTCTTTTAATCATGTTTTTTGAATCTGGAATCATCTTACCTCAATTTAATGTTGATTTGTTCTCGAACATGTTTCGATATATCTTCTATATCGTCATCAGTCTGGCCAAAGCTCGTGATATAGAAGATATATCGAAACATGTTCGAGAACAAATCAATATTAAATTGAGATTAAAAAAAATTGATCAACTTTGAAATTCATTGGAGAATATTTTTGACAACTCACCTCATAAATTTCATGTTTCAAACAATATCACGTCCATCTTCAGCCCTAACAGTTGGAATTATGGCTGAAGATGGACATGATATCGTCTGAAACTGATGTATCGTGAAAAACATGAAATTTATGAGGTGAGTTGACAAAAAATGTTCTGTGATGAATTTCAATGATTATACCTCATAATTGTATATTAAATTTGGGAACTTTTAACATTATGAGGTTCAATTAATAATAATTAAATGAATCGTGATTTTTTCTTACCTCATACATCTATGTTTCTTTAAACACAGCACTGCAGTATCGGTAAGAAAAAATCACGATTCATTTAATTATTATACCTCATAATGTTTATTTTCCAACATTAATTTAATATAATTATTAACTTATAAATAATTTTAAAAAATTTAATTAAACTTTTTACTGAAAATCAATATATTTAAAATAGTTTATTTTTACAAAAATTACAGGGAAGCACTGCTTCCATTGATGCCTCGCTGCTGCTGCTATGCAACTACAATTCCAATTTACACCAGTGAGTTAATAGATATACTTTTCTTTAAATACATCTTAGGTACAAAGTAATCACAGATTATTTATAAATTCATTTTACTTCAGAAATTGTCTTTAAAAATTAAACAAATCTAAACTTTTAAAAAGTGCTTGACAAATTCTATAATATACAAAACAATATATATAAATTTGAAGGTTAAAAAATTATATAATGTATGTTAAGACATGAATTAAGGGTAATTAAATAGAAAACAAATTAATGTTCAATAAGGTTAAACATTTGTGTTAAGAGTTTTAGACTTACGATAGGATTCCTTTTGTGTGAATGTAGTACAGAGATGTGAAATGCTAGAGGAGAGTAACAGATTGTACCTGTGCAGCATCAGAATGACATACCCATAGACAATCTCACTTTTCTAGCTGTATGAGTCAAGACACCAGAGACTTATCTAAGGAATCCCATCTTAAAACTTAACTAATGCAGATATATTTTAGTTAGCTCTTAAGATTTTTGTAATGCAGATAACTTGATACCATAATAAAAACCAGCAAAAATGGATAAATTGCCATTGTAAAATGTTATCAGTGATCTGAGGAAGATGGGTGTGATATATATATATACATACATACAGTAAAATTTGTTTAATCCAGAACGTGAATAATGCGAAAATCTGTCCAATGTGAACAAATTTATTGGTCCTGGCAAAATAATAGTATGTGTATTTATTTTGTATAAAATGGAATCTGTCCAATGCAGAAACAGAAGGACATTTCTACACAGTTCAAGAAAAAAATGTTTATAAGGTGCAAAAATAGATTAGTTTTCACTTCATTAAATTCCTGTTAGGCAAAATAACAATAAATGATGATGATTCCTGTTACCAGGTGAAGTACAGTTTCTACCTGTATCTGAAATTTTCTTTCGGTCTCACTGCACACCCGTTTTGCAAAATACAGGTTCCTTTAACAAATATATGTGTGTGACATCTGTCTTACAAATAACCAGTGAACTGTAAAATCTTAAATTAGTTTAAGATCTGAGACTGATTGTGTACGTAGCTTTCACAGGTAGTGTTCTGAATTTACATAATAAGGATGGCTAAATCATATGTATCATTGTCATTAAACGAAAAAGTTAAAGTGATTGAAGATAAAGAAAAGCAAACTCTCAGTATGCGAAATAATGACTAAATGTAAATGAGGAAAACTCAGGCTTATGAGATTTTAAGACAAAAGAAAAAATAATGAATGAATGCAGGTAGTGTGGGAGTGTTTTACAAGACCAGAATAAAAAAATCTCTAAATTTTCGGACCGATGCTCCAAAGTCAAGGTCTAGCTGTTGCTATATCCCTAGGGAATAACGATTTCATGACATCTTCAGGTTGGCTGGACAGTTTTAAAAGACGACACAATGTAGCGTGGAATAAAATTTGCGGGGAATCAAAGGCATGGACGAAAATATAGTTAGTGAGTGGAAACCAAAACTGGATACTTAATTTCAGGATAGCGCCTAAAAGAGATTTTTAACGCTGACGAAATGGGACTGTTTTTTCGTGCGTTACCGTCGAAGTAGCTCATACATACTATACTTCACTTTCCAACGGCAGCGGAACTACAATTAATCCAAGGTACGTAAAAAAGACATACGGTACTTTATAATCTAAGACTGGTTAATAATTTTTTTTATAATGCAGAATGTTGTCTAACATGGAAAAAAAAATTGGTCCCATGCGATTACGTTTTGAACAAGTTTTACTGTATAAGTGGAAGTAACGGGAAGCTACCACACTTATAATTCCTTAGTAAAGCTGCAAAGCATAGGATGAAAAATGCTATGATTGCAGTGAAAGACCTGCCCTTGGGCAGAATTACTATGGATGGATATACAAGGTGTCCCATTCAAACTTCCCACATTTTAATTAATCATAACTAATGAAGTATGCAGAATTATGAAATGAGGCTGGTAATCAACGAAACAGAAACTCAAAGAATTTTCATTGCCACACACTAAAACTATATGTGCACCATTAGTAGCACGAACAATATCAAGTCTGTATTCGATTACATGCCATGTTCTCTCCAACATGTCCATTGGTACTGTTGCAATTGTGTCAAGGATACGGGTTCGTAAATCATGAAGATCTTGTACTGGAGTCGCAAACACACAGTCTTTTACATACCCCAAGAGGAAGAAGTCCAGTGGAGTGATGTCTGGCAAACGTGGTGACCAAAAAATTGGCCCGCCGCATCCAATCCATCTATCTGGGAAGGATTCTTTGAGTGAATTCCGAACATCCAGGCTCCAGTGTGGTGGGGCTCCATCTTGCTGAAAGATTACTTGGGGTTGCAGATCAGCTACTTGGAGGTACAAGAACTGTTCCAACATGTCTTGGTATACCGGGCCAATTATTGACTTCTCATGGAAGAAAAAAGGATCTATAATCCTGTTCTTCATCAGGCCGCACCAAACGTTTACTTTTGGGCTATCCCGGATGTGTTCACGGTAGATGTGTGGATTTTGCTTACCCCGATCCTTAGATTGTGGCGATTAACAGATTCTGATACATTGAACGTTGCCTCGTCAGAAAACAAGACGTTTCCAAGAAATTGAGGGTCCTTGTCAATACGATCCAGCATTTCAATAGTGAATGCTTGTCGTCGTGGCCTGTCATCTGGCTTTATTTGTTGAACAATTTGCACCTTGTAGGGGTACAAACAAAGCCGCTTATGAAGCACTCAATGCACAGTTGATCTCAACACATTGAACTGCCGGGAAGCTTGGCGAATTGATTTTTGTGGACTTCTCTGAAATCCTGCTCTAATATCTTCAATCTTTTCTTCTGAAACACGTGTACGAGCACCTCCTTATTCTTTTTTAATGCTTCCAGCATCAGAAACTTCTCAACCCATGCCTTAATGGTCTTCCTTCTATATTCTCTCTGGCAATTTCTTTGCACTGTAATTATTGACTTCGTCTCTGCATACCAGAAAACAGTTTGTGCTCGTTGCTGAGGTGTCGCCATTTTGTTTTATGTAATTATTGCCATTAACTGCAACAATGAAAACAAAAATTCTTCGAGTTTCTCTTTCTTTTAATAACAACCTCATTTCATAATTCCACATACTTTGAGAGTTATAATTAATTAGAATGTGGGAGTTTTGAATGGGACATAGTGTATATATATTTGTCCAGAAGAATCTGAAAAAAATGAATTAGAAGTAGAGATAGAATATCCTACAAAAAGTGACATAAATATTATGGATTGTGCAAAGATAGCTGTAAATTATGGTTAGAACAGAATTGCCAACTTAAATAAATATTGGCTCACTTACTATCAGTTTGATCTTGAATTCCACCAGGATAAAGAATATGAAAAGTGAGGTACCGGTATAACTATTGTAGTGTAATGTAATGGAAGTTAACCTAATTTAAAGTAATATGCTCCTAAATTTGCATGACTTAATGATGTAAGATTTAGTTCTCAAATATGTTCATAGATGTCAAATAGAAGGAAAAATACATGTTGATAATATGAGATGTAATTTAAAATAATCGGCTATTCTAACCACCGTGCCATTTGTGAATATTCAATTGGAAAATAAGTGATTGCTAGTGTCATGTTGGCCAATGCGAAAACACACATTCTTGTTAGAACCAATTTCAAACATGTAAGGGGATTCAGGGATAGTCCACTTTAACTTACCTAATATATTTTCAAAGTCCTATAGAACAAAAGTGCGCATGTGCCAGAGTTTATAAAGCCACCATCGAACCACATATTGATTATTATTGTTTTATGTATTTAGATACATTTAAAATGTAACGAACCTAAAACTAACCAACCCACACTTAACCTAATTCAATTACTCTAACCTCGGGTGGATCCCATGAAACGCCCTTCTTTTTCACTCCTTCATAATCACAACCATCGATAACCTACTGATTCCAATTATATCATATACTGTCTGGAGAAAATAGCAAGTCACCATCACAATATGTGTACTTGAATAAATACTTAAAAATTCTAAAATTAAGTTATAAAAATTGTTTTAAATATTTTAAAATGTTACTAAATACATAGAAGAGTTATAATTCACAACAATAAACTGAAAAATCAAGGGTAAGTGTTTCTATACTTGAGCCAGGGATTCTATCCCAGGAGTTCACCTACATTAGTGATAAAGTTAGGGTGAGAAAATGGGCAAGTTGGTACATTTGATTAGCATTCATTTGTTTGTTAGTGGGTTTTTTGGCTACACTGGCTGAATCCATGACTAATACGTATTTTACATTACAAATGTGGAGATTTTAGGTTACTTTGACCTCAACTTCCACTTCATTTTAGGACATTTTTCCTTTTTTTTTTGGAAAAATCAACATTTATATATTTCTCCCAGGTATTCACATACTGCAACAATAAATTGTTTTTTTTTTTTCAGGTTTATTTGAATTTTTGGCTCATCTTTAGAATAATTTACCCTTGATTATCGAGTTTCTTGTTGTGAATTATAAGTATTCTTATGTATTTTCTAACATTTTTAAATATTTTGAATTTTTTCAAACTTTATTTTAGAATTTTTAAGTATTTATTAAGTCCTGCGCCGTAGCCGAGTGGTTAAAGCAGGAAGCCTTGGCGCAGAGCTATGGGACTTGCGCTGGTTCGAGTCTCCATGGGGGAAGAGATTTTCTCATGGTATTTCGGCCAGTATGGGACCGGTGCCAACCCAGCATCGCGAGGCATTTGGGTAGCTACAATAAGTAGCGGCTCCAGGTTGATAAAACCAGCTATAACGGCTGGGGGACTCGACATGCTGACAACATGTCACCCCTACACTGGCTGATGATCATCTACCTCTCTAATTGACACATGTGGATGTGAGACCAGCAGCCGGCTGGTAGGCTAAGGGCCTTCTAGGCCTGTCGCGCCAGGAGTTTTAAAAAGTATTTATTAAAATCACATATTGTGACTTGCTATTTTCTCCAGAGAGTATATTATACAGTTGGAACCAGTGGGTTATCAATGGTTGCAATTATTAAGGAGTGAAAAAAAGGGCACTCCATGGGATCCACCCTAGTAATTTAATTGGGTTAAGTGTGAGTTAGTTAGTTAGCTTTTAGGTTCGTTACATTTTAAATGTCTCCAAATACATAAAACAAAAAAAAAATATAATCGAAACAACTATAGTAATTGATATGTGGTTCAATGGTGGGTTATCGCTGGCTCTATAAACTCTGGCGCATGTGCACTGTTGTTCTATAGAACTTTGAAAATATATCAAGTAAATTAAAGTGGAGAACCCTCGAATTTTCTTGGGTGGCATGGTGGCATAGAATCGCCGGCTCAACTGCACTTCTACTAGTGCTTGATTTTTCAGTTATATTGTTGTAAACTATAGTTCTTCTGTATTTACTAACATTATTTAATATTTTAAACTTTTCAAACAATTTTTATAACATTATTAGACAATTTTGAAGTATTTATTTAAATATTCAAATCACAATATTATGATGCTAACTGCTATTTTCTCCATAGAGTATATTACTTAGTCTATGATTTTTCTATTGCTGGTTGGATCAGCGTTAGGGAGTGATAAGTAAGTGTACACCCATTTTTAATAAACGTTTGGTAATTTTACTATTATTAATATCTTTTTTAAACATAGATTTGGGGATTTATTGCAAATATTGGTCATTTAAATTTCATAGCGACAGATAGTAATCAAGGATGATAATCGATATGTGGTTCGATTGTGAGTTATCACTGGCTCTATAAACCCTGGTGCATGTGCACTGTTGTTCTATAGGACTTTGAAAATATATCACGCTAGTTTAAGTGCAGTTTTTCCGAATCGCCAAATAATCAATAAGAATGGAAACAGTTTGTAATCTGAAGCCTGTGTTGCAATATACAAATCAAGTCATTTGCACTACAATACCCAAATTGTCCATTAATATTATCAACATAGAAATAACTAGTTTCCAATGTTTTTTATTTAATTACCAAATTAAGATATAGGCCTTTTTTAGTTAAACAAAACCAGTTAAATTTACATTATATTAGATTTATAATAGGTCTCATACATATATTTTCATTGTTGTTCTCACATTTTCTCGGCAAATAGGACAAACTCCAAGTTGTCTTTGAATGATTGTGGAACACTCTGAACACAAGCATAAATGTCGACATGGCAATATAATGATACACTTCTCTCTATCTTGACACACTACACACAACATGTTTTCCTGTTCATTTGTTAACGAATGTTTCTTAGGTTGTGAAGAAACTCTTCTTACATGACGTGAACGTAAATTTAAAGTTAAATTCTCTTCATCACTCTCAGTCTCGTGATCAATTTCTTCAGCTGGTTCTTCCAGTTCAATGGGTTCATGATGCTGGTTTGTGAATATTCTTAATAAGAATGATTCTGAAGTTGTCCACATACAATTCAATAAATAATGAATTTCTTCAAGAATGTAACAAATCCCTTGAATGATATGACTACGATATGTAGTACAAACATATATCAAAAGGGTTCCTAATATTAAACCAGCTTGTGCTTCTATAGGAATGTCATATAAAAATGTAATTACTTTATTTATTAGATTAACAATTCCTATTACTGTGAACAGTAATATTGACTTTAATTCATCAAAGCTTCTTCCAACAAGCAATATGCACATACTGGATACATATACTATAACTAGTGGTATTAGTTTTAATGCTAACCAAATACCAGAGCCAACAAGAATGATAAAATTCTTTAAAGCTTCTGGGATGCTTGAAATAAAATGTACGATTTTTGTTACAATGAGCCAAACAGAATTAAAACATAATATGAAAAATGAATATATATCAAAAACAAAGCTTTTGGTTGATCCCCATAAACTGAATGCTTCATATGTAAGGTAATCTACAAAACTTTTGATTGCATAGAAAATAAATATTAATTTGTTAAATACATCAAGTATAAACACACAGTAGTCTTCATATAATATTTTGATTACTGTGAATATAGTTTCAGATATTGTGTAGATAACCGACAAAACTCCAACAACATACTTTACTATAAAATGACCAATTGTACTACTCAGAGTTATGCCGAAGTATGTGATCTTGCTAATTATTTGAAAAAACACTGTAACGATCTGAAAAAGATCATATATCCCCATTTCTACTATAAATTTTTCGCAACTTATTACTCTTTAATGTGATGATGATTCATAATCCTAATATTTTTAATCCATCATTATTACAGCTGATGATTTTAACGATGAACATTTAAATTCTTCATCATCCAGTACAAATTCTGTTTTCAAACTGAAACAATTGAACATTGAAATTGTACACAGAGGAAATTGTAGATAAAAAGCTTTCAGAAATTAAAGTTTCGATAGTTTGGTAAGTGAGATATTTTTAGTTACATAGTTGGTTAGTTGCAGTTCTGATGAAAACAAACGAACATACAATTTTGTATAGATGGCAGTAGTGGGCATAAAGGATATGGATGATTTTGAGAATTAATGGATTTCAATATAAGTAAAATTTTTACATCAGATATATAATGGCTCACAGGTTGTTATCGACTGCAAGAAAACTGGAACGTTTATTGTGGAATGGCGTAAAGCGAGGAAACATTGACACTACTCTGGTAATTATGTAGATAGTGGAGTTTTATGTATTAATCATTTGAGGTTAGACACTAATGCCAATATTTTTTTTAAGTATTGTAGTTGTAAATTCTCTAAAAGACAAATGTCTTGAGAAATATAAAAACAATGTATTTTTATTTCATTATTGTATGTTGATTACATGATACCGGATCTTTTACAGAAACTTAAATTTTTTAACTAAATAACTTTATATATATAAGATATTTATTCAGTTTATGATTACCAAAGTAATTTTATTTATTTTCCATGCCAGTCTATTGAAACTTCAGTTTAGTTGGATTGACATAGAAGTGAACTTTTATATATGTTTACCTTTTATAATTTATTTACTTTCTTCTACAAATACATTATTCTAGCATTACTTTATGCTATTTTAACCCTCATATATTTTAGACTTATGTTGAAGGGAAAAAAGAAGGAAAATAAACATTCGTAAATACTTCACAAATAACCATTAATTTTTTATTATTTAAAAGTCTGTGCCAAGCTCAAGAGGAGGATTTAGAACATATTATGATGAACTGCACATCTATAAATTGTCATAGAAATACTCTAAAGTCACTATTACCTCAAACCTTGGGTGAAATATTTCAATTCATCTTATCCACACCTAAGCTATGACTATTGCAAAGCTTGTATATAGTCTACATAGGAAAAATCACCAATCAACATTTCAAGTAGTGTAACAATGCAGTGGAATCATGCCATCAGCTATGGCTGGAAACATGTAATGAAGA
This sequence comes from Diploptera punctata, assembly GCA_030220185.1. Classification (NCBI taxonomy): domain Eukaryota; kingdom Metazoa; phylum Arthropoda; class Insecta; order Blattodea; family Blaberidae; genus Diploptera; species Diploptera punctata. Next base: position 2,389,915 of record JASPKZ010009819.1, read on the forward strand.
ATGAATGAATGAAAAGTCTTGTTGAATTTAAGTTAAACTAGATGTGTGGTGGGTATGGAACTATAGTCATAATCATATTTTTTTTTTATTTGGTGATCACAAGTGAACCTATATTGTTTGTATTAAATGGATAACATTTCTGACAATTCCGTACTTTAGCTCCTAACCTATAATTTCAATTATACTTTTGGCTGAGATCTAGTATTTGTCAATCACAATTTTTTGAAAAACTGCACTTAAAGTTGCGTGAAATATTTACAAAGTCCTATAGAACAACAGAGTGCATGTGCCAGAATTTATAGAGCCACCAATAACCCACAATCGAAAACCACATATCAATTATCATCCTCGATTACTATCCGTCGTTATGAAATTTAAATGGCCAATCTTTGCAATAAATCCCCAAATCTACATTAAAAAATATTAATAATATTAAAATTACCAGATGTTTATTAAAAATGGGTGTACACTTACTTACTTATTTTAGGAATTCTCACTATGGGGTATATTCATTAAGGTAGAATATTTTTATCACTCTCATATTGTTCTTCTTATTTGATTATAAACTAGTTTCGGAACATAGTTTCTGTTCCATCCTCAGTATCGTCACGACCGTTGTTTTGTCGTCTTGAAGAGCTGTCCTTCTCTCCTTCCATTGGCTGACTGAAAAACCCCGAAACCGGGTCATTCTCACCGGGAATTTCAAAGTTCATTAATTTCTTCTTTTCGCTCTTTTGAATGTAGATCTTTTCCCAAACAGTAAGTTCTTTAGGTTTTTCTATTTGTTTTAATAATTTAGCTTCTTTCTCGATAAGATGTTTTTCAGACCATGCATGGGCAGCCACTGCAGATTTTTCTACTTTTGTCAAAAGATTTCAACATAAGGTTAGCACCCAAAAATGACTACAGCATCAGTAGACTGATTAGACCTAATAAGAATGAGAAAATTAAAGAAGAAAACAAATCAGGGATTTATCAAATTAAATGTGAAGAATGTGAGAAATTCTACATAGGAAAAACTAAAAGAAATTTGAAAACTAGAGTGAAACAACATCTCAGGAATGTCAAGTAAGGGGAAGTGGCTGCCCATGCATGGTCTGAAAAACATCTTATCGAGAAAGAAGCTAAATTATTAAAACAAATAGAAAAACCTAAAGAACTTACTGTTTGGGAAAAGATCTACATTCAAAAGAGCGAAAAGAAGAAATTAATGAACTTTGAAATTCCCGGTGAGAATGACCTGGTTTCGAGGTTTTTCAGTCAGCCAATGGAAGGAGAGAAGGACAGCTCTTCAAGACGACAGAACAACGGTCGTGACGATACTGAGGATGGAACAGAAACTATGTTCCGAAACTAGTTTATAATCAAATAAGAAGAACAATATGAGGTGAGTGATAAAAATATTCTACCTTAATAAGTACACTTACTTATCACTCCCTAATGCCGATCCAACTAACAATAACCCAAAAGAGCGATAGAAAAATCATAGACTAAGTAATATACTCTGTGGAGAAAATAGTAGTTGGCATCACAATATTGTCTAACAATGTCATAATATTGTGATTTGCGTATTTAAATAAATACTTCAAAATTGTCTAATAATGTTATAAAAATTGTTTGAAAAATTTAAAAATATTAAATAATGATAAGTAAGTACAGAAGAGCTATAGTTTACAATAATAAACTGAAACATTAAGCATAAGTAGAAGTGCAGTTGAGCCCAATTGTTCATACAACTTTCTTATGCCACTGTTGCACTACACACTTTTACCATTTATAACAACATTTCATACTATTTTAAACATTTTGAAACAATTCTATAAACATTCCTTACAATTTTTAAATATTTATGTAATTATGCAAATATTGTGTCCTGGGTTCAAATCCCAGTCTGAACATATACCGTAATTTTTCTCTTATACTATGAATCAAGTTCTATAGATGTGCAAATGCTTAATGTGACTTCTGAGATGGCTCTCCAATCGGTGTTACCAACATTCTTAATTAATTCCAAACCACGTCAGAAAATGAACTTAATTTTTTTTAGATTCCGATGAGACAAGTTAGTGTACGTAAGATTAGTTTATTAAACAATATGCATGTAACTTGTTTGTTGGGTTAGGAAATAGAAAGTTAGTTTATGTCCATTTTTATAAACATTTGGAATTTTTTTTCCAAAAGTGGTAACTCCAATTTCACAGCCATCTGATGAAAGCTACATTAAGCATTAGAGTAACTCGTGCATGTGTACTGTGATTCTGTAGAACTTAGAAAAATTCATGGAGTAAATGATCAACAAATGGTGGACCTTTTCTATACTTTTGTAATATAATGGAAACTAACTAAATGACTAACAGCTAACAATTAATGATCAGACTACAACATTATTAATTTGACCATTATCTTAGATTACTTTAGATCCATAGGTAAACTTCCGAAATAGTAAGTTAGGAGCACTAAAGTATGGGATTACCAGGGCGCTAAAGTATGCGATTACCACATTCCCCTGTATATTAAGGGAAATCATTAAACAGTATTTAGACTAAACTGTAACTTCACCAAATTTTCTTCAATGTACACATAAAGCATGTGTTCTTTTAAATTTGAAGAGAAACATTTTCGCCCAGACCGAGACTCGAACCCGGGATCTTTGGCTTTCCATACCAATGCTCTACCAACTGAGCTACCGGGGTGAGTTCCAATCTAGAGCGGTTTCTTAGTTAAGAAGACATTTATTGGGAATTTAAACACTACTTTTAAAAGCCAGTAGGGCTTCTATTGATGTTTTTATTATTAATTTAACACTTCTCACTGAAGAATAATAAATAATACTAAAATATTAATAAATTAAATATTAATAATAAAAACATCAATAGAAGCCCTACTGGCTTTTAAAAGTAGTGTTTAAATTCTCAGTAAATGTCTTCTTAACTAAGAAGCTGCCATTTGCATAGATAGAAGCCAAAGCTTAAAGAATTTGGTGCATGAGAATTACAACGTATTTGAGAGAAAATTTTGCATCTAGATTGGAACTCGCCCCAGTAGCTCAGTAGGTAGAGCATTGGTACAGAAAGCCAACCCTGGTTCAAGTTTCGGTCTGGACAAAAAATTGTTTTCTTCAAATTTAATTTATCCTTCAGTGAGAAGTGTTAAATTAATAATAAAAACATGTGTTCCTTTATTTACATAAAAACATGAGATTTACCCAAATACTGATGAAAATTTATTGAGGTTATTATACTAGATCAAAAATGTTATGTTTTATTTACATAAAATTAAATTATTGGTAAAGTTTTATCATTTATCTTAAAATTTGAACTTTGCTTTTATACAAATATTGTATTACAATATCTTGTATGACTTAAGAATCAGTGAGTCTTTATAAGACTCTATTCTATGCCACCATACCACCTACATAAATTCAAATAAAAAAATGGAAAAACACACAATTACCTGAGAGAAATGTATATATATATATATATATATATATATATATATATATATATATTTATTGCAGATTTTCGCGGATATAAGTATGAATAAGAAAGTTTTCTTGGGTTTTCCGCGTCTTGGATTCAAGTTTGGCCCCTGGCCACTGATTCCGACGTTTCGGCATGATCCCACATGCCATTATCAAGAAATGATAAGTTCGAGTCACAGGTTTAGGTCTTATATAATTAAACAAATAGAGTTTTCGCTGTGGTCCGTTTCCGAAGACGTACACCCATCCAAGGTTTAGTTATAATGTAGTTAAACACTTTCAGTTTTCAGTGTGGTCCGTTTCCGAAGCCATACACCCATCCAAGATTTAGTTCTTATGTAGTTAAACACCTTTAGTTTTCAGTGCGGTCCGTTTCCGATGCCGTACACCCATCCAAGGTTTAGTTTATGTAGTTAAACACTAAGTTTTCAGTGCGGTCCGTTTCCGATGCCGTACACCCATCCAAGGTTTAGTTCTTATGTAGTTAAACACCTTCAGTTTTCAGTGTGGTCCATTTCGGAAGCCATACACCCATCCAAGCATCGACCATGTTCCATGTTGCCCAACCGTGGTTTTCTTCATACCTTCTTCACTGTTCTGGGGATGACATGGTGAGCAGCGAGAGCAGTTTTCCATGTAGATGGTAATCTTTGGGCATCATCATTTTAAAATCAGATTAAAACTATATTTCACTCGGAAAACACCATCTCCAACTTACTTAGGTGTGCTAAAGATAAAATACCTCTAGAATCACAAGGCATCTACGAGATCCCTTGCACCTCTTGCAAACAAACGTATGTAGGAAGTACCAACAGACGAATTTCCTGCCGAATTCAAGAACATAAGGCTGCATTAAATCGTCAAGAACCTACATCAACTCTGGTGCAACATATGAAACAGAGGGATCACAAGATCGACCTCACAGGATCTAGAATGTTGGCTAAAATAGATTATGAAAAATCAAGAATCTACAGAGAAGCAATAGAGATTGAAAAAAGGCCACATTCTATGAACACCTGAGATGATGCCCAAAGATTACCATCTACATGGAAAACTGCTCTCGCTGCTCACCATGTCATCCCCAGAACAGTGAAAAAGATATGAAGAAAACCACGGTTGGGCAACATGGAGCGTGGTCGATGCTTGGATGGGTATACGGCTTCCGAAACAGACCACACTGAAAACTGAAGGTGTTTAACTACATAAGAACTAAACCTTGGATGGGTGTACGGCATCGGAAGCGGACCGCACTGAAAACTGAAAGTATTTAACTACAAAAGAACTAAAACTTGGATGGGTGTACGGCTTTGGAAACGGACCACACTGAAAACTGAAGATGTTTAACTACATAAGAACTAAACCTTGGATGGGTGTACATCTTCGGAAACGGACCACAGCTAAAACTCTATTTGTTTTAAGACCTAAACCTGTGACTCGAACTTATCATTCCTTGATAATGGCATGTAGTATCATGCCAAAACGTCGGAGTCAGTGGCCAGGGGCCGAACTTGAATTCAAGATGTGGAAAACTCAAGAAAACTTTCTTATTCATATATATATGTATATATATATAATGTATATGTGTGTGTTGATTTTTCCCAAAGATGAGATATCTTTTAAAATGAAGTGAGAAGTTGAGCTGAAAGTAGCTTAAAAATCTGCATATTTACAATGTAAAATATGTATTAGTCATTGCTTAAACATTATAGCCAAGTTATTACAAAAATAACCAACAAACAAATGAATGCGAAACTAATCAGGTGTACACTAACTTGTCCATTTTTTCACCTTAACTTGCCCAAAAATCTAGTGTTCACTAACTTACCCATTTTCTCACCCTAACTTATCCACTAATGTAGGTGGACTCCTTATATGTGAGTAAACATATTGGCAATTGGCTCTAGCAGGAACATGTGTTATCACATTGGCCAACATGATGTTAGCAGTCACTTGTTCTCTTATCAATTATTCACATGTAGTATGCATATCCTGGCTTAGAATAACTGAAAATAGAATTTAATATTTTTTCTATTAGGTATAACATGTATGATATTTTCTCTATAATTAGTCATTCATTCATTTTGAGAATTTTCCTCATCATTGAGGGTTTTCTCCAACTAATCTTAGTAATTAAAATTAGTTTAAAAAAATACACAAATGACTATGGACTTATAGACTATCAGTTTGTAACAAACTTTCACAAACTGTATAATTAGTAACATGTTAAAAAATGTGTGCAAGGAGAACATGAAAATTGAATTATTATTAATTACTCCTAACTTTTCAACTGTAAACATATAATTACCATATATATATGGTTAACTTTATGGCACTGCATCTTATAAAAATATATTAATCAGTATTTTATTTTTAGCTGAAAAGAAATCTGACTTTACTGCAAAGAGCACCTGGAGCCCCAACTTTAGAAGCAGTGCTACAACAATGGAAGTTATTTTGTGAACGACCGCCAAAAGGATTTGAAAAATATTTTAAACCTGGAAGTGGTAAACAGGGAGCTAAAGCAGATAAGCCTCCAGCTAAAGAAGTAAAAGATGCACCAAAAGAAAGTCAGTCACCACCATCTAAAGGAGCAGCAGGTTCACAGTCCTCTAAACCCTCGACTCCACCCTCTAAACCATATGATCAGTGGTCATTTGGAATGTTTGGAAACCAATCCAGGTAAATATTGGCTATTAGTAGATCATTTTATTTAATGATACTCTTTAACATCCCAGGCCATTAACACTGCAATTTAAATTTGAATGTGAAAGGGCCAACAAATTTTGTTCCGAACCTTCTATTACACTTTAGGTTCTTTTACATGTTATAAAATTTGTCATGGGATCCTTGGCTTTACTTTCCTTCTGAAGGAAGTCATCCTTTAAAGATGACTATGCTAAATAGCCCCTACCATAGTTACAGCATCAGGAGTCCTTTAGAAGCTTGTTTGTGGTGATCTTGAATTCTGGAGATTACCAATTTTTACTTTTCTCAAATCAGTATTTTTGTTCTTGTTTAAACTCATTCCATCAAAATAGGATCCTGAAACATTAGATTACTTGAACAATGGTATTGTATTATCATCATCATCATTTCCTTTTGCTCCTAGCTGGAGTATAGGGCTGTAACAAAATTTCTCCTCAATTTAGCTCTATTATCTGCCAACCTCTTCACCCCCAACAAAGTTTTTCCCATTTCACATATTTCTCCTTTAATAGTCCTCTTACAATTCATTTTTGGTCTTCCTCTCCTCCTTGAACCCTGTGAGTTAAATTCCGAACACGTCAGTTGTTCTAGGAAGCATTCTGTTGAAAAAAGGTAAATGGAAAATAGATGTGTCTAAGAAGAAGAGAAATATGGGACAAGAATATTTAAGTGTGAAGACAAAAAAGTTGTCAAAGCAAAAGAGGTGGGAGTACCTTGTCGTTGTGGTTGTTTTGAGAAAGTTGGTAGGAAAATTAAGGCAAATCCCCCTCTACTATACTCCACATTAAACCCAGGACTAACTCTGATTCTCCCATAAGATAGATGAAATATTTAAGGAATTTTTATATCCCTCATCGTCTTTTCAACTGACTCTGCAACACTCATTCCAGAATCAATATAGCTTTTGACACTTGCAAATACTTTGGGACTAGGGAAAATAGGGGGCTATGAACTACAGAACAGTTAAGTTATGTAGATAGGAAATAACACTATGAGGTTTTTTAATATTGTTTATTTTTTATTATTTCACTCACCTCATACTTCATAATTCATAGCAGACCCAGGGTTTCTTCACATCATTTGTGACATTCTCAATGCTGTGTCACGTTCACAACTGACACAGCATTGAGAATGTCACAAATGATGTGAAGAAACCCTGGGTCTGCTATGAATTATGAAGTATGAGGTGAGTGAAATAATAAAAAATAAACAATACAGAACAGTTATTTGAATACATTAATGAAAAGTGTAGATGTGAAGAAATCATGTGTAAAAGATAGGTCTTCTCACGGACTGTGCTCAGTAGAATACAGTGTAAGTCATGTATGTGTTAATTACAAAGTTTGTGCTGTTGCTTTCCGGAACATTCACTGTCTAGTGAAAAAAGACTGCGTATAGTCCGTGATAAGGTTAGAGGAACTGGGACCATGGACAGAGACCAACATGGTCATCAGGAGAAAACAAGAAAAATACCTGATTTGGACAGAACAAAGGTAATGGAACATATCAATAGCTTCCCTGCATTGTCAAGTCATTATAGTAGAGCTAAAAACTCACACAGAAAATTCTTGCCTACCGACTTAAATATTTTTAAAGTGTATGAACTTTACTGTGATTGGCTCATTGAACATTATAGTGACGCTCTCCCTGCTCCGAATCATTTTACTGGCACATTTTCAATTCTCAATAAAATTTTTGTTTTGCTCCACCTATGTCTGATACTTGCAATTTTTGTGAAAGGATAAAACAGGAATTACAAACTCTTCAGTGACGATACAGACATGGAACAAAGTAGTAAGTTGAAAGCTGAGAAGATGTTGCATGAACGCAGAGCTAAAATGGCCCAGACATTGCTAAAAGAGTTGACAAAAAATCAAGATCCAACAGTTGCTGCCATTTCTATAGACATGCAGGAGGCATTTCCCACTCCTAAAATACATACGGGTATACAGTACTATATACGGAAATTATGGACTTATAATTTTGGAATTCACAATCTTAAAACCGGAAATGCCTCTTGTGTTAATTTGGGGTGAGGGCACTGGAAAATGAGGGTATGATGAAATTTCAAGTTGCCTCATGCATTACTCACAAAATAAAATAGCACCAGAAGTGAAAACGTTGCATATTTTTAGTGATAACTGCAGTGGACAGAACCAAAATTTAAACATAGTTTTAACTTGCCACAAATGTATCTATGCAGACCGTTTTATAAAAATTGAACACACATTATTCAACATTAATATATAAGTTTGTAATTTATCATGTGAATAATATGGATTGTCTTTTGTGAAGTAGCCTAATAACTTTAACTTGCAATAGACCTAATTTTTACTGGAAAGTCGATAAATAGTATTACTTTCATATCGGTCTGAATTTTAAACTACTACAGAACACAATATTTAACTTCTTTGCATTGACGGATACGCTATGTCACGCAATATAGGGAAAAAAGGTTGTGGAACTTTAAACGCGTTTTTCTCAAAACTACTATTTTGCGTTACGCCCTTGCTTTTCTAAGCGCTTCATATCTGATGTAAACACCTATTAACAAACACCTAGTGCAAATTAATTATTTCTTTGGTCATCTTCCACATTTCATATCCATAAAATAAAACTGATTTTACATTTGTGTTAAATAGTCCACCACTGTGGTCTCGAGGTAGCATGCGGCCTTGTCATGCAGTAGGCCCGGGTTCGACCTCCAGTTGGGACAAGTTTCCTGGGTGATGGTTTTTTTCGGGGTTTTTCCTCACCTGTAAGACAAATGTCAAGAAACTTTAAGGCCCAAAACTCCCTGAATAATATCTGGCCATCATCATCAACATATTCATTAAGTTAGGATTAAGGCCTCTGGTGCATTATTACCATCATCATCATATATCATCATCAGGGCAATGTAACTCCACCTTCCAACCTCAGAAGTGGGTTACAATAACGGCATGCTAGGAGAGAATATCAGAATCTCAAAATGACAACATGGTGGCATTGATGAAAAAGAAATTGTGTAAAATATTTGTATCTTAGTTTTGATGAAAACGTTTTTATTCTTCCACACTGTACAAATGCTCCATTTGCTTTTTTTAATACAATTCTGGACATCTTCTAATGCACCTCAGTATATAGTAATTGTACTCCCAAGATATGTAAAAGCTTGTACTTCATTTATTTCTTGTCAATTTATTTCTAGTGTTGTATTTGTGCTAGGATTAATTCTTATTTCTTTCGTTTTTTAGGGCATTTATTTTAAGTCCTACATTTGTTGCTTCACTATTCAATCTTTCTATTTTAGTTTCCATATCACAAAATCTTTGCGCAAGAAGGCAGATATCTGCAAAGTCAAAAGTCTTTTAAGCTTTTGTACATATTCCATTAAATTCCTCTTTTTCTTCCTTTCATAATTTTAGTCATCATACCACCCAGCACGAAAAGAAAGAAAATTTTGACAATATACCAAGCTTGTCTAACCCCTGTTGTAGTTGTAAGAGTGTCAGTCATCTGGCATTCATATCCATCATATAATTATTATTTTCACTGGGATTTTGTATTCTTTTGGGGTTTCCAAATAGTTTCTCTCTTAATCGAGTTGAACGCCTTTTCAAATTATGTTGTATACTAAAAAATTACTGGTTGATTCTTGATGTTCCACAAATAGATGCTTTGCCTAGGACATGAGTGACTAACTGTCATTATCAATCTCTGAGACATAGCTCTCCATAACTTATCAAATCATTTCGTGTATAACTCAGCTCCGCACCTCATTCTTGACCTACCTGCTTGGTTTCCATGCCCCTCTTTCATTCCCCATTCATGCCACATGTCATACCCATCAGTTTCTACAAAAGTTAATTGTTCTTATACAATGTGCTCATAAAGTTCAACTACATTTTTGGCATAACGTAGTCCAATTAAAAGAAAAATTATAATTTAGTGTCTACTTTAAAGTCAGTGTTCCACATGACTTCCACCAACCTCAAAACACGTTTCCCAATGACTCATCACCACCTGGAAAACATTTACCAACATACCATAATCATTTCACTTGCATTCTTTCTTGCAGATTAGGAACATTGGTTCTGTATACCTCTTGCTTTATGCACTCCAGAGGTGTGACAACTGGCGAACGTGATGCCCAGATACAAGGAGAGGCTCCTCCAGTCCACCTCTTGGGAAACACATAATTGAGATATTCACATACAATCAGAGGAAAGTGTGGTGGTGCTCCATTTTGTTGCAGACGATAGCTGTCCAATGAATCCACCGAATAGGAAAGGCATTCACCAAAAGTCAATATTTGGCTTGGCTTGACTAAACAAAAAGTTTTGTGGCCCATACATGTCCGTTGAACAGATAATTATGGGAGACATGTATCTTGATGTGTTGGCATATTTTCTTACAGCCACAGTTTCTGCAAGATGGTGTCATGGATACAGTAGTGTTGCAACAAGATGAAGTGCTACCACACTTCGCTCTGACTGTATGTGAGTATCTCAATGACATATTTCTCAACAGGTGGATTGGAAGGCTGTCACCTCATATCTGGGCAGTACATTCACCATACCTCACACCTCTGGACTTTTTTGCTTAAGGTTCATCAAGCAACTGGTGTACAGAATCAATCTTAATCTGCAAGTGATAAAAGAATGCATACGTCAAGCAAGTTAAATGTGAATGATTTCCAGGCAATGGTGCGTCATTGGGAAGAATGTTTTGTGATTGACGGAGGTCATGTGGAACACTGACTTCATAGTAGATACTAAATTATAATAATGTTAAAAGATTTCAGGCTATGTGGCTGTGGTCTATAACTGGTATTTCTTCCAGATGTTTCTCCCTCAACTGTGGAGGGCATCTTCAGTGGTGAGTGCTTCTAGGTGATGTTACCTTGTTGTAGACTCGGCTGGTAAGTGATTTGTAGAATGTTGGACTCTCGTATTTATGCTCATGCTGACCTCTGGATAGCTGGGTGGAGTCGTAGACATCATCAAACTGGCTTCTGATTGGTTTGGAACGGTCTCCTTGTTATTGATTAGTTTTAACCGTCTATTGTCTAATGTGTCATACCAGGCTTTAGCCAGTTTAATTCCTTCATCTTTCCTGTTGAAATTGTCCTGGTGTTTGTAGATTTCTATAGACTCTCTGTATAGTCTGGAAAATAATATGGTGTTGTGGCTAAAACCTATGTTTCATTGTACAGAATCTGATGTCCGTTTTCCGTAATGAAGTGTTCTGCTATGGCCGATTTTTCTATTTGTCCTAGTCTGCAGTTTCTTCTGTGTTCAGTTAAATGGGTGGCTATGCTTCTTTTTTGTGGTTCCTATGTATGATCTTCCACAGGAACATGGAAGCCGGTATATGCCGTAAGTGGAGAGTTGTGGTCGAGGATCCTTTGCTGAGCGATGGTAAGACAGATTCTGTACGATGAAACACAGGTTTTAGCCACAACACCATATTATTTCCCCAGACTATACAGAGAGTCTATAGAAATCTACGAACACAAGGACGATTTCAACAGGAAAGATAAAGGAATTAAACTGGCTAAAGCCTGGTATGACACATTAGACAATAGCTAGTTAAAACTAATCAATAACAAGGAGACTGTTCCAAACCAATCAGAAGCCAGTTTGATGATGAAGTCTTAGACTCTGCCCAGCTATCCAGAGGTCAGCATGAGCATAAATACGAGAGTCCAACATTCTGTAAATCACTTACAGCCGAGCCTACGACAAGGTAAATCACCTAGAAGCACTCGCCACTGAAGATGCCTTCTGCAGTGGAGGGAGAAACGTCTGGAAGAAACACCAGTTAAAGACCACGGCCACATAGCCCGGAATCTTTTGACATTATGATTACCAGCCGTGAAAGCCTGTATTCCATTAAATTATAATTTTTTCTTTTATTTGGACTACGTTATCCCAAAATTATACTGAGATTTAAATTAAAATGCTTTATACCTCACATCATATCCAGTCTTCTAATTATACCAGTTTCAAAGCTTAGGGAGCTTTAGCTTCAGTAATTTCTTGTTGTTTTGACAAGGTGAGCTGAGCTATAAAACATTTTAATTTAAATCTTAAATTAAACCTCATAGTGATTTTCTCCTATAAAAGTTCATTTCTACTGAAACTTTATGAGTACAATGCATATCGGATTTCCCATAAATTATGTAACTTACTATTATGTAGTTTTCTCCATTAACCTGTCTGTCCCTCTTTAATCCAAACATTTTTCTGAATATTTTAGTTTTGAATACTCATAACTTTTTTTCCTCTCTTAAAGTTAGAGACCATGTTTCGCATCCATATAACTGGAAGAATCACCATTTTATATCAGCCTGATGGTTTTGTGGTCAGAGCTTCCAATTACAATTCATAATGTCCTGGGTTCGATGCCTGCTCTGACAATAAGAATTTTTCTTTAAAGAAAGTAATTCCTGTGGTCACCCATAGTCTGGAATTTAGGTTAAGTTTAGGTTCAAGTTCTCTCCTGGTGCTTCATCATATCATCGGGGTAACTAAATTCTTCCAGGCACCCCAACCTCAAAAATGTATTATCATTTTGCCAATGCTAAGGAGAAATTCAGAAATCTGTTATAAAGACTACTAGTGGCATTGAACAAAAAAACATTTTTTGAGAGAAATTGGGAGTTGTCTAAACATATACACAATTATTTTGAGTCTGTAATATCAATTGAGGTAAGATATTACAGAATCAAAATAATTTGATTAAAAGAACCCCAAAATATTACTTCCTAAAATAAAACATATACACATTTCTCCAGGAGGTGTGCTCTGCAGTGAAGAGAATAGTGTTGGGTAGAAGCACCTTAAGTACAGTACATTAGGGAATAAACAGTTAACTTTATTATATTTGAAGAAAAAAAAATACGCTCAGACTGAGGTTTGAACATAGGACCTTTCTTTTCTACGCGAATGTTCTACCAACTGACCTACCTGAGAACTCCAATCTAATTGAAAATGTTTTCTCTTATATACACTGTTAATTCCCGAGTGCCAAATGCTACGAAACTGTTGCTTCAATCTTGCAAATGACAGCTTCTTTATTAAGAATACCTTTTATTGGGAATTTTACATTACATTATAAAGCCAGTTGTTCACTGCTGTGGTCTTGAGGTAGCGTGCTGCCTTGTCACGCAGCGGGCCCGGGTTCGATCCCCGGTCGGGGCAGTTTTTCTGGGTGAGGTTTTTATCGGGGTTTTTCCTCACCTGTAAGACAAATGTCAGGAAAACTTTAAGGCCCAAACGGTCCCTGAAATCATATGGCCATCTTCATCATCATCATCATCATCCTTCACCAGTGTGGAAAGCAACAGGAAGCTACCACACCTACAATTCCCTAGTAAAGCTGCAAGCATAGCATGAAAATGCTTTGATTGTAGTGAAAGACCTACCCTCAGGCAGAATTACTATGGATGGATGGATGGATGGATGGATGGATAAAGCCAGTACAGCCTCTTTAGATGTTTTTATTATTCATTTCATATATCTCAATGATGGATAAATTATATTTGAAGAGAAAAATATACATTCAGACTGGGGTTTGAACCCATGACCTTTTGCTTTCTATGCAAATGCTCTACCAACTGAGCCTTTTTCTCTTCAAATATAATTTATCCATCATTGAGATATATGAAATGAATAATAAAAACATTGAAAGAGGCCATACTGGCTTTATAATGTAATGTAAAATTCCCAATAAAAGATCTTAATAAAGGAGTCGCCATTTACAAGATCAAAGCAACAGTTTTGTAGCATTTGGCATTTGGGAATTAACAGTGTATATAAGAGAAAAAATTGCATTTGGGTTGGAGTGCTCAGTTGTTAGAGCATTTATATAGAAAGCAAAAGGTCCTGGGTTTAAACCCCAGTTTGAGTGTAACCATCATTGAGATGTATGAAATGAATAATAAAAACATTGAGTTAACTTTATACTGTTATAGAGGATGGTAATTGGAAAGCTCTCTAACAAGCTTTACGTTAGCTAGCAACCAACCAACTTCTTTTTTTTTCTTAATTCATCTTCTGTGACGGAAAAAACATCCAACATCTTTAAAACTAATTATTCTTCATATATTGCACTGTGTTTCTTTATAGTGTAATCATCATAATGTTAATTACATGTCTGTTTTATGTGTTGTTTTCATTTTTCTGTGTGTTGTATTTTAATTTGTTCAAACAGAATTCTGCTGCTAAAGTATGATACTGAAGATGATAATTTTGTATAATCCATTCTCATTGTCAGGATCCCCATTTTTATAGCAAAAATTCCTGAGCAAGCCTTCCTTCATAAATCAAATAAAGCCTTAAGTGCTGTGTTGTAGATGTACAACATATAAATCAATTGATCTATTACAATATCATTAAGGAGAATTTTTTTTATTGTTTATTTTTTATTATTTCACTCACCTCATACTTCATACTTCATAGCAGACCCTGGGTTTCTTCACATCTTTTGTGACATTCTCAAATGCTGCGTCACGTTCACAACTGACGTCCAACGGCCTTCTATCCTGCAGACTGACCTCCGTGCCATCTGGTGGCCGACCGAAGAATTTCCAAATCAGTCCTCTTTCTTTATAACCGGGTATTTCAAAATTCATAGTTGTATTTTCATTCTTGCATATGTAAATTTTTTCCCAAATTGTGAGTTCCTTCGGTTTTTCCAATTGTTTAAGTAATTTTGTTTTGGTTTCTATTCTATGTTTTTCTGACCAGGCATGTGCAGCTATTGCAGATTTTTCGGTTTCTCCATTTTTAACATTTCTGAGGTGTTCTTTTAATCTTGTATTTAGATTCCTTTTTGTTTTTCCTATGTATATCTTTTCACAATCTTTACAATTAATTTGATAAATTCCCGATTTTTTGCAGTCTTCAATCTTTTCATTTTGTTGGTTTTTATTAAATTACCTAAGCTGTAATCATTTTTCGGTGCTAATTTAATGTTGAATTTGTTGAAAATTTTTTGAAACTTGTCAAATACCAAAGGATGGTATGTGAACTTCTTGAATTTTTTGCCTATATTTTTATCTGTCTGAAGAGTACTTTCATTGATGACTTTTTGTTCTTTGAATTTATTTATTTTCTTGTGTATCATCTTCTTTTGAAAACCATTATCCTTAGCAATTTTTATGATGTGTTCTTTCTCTTTATTGTAATTTTCTTTGCTCATGGGGACATTCACAAGTCTGTGTGTTAAACTATTAAATACTGCCTGTTTGTGTGAAAAATGGTTAAATCCAGTAGCTTTTATATAATTGTCGATGTGAGTTTCTTTTCTGTAGATTCCAAATTCTATTTTCTTTTTTTCTTCATTCCTAATCAATTTAAGGTCTAAAAATGGTATTTCATGATTATTTTCTACTTCCATTGTAAATTTGATTGTTAAATATTCAAAATAAAACAATCAAATTTACAGTGGAAATAGAAAATAATCATGAAATACCATTTTTAGACCTTAAATTGATTAGGAATGAAGAAAAAAAGAAAATAGAATTTGGAATCTACAGAAAAGAAACTCACATCGACAATTATATAAAAGCTACTGGATTTAACCATTTTTCACACAAACAGGCAGTATTTAATAGTTTAACACACAGACTTGTGAATGTCCCCATGAGCAAAGAAAATTACAATAAAGAGAAAGAACACATCATAAAAATTGCTAAGGATAATGGTTTTCAAAAGAAGATGATACACAAGAAATAAATAAATTCAAAGAACAAAAAGTCATCAATGAAAGTACTATTCAGACAGATAAAAATATGGCAAAAAATTCAAGAAGTTCACATACCATCCTTTGGTATTTGACAAGTTTCAAAAAATTTTCAACAAATTCAACATTAAATTAGCACCGAAAAATGATTACAGCTTAGGTAATTTAATAAAAACCAACAAAAATGAAAAGATTGAAGACTGCAAAAAATCGGGAATTTATCAAATTAATTGTAAAGATTGTGAAAAGATATACATAGGAAAAACAAAAAGGAATCTAAATACAAGATTAAAAGAACACCTCAGAAATGTTAATAAAAAGGGAGAAAACCGAAAAATCTGCAATAGCTGCACATGCCTGGTCAGAAAAACATAGAATAGAAACCAAAACAAAATTACTTAAACAATTGGAAAAACCGAAGGAACTCACAATTTGGGAAAAAATTTACATATGCAAGAATGAAAATACAACTATGAATTTTGAAATACCCGGTTATAAAGAAAGAGGACTGATTTGGAAATTCTTCGGTCGGCCACCAGATGGCGCGGAGGTCAGTCTGCAGGATAGAAGGCCGTTGGACGTCAGTTGTGAACGTGACGCAGCATTGAGAATGTCACAAAAGATGTGAAGAAACCCAGGGTCTGCTATGAATGATGAAGTATGAGGTGAGTGAAATAATAAAAAATAAACAATATTAAAAAACCTCATAGTGTTATTTCCTATCTACATAACTTAAGAATTTTTTTTATTTATTCTATCCTTTATATCTTGTAATTCATTATATAATTTCTCTGTTTCCTTTTTATTTCCAGTAGATGGGGCATATATTCCTATTATTGTTAAATTATCTCTTCCTAACTTTAGTCTTAGGGTCGTATGCAAATACATTACTCTCTACTCAAATTACTTCCAATCACTGGTGAGCTGAGATCGAATTAACGGCCGCCTTAACCGGTCATGCATGAATGTTGACGTTTTCGTAATATTGGCAACGAATTACGCAGAATTCTCAGCGATAAAACCACTTCCGTTATTTTCGTCTGCTATAGAGGAATGCATTTATGCTTGCATCCCGCAAATAATACCGTATACAAACACGTCTGCAACGCGCAATATTACGCCGATTCTCCTGTTCTTCCAGTTGAATTATTTGGTAGACTCTATCAAATTCCTCTTCTCCGCGTATACCGAAAACATGATCGAAGTCTTCAAGGTCCGACATCTTGGATAAGTTTCAAACTACATCAGTTACCATCGGTTCCCTTCGGGATTTTCACATAAGTTTATATCTTGAGCTACGATCTTAAGGTACCTTGTCAGGTAGCTTTACAATTATTACCGCGTGAATAGATTTCTGAGTAAGAAAAATGTGTTTGAATAAAACTTTATCAGCAGAGAACGCATTTTACTGTCTAATGCGTTCAAACATTCGACCCTTAATGTTACTATTCTGTCACTTATCCAGGAATAAGTTATTATTTTTTTTCTCCAATTTTGTTTTATTAAAATAGCAATTCCAGATTTGGCTCTTTCTGTCTTTTCTACTCCTGAATAGATCATATGATAATCTCCCATTTCTGTTGATCCTCTTCCTTTCTTTTTTGTCTCGCTAATAACAGCTATGTCTATTTGTCTTTTCTTCAATTCCTCTACCAATTCTTCATTTTTTTTATTTAGTCCTCTTATGTTCCAGGTTGCCAAATTCCAGTAATCATAAATCCTTTGTGCTTTGCCTGTCGTCATAATTTTATTATCTGCCTGCTTATTTCTTGTAGTCTTTTGAGTATTTAAAATTCTCCCCATTATAGGTTACCAGCCTATAGTTGGGTAAGTCCAGTGGTGGGGTCGCCACCTCAATGCCTCTTGGACAGGCATGCTTTCCTGTAGGGGATGCTCCCTTAGCCTTTGAAGTTTCTCCTCCCCCGCAAGGCAGCGGTTCCTCTCTCTTTCCCTGAGTAAGGGTAGGGTGCCTCTTCTGCCAAATCTGCCATATGAAGGGTATCCCTCTCCGCCTTCATTGCCGTTGAATTCTTCACCGTTCCCTGGTAAGGGGCCCTCACATGATACTATCAGTCAGGCCAGCTGAACCAAAGTTTTTTTACGAGGTGTTACTCCTCCCCCTCCTCCTTTCTCCTCCGGTCTTGGGACCGGCAATGGCGGAGAATGATGAGTGATGAGATAAGGATGCAGTGGAATAGTAGGGAAATGGTTGAACATATACAAAATTATCAGATTAAATGGTTCCATCACGTCCAGAGAATGTCAAATTCCCGTTTACCAAAGATGATTTACCACCTCAACCCTAAAGGCAAAAGAGACCTTGGAAGACCCTTCAACCAATGGAAAGATCAGTTTTTGTAGTTGCAGAACGGGCATCATCACTCAATACTGCATATGGAAGAAGAAGAAGAAGATAATTGTTTTCCCTAAAACTTTTTTGAGCTTCCAGGCTTCTCTTCTCATAGAGTTGCAGCTAGATTTTATGATTCTATTGGATACAGTGATGTGCATTCAGGGCAAGCAACTGAAGCACTTCTACAGTAAAAATATCAATCCATGATTAATCAATAATTTCATTAATCCTACTTGATGTGAAAACAGATCTAAACACATTTTTTCAGGTACAATTGAAGCAAATTTTGGATTTCAAAGCTTGAGTGTTACCTATTATATTTATTTTATTTATACAAATGCAGGGGACTTGACAGAAGTCATTACCCATAATTATGAGTAAACAAATTACTGATAACAATAAATTAAAACCATAAAATATCATAGCAAAACATGAGTTTACAAGTTATGTAGATAGGAAATAACACTATGAAGTTTTTTAATATTGTTTATCTTTTATTATTTCACTCACCTCATACTTCATAATTCATAGCAGACCCAGGGTTTCTTCACATCATTTGTGACATTCTCAATGCTGTGTCACGTTCACAACTGACGTCCAACGGCCTTCTATCCTGCAGACTGACCTCCGTGCGGAGCCAAGGGTCCCGGGTTCGAGTCCCGGTCTAGGCGAAAATTTTTCTCTTCAAATTTAATTTAAACAATATGAGTTTACAAACCTTTTATATAAGGGTGAAGGATAGGGAGAATAGCAAGAAACCACAAATAATTCATAGTTAAATATGGGAAATAACATGATGAGGTTCTTAATTCATAAATTAATGAGTCATTATATTTAATTAATGTTGGGAAGTAAACATTATGAGGTATAATCATTAAAATTCATCGGAGAACATATTGTTTAAACAACTCACCTCATAGGATTCATGCTTCCATGATATCGCGATTTCAAACATAATCATGTTCATCGTCAGCCATATCTCCGACGGAGACTGAGTCGGAGATATGGCTGACGATGAACATGATTATGTTTGAAATCGCGATATCATGGAAGCATGAATCCTATGAGGTGAGTTATTTAAACAATATGTTCTCCGATGAATTTTAATGAGTCATTTTTTACATCTTACCTCATATTTTATGTTTTTTTAAACACAGGAACTAGTTTTAAAGAGAAGGATCTCTCTCATTTTCAACCGGCATTATGAGTCATAAAATATGAGGTAAGATGTAAAAAATGACTCATTAATTTACGAACCACAAATAAACTTACAAACTATTGAGGTTGAACAATTATAGGAAATATCACTGCCTTTTTTTAGTCACCAATATGATCATGGTTCTTTTTCTTAATGTCTTTCTCATTATTGCATCTAACATGAATGTAAAAATTGTTTTACTCCATTTGTAATGTATTGTTGAGTAATGTACAGTACAATACTTTTATTATTTTGTTATTGACAGGTCTGGAGGAGGACCAGGAGGAGGGAAGCCATTTGGTGAAGGGGGAGAACGAGAAAAATGGTTCATAATTGGTATAGTTGGTACTGTGGCCTTATTGGGTACTTTAGCATATTATGAAATGAGTTACAAGGAAATAGCTTGGAAAGAATTTGTTAATAAGTAAGTTGATTATAATATCTTTTTGATGAACATTTTAATGGAAAGTAACACTATGAGTCAGATGAGATCCCAGCAGAACTGATAAAATCAGGGGGAGAAAAATTGATGGGCAAGATACGCTGGTTGCTTAGTATGATTTGGGAAAAAGAAGCTCTTCCAGATGAATGGAAGGAATCAATTATCATACCAATTTATAAGAAAGGAGATAAAACTGATTGCAACAACTATAGGGGCATTGCATTACTTTCAACTTCGTACAAAATTCTAACAAATATATTAGTAAGCAGACTTTACTCCCTATATTGATGACATTCTAGGAGATCATCAATGTGCATTTAGAAGAAAACAGGTCTACAACAGATCAGATTTTTAGTATAAGACAGATTTTAGAAAAGAAATGGGAATATAATGGTACTGTACATCAACTATATGTAGACTTCAAAAAAGCATATGATTCAATTAAGAGGGAGAAGTTATATAGTATCCTGCTGGAGTTTGGAATTCCTAAAAAGTTAGTTAGACTTATACGAATGTGTCTAAATGGCTCAACGAGTAGGGTGCGTGTAGGCAAACAGTTTTCAGACACTTTTGAAATCCAGAATGGGTTAAAGCAAGGAGATGCACTATCTCCTCTACTATTTAATTTTGTACTAGAGCATGCCATTAAATCTTTGGAGAATGAGGAAGGCTTACAACTCAATGGTATTAATAAGCTGTTAGTTTATGCTGATGATGTAGTACTACTGGCCGATAGCGAGGAGATACTAAAGGCCAACACGCACACACTATTGAGTAACACTAAGAAATTAGGACTGGAAGTAAATATCATTAAAACTAAATATATGGTCACACGTAGAAATACATTATATAATGGAAATGGACAGCTAATGACAAATGAGGGAAATTTTGAGGAAGTGGCTGAATTCAAATACCTAGGAACAATAATCACAAATAGGAATGAGATGCACAAAGAAATTAAACATAGGCTCAATTCTGGAAATGCATGCTATTATGCATTGCAGAGACTTTTGATGTCCCAACTCCTTTCAAAAAACGTTAAGCTGAAAATATATAAAACTATTGTTCTACCAGTTATATTATATGGGTGCGAAACATGGACTCTTACTTTAAGGGAGGAAAGGAGATTACGAGTATTTGAGAATAAAGTTCTTAGGAAAATTTTTGGACCAAAGAGAGATGAACAGACAGGTGAATGGAGAAGACTACATAACAATGAACTACATGATCTTTATAGGAAGCCAGATATAATAGAACAGTTAAGTCCCGTAGACTGCGATGGGCAGGACATGTTGCGCGTATGGGGAATGAAAGACGTGCATGGAAACTTCTTGTAGGAAAGCCAGAAGGAAAACGCCCAGTTGGTAGACCAAAAATGAGGTGGGAGAACAACATTAACTATGATTTGAGGGAAGTAGATTATACAGGGAATGATTGGAAAGCATTAGCTCAGGATAGGGATGTATGGAGAGCTTATGTCCGTGCGGCCATGAACCTACGGGTTCGATAGTGCCAGTGAGTAAGTAAGTAAGTAACACTATGAGTCATATTATTAATATTACATAATTGAATCTGAAATTTTATGTCAAACCTCATAAAAGTATGTATTTCTCACCGGACTAATTCTAGTTTCTAGTTTCCAGGCATTCGCCTAGAGTGCAATAGTTCCTGGGTTCAAACCCCAGTCTGAGTGTATAATTTTTGTCTTCAAATATAATTTATACATCATTGAGATGTATGAAATGAATAATAAAAACATTGAAAGAAGCCATACTGGCTTTATAATGTGAAGTAAAAATTCCCAATTAAAGGAACTTCTTAACCCTCTGCATGCCACTGGTAAAATCTCTTGTGTCAGAAATTTAAATCGCACCCGCCGATGTGATCGGCTTTGCAAGTAGTTTAAGTATATTGTCTGGCAGGTAAAGGACAGGAGCACCAGAGCCGATCTGATCGGCTCATGACACCTAAAGGGTTAATAAAGAAGCCACCATTTGCAAAATAGAAGCAACAGCTTCATAGTTAAAATTCATCGGAGAACATATTGTTTAAACAACTCACCTCATAGGATTCATGCTTCCATGATATCGCGATTTCAAACATAATCATGTTCATCGTCAGCCATAACTCCGACTGTTGAAATTCTTCGGCCGTCAACTATTCTATTGTCGCCATCTTCAGTGCTGCTATCTATGGTTGAATTTATGAACTTCGAAATCAATGTAATTTCGTTAGGGATATCAAAATTCATTGATCTATTTTTGTTTTTCTGAATGTATATTTTTTCCCAAACTGTCAATTCCAAAGGTTTCTCTACTTGTTTTAAAAGTTTAGCTTCTCTTCCAATTTTATGATGTTCTAATAAACTATGTGCAGCAATTGCAGATTTTTCAATTTCACAATTTTTAATATTTCTGAAATGTTCTTTTGTCCGAATTTCCAAATTCCTTTTTGTTTTTCCTATATAAACTTTATTGCAATCTTCACAATTTATTTGATAAATTCCAGATTTCTTACTGTCTGGAACTTTGACTTTTTTATTGGTACTTAGAAGATTACCCAGACTAAATTTATTTATTGGTGCCAAAAAAATGTTGTATTTGTCAAAAATTTTTTGAAATTTCCTATGCATTTCAGGATGGTAAGTAATTTTCTTGTATTTTTTCTTTTCTTTGCAATTTTGTAGAGTAGTATATTCATTAAGTCTTTTATTGTGTTTGAATTTCTTCAACTTATTTATAATTAATTCTTTATCAAAACCATTTAATCTAGCAGTGTTTAAGATATGTTTAAACTCTTTATTGAAATTTTCTTCGTTTAATGGTACATTTGTCAATCTGTAAATTAAGCTATTGAATATTGCATGCTTATGAGCAATGTGATTGAAGCCTGATGATTTAATGTAATTATCTGTATGAGTTCCTTTTCTAAATATATCAAATTCAATTTTCAGTGTTTGATCATTCCTAATTATACATAAATCCAAAAAAGGAATTTTGTTTTCTTTTTCTAATTCAATGGTAAACTTTACTGATTCATATTTAATTTTAGGAAGTTATATTTTGAGGTTATTTTAATTATATTATTTTTGGTCTGGACATCTTACCTCAATATTAATGTTGATTTGTTCTTGAACATGTTTCAAAACAATTCTGTTTTATCTTCAGCTTTCCCAGACTGGGAAAGCTGAAGATAAAACAGAATTGTTTTGAAACATGTTCAAGAACAAATCAACATTAATATTGAGGTAAGATGTCAGACTGGGAAAGCTGAAGATAAAACAGAATTGTTTTGAAACATGTTCAAGAACAAATCAACATTAATATTGAGGTAAGATGTCCAGACCAAAAATAATATAATTTACTGATTCATCCTGAAGGTTCAATAATTTAAGAGCATCTTCAATATCTTTAGAATTTATTATTGCAAAAATATCATCCACATATCTGTACCAAGTCTTAAACATCCATGGGTATGCTTTAGTGATTTGACACTCCAAGTAACTCATGAACAAATCAGCTAAAAATGGTGAGAGCGGATTACCCATTGACAAACCCGAAACCTTGGTTGGTAAAATTTTTCATTATAGGTAAAATAAGAATTACTGACACATAGCTTAGTAAGAGTTATATATTCCTCTAAAATTTCATTTTTAATATTTAGAGAACTTAACCATTTCCTCAAAAAATTTAGCATTTTTTCAACTGGTATACTAGGAAACAATGAAATTACATCAAATGAAACCAATCTGTCATCATGTCCTAGACTCATATTTTTCAATTTGTCAACCAATTCCAAAGAGTTCTGAATACTTTTAGTGTCAAATTTGGGAAACTCATTAAATTTTTGTACCAGCCATTTAGATAAATAATAGCATGGTGAACCAATGTTGTTGACTATAGGTCTCATCTTATTACCAATTTTATGAATCTTTGGTAGACCGTACATTCTAGGATTCGATGGATTGGACACTTTTAATTTAAATTTTTCTTGTTTTGTGAAAGTATATTTTATTTGTTTCAAAGTATTGTCAAATGATTTAATAGCTTTAGGTAAAGGATCTTTTTTCAATTCCAAAAATGCTTTTGATTCTAAGAGATTGTCCATCCTCGCAGTATAATCCAATTTGTCAAGAATAACTATTTTATTTCCTTTGTCTGCTTTCGAAAGTATTAAATTTTTGTTGTTAATTTTATTCAAAATTGCCAAATTTTTCTTTGCTTCATAGTATTTCACACATGAGAATTAACAGCGTATATAAGATAAATATTTGCGTTTAGATTGGAGTTTCTCAGATAGCTCAGTTGGTAGAGCATTTGCCTAGAGTGCAAAAGGTCCTGGGTTCAAACCTCAGTCTGAGCATATAGTTTTTCTCTTGAAATATAATTTATCCATCATTGAGATGTTGTTGTTTTCTAATGGCGAGATTTGACGCTTAAATCATTTTCTCTCTGGCTTCCCAGTACAAGCGAACAAGGTCCTTAGAGTGTTGTGCAGTTGGATTTAAAGCTGGACAGACTAGAAGGGAAGGTGGTATTTGTCCATGATAAGGTCTGGGTCTTTGCATATGACACATCTGTCGGATTGGAAAATGTGTATTCTGTGGAGGTGGTGAGCCAGGCAGTCGTGTCCTGACATCAGTCTGAATTTTGCTACTGCTTCCTTGCGCCCTTTATATTTTATTTCTATGTATAGCTCATCAATTTTTTCCCATGATTTCCCTATGGCTGTTGCAATGTTTTCTTTCATGTTTCCCATTTGGAATGCTTTCTTAATTTCTTCAATCTTTCTGTGGAGGTTCGTTTTGGGGTGGGTTGTTATCTGTATTTTGGTACCCTTTTTGGCAAGTCCATCAGCTATTTCATTGCCAACTATTCCGATGTGTGATGGTATTCACTGGAAGGATATTAATTTATTTAGGTTGTTGAGGTATTTCAGAAGTTTACGGCATTCCAAGATGGTTTCATTTTCTGGTGTTTGGTTGGAGGTTATTGCTTGTATAGCGGCCTTAGAGTCTGCCAGAATAACAGCTTTTGTAAACATTTTTGTTCGGAATAGGAGTTCTGGAGTGCTACTTCTATGGCTTTTACTTCACCATCGAAGGCTGTATTGTTTGTGCCTACTGCAACATATTGACTAAACAGATAAGAGTAGATTCCTGTGCCAGCATTTTCACTCTTGGTTTTGGAGCCATCTGTGAAGACTCTTAGCCACTCTGGTTCTGGAAACTTTGTACTTATAGTTTCTAAGGTCATTTGTTTGGCTATTGATGGGTTTGTATCATTTTTCTTTATTATTTCGTCTATTGAGAGGGTTGAATTGTACAGTTGGTAATCTAATGGGCTTGGTATTTGAGGTGTTGATTCAGTTTTGGCATCTAATTTATGTTTTTGGAAAAGATTACTAGTTTTGTGGAGAAAGGAAGGTTGCGTGATTAAGATCAGGGGTGTTGTGCTTTGAGGTTGGATTGCTTTTGGTAGCGCTGCTAATTTTGCGTGCATGATGCAGGATTTCTTTTCTATCTCATTTTGAATTGAGGGGTTGCCTGTGAACATTCTCATAGTTGCAGTGTTAGTTGATTTTACTGCTCCAGTGACTAATCTTAGCATTCGATTCTGGATTATTTCTAGTTTATTCATTGTGGTGTCTTTAGCTGTTACTGTTGTTTTTCTGCTCCATAGGTTATAATTGATTTCATGTAGATTTTATATGTTTTGTTTAGGGTGTCCAATGAGCTCCCCCATTTCTTCCCAGCTAATCTCTTCAGTATGTATGAGTTTTTGTTTGCTTTTTCTTCGATCTTGTTGACATGATGCTCCCAGATTAGTTTATTATCTAGATGGACTCCTAAGTATTTTGTGCAATTGGATTTGGTTATCGGGCTATTGTTGATTGGTATGTTGAAGGATTCACTTGTGTGTCTTAGTGAGAAGTACTGGTAAAATGTTTTTGACATGCTGATTTCCATGTTGTTAGTTGTGCACCAGTGTTGTAGCCTTTTTATGGTGTTGTCCATAGACTTCTGCAGCTGTTCTTTGTGGTTTCTGGCTGAATTGTTGGTCTTCGTCCATATGACTAAATCATCTGCAGCACATTTGATGTGCTGATTAGTTTTGAACTATTGAAGAGGGTGGTGCTTGAGATGGCGCCTTGTGGCATTCCTGTTTTGGTTTGGACGTCATTGAGATGTATGAAATGAATAATAAATACATCGAAACAAGCTGTACTGGCTTTATAAGCGGTCTAATTTTCCACAAGTTGTCTTTGTTTTCAGGGTTTAAGTCATCATTATTAGAAAAATGTATGAATCTCAAGATCAGTTCAAACCTATTCCTTCTCATTACATTACTCACTAATTTATTGTGAGTGTCATCATTAATCTCACAATACATTCTCTGAGAAGGCATAAGAATGAGAATAGCTATAAAGCATCTAATTTCAGCTGCTGATATGATAGGGTGGGGACAGTTATTGTGCAATGCATATCTATTACATTCTTCTGTTATGAAGTCAGTTAAGTTCGTCAGTGAGGAAAAGTTCTGAACCGTCAGTTTGATTTTTTCTTCATGTTAAGGTAAATTACTAGTGTCAAAATCTCTATTGATATTTTGAAAATCACCGTCCACCCAGTGTACATTTTTATGTACTGTGTGTACAATACCGGAGGAACTCGTGTTTCTGGTGAACCTGGCAGGGAGGTTGGCTTCTTTTTGAGCTGGTTCAGGTAGTATTTCTCTTCCATTGGTAGTTCGTACTTCAGCCTCAGCAAGGAGTTGTTTTCCACTGAGATTATTAGGAGTCCCTTCTGCGTCTTCATCTCCTGAATCTTTATCAGTCAAGACATTAGAATCAGGAGGGGCAATAAAATTATCTTATACATCATCTTTTTCCCCGCCAAATAAAATGTTTAAAGCTTCCTTGACTGTAAATTCTGGTGCTACGATCTTAGCAAGTTTCATAAAAATAAACAAAGATTATAAATTCTACTGCCACAAAATTATTTTAAAAGAAAGAAATAACATTTTATAAATTATACTGGGGAACATAAAATGGCATTTGATATATAAATCTGCTTACATTACTGCCTAGCGTAACATTTATGTTACAGCAAACTTCAACACCACCCTGTGCCAATACTAAGTATTCATAATAACTAAATGTACCAGAAATGTTAATATTATTCAATTTTCAATACTTTTGTATATAATAAACTTCATGATTTAATATATTATTTCATTTATACTTATTCTTCTTCTATGGTGTAGTATAAATTATGCAATCCGAAAGTTAGTCATAAATATGCATCCACTGTATCACACTATGAACTGATACAATAAAAAACAAAATCTAACTGAAAGGTCAGACTTCCTGGATTGCAACAATGTGTAATTTGTATAAACAATATACTGTCAACAATGAGTTTGAGGCATTATTGTTTAAAGATGCAGGTGTTACATTTATGTAATGCTGGGCACCAATGGGACTATATTGTTTCTCTCAGATGTAAAGAAAATCAAACAGCCATACTTCTTTTCTTCTTTGTTTTTATTTGAATTAACATGTTCCAATCCTGGATAGAATCTAATTTAAGAAAAAAAAATTAATGCTTGAGCCAGGATTTGAACCCTGGACCCATACTTCTGTTAAAAATGATGTAGTTATCCAAATAGAGCAAAACTATCAAATACATTTTTAAGATTTAAATTTAAATATTTTTTATTATATAAAACTTTCCTCATTAGAGGATTGCCACAAGGACAAAGTCATATCCAGTTTTCTAATTATACCAGTTTTGAAGCCTGGGCAGCTTCATCTTCAGTAATTTCTTGTCAAGTCGACAAGAAAGAGGTTCAGGTTGAAATCCCAGACCAGGAATTAATTATTTACATAACATCAAATGCACATTTTATGAGGGTCATTTTCCAATAATATGTTAAATTTTTAACACAAGGGAAAGAGGATGTTAATATAGCATACAGTATAACTATGAATATGTGGGTTATAGAACCCATTAGTAAACTACTTTTCCTGCTCCCTATCAAATAACTGAGCCAAGTTCATATCTTCAGTAACAAGTTTTATTTTTTTAACACTTCTTATTTTCTTCCTTTAATATAAGAGGTCATGGTTCATATCTAGAGAGTGCTATAGGCAAGACTATCATTTTATAAATTTTAATTTTTAGATTCAGTAATAACCATCAGCCTTACAGGTTAGAGTCCACAAAAGTTTTTAATCCATCTCTTCATTGGCTGTCCAGTTGATCTCCTCCTCTAGGTTTGTAATGCAGGATTGCCCTAGGGGACATAGTTCTAGAATACACATTTGCTGATAGTGATAAATGTCTGTACAGTTATTTCCATAAATTTACATTTTGATTTTTCTTCCAGTTACTTAGCAAAGGGAATTGTTGAAAAACTAGAAGTTGTAAATAAGAAATGGGTGAGAGTGCGTCTTACTTCAGGAAATGCTGTAGATGGTTCTGTAAGTATTTTAATATGTAATGTTGAAATAAGTAAGTTTCAAAACGATAATTAAATATTAAAAATAATGTATTTTGTCTGTCTTCTTTTTAGACCAGTTTCGGAATATTTATTCCATCATCAGTATTTTCACAATCATCGTTCAATCATGGTGATGCACTGCTTCTTCTTCCATCTGTTGGTAGACCGATAAACCTCCAAATCAAATCACATTTCCAGGGAATTTCAAAATTCATTAATTACACACAACAACAAATTTGAACTTTTCATCGCTTGCAGAAATGAAAATAGGTGATTTTAGTTAATTGGCATGCACTGGTTTCGAATTTGAAGTCCGTTTTTCTCTATCACCTAACAGTTTTTTGCGAGGACGTGTTGAATGTTTTTCGTTATATTTCGCATATTATTGCTTATCTGCACTTAGTTTCAATTTCTTTTGCAATAATATTGCTAAGAACAATTGATCTATGTAAAACCAAATCATATAAGATCCAAAAAGTCAAAATATTTTTTTCTAAGAAGGATAAATAAGTAGTTACGTTACAACACATGCTAAAATTGTAGCAAAAATCTCACCTTTCAAAACTTCTTCCTGGATGACTTACGCCGATAAGATGGTTCCGAAACGTCTGTGATAAGTTGCCAGCAGTAATCAGCAAGCATCTTGGTCACTGATTTCCCTTTATAATGCCTTTCCATTTCTAAAATGTCTTAGTGGAACCTTTCGCCATGTTCATCACTGACGTCACCCAAGTTCGGTGAAGAATCACTATATTGTTTATTTTTTATCATTTCACTCACCTCATACTTCATAATTTATAGCAGACCCAGGGTTTCTTCACGTAATTCGTGACATTGTCAATGCTGCGTCATGTTCACAACTGACGTCCAACGGCCTTCTATCCTGCAGACTGACCTCCGCGCCATCTGGTGGCCGACCGAAGAATTTCCAAATCAGGCCTCTTTCTTTATAACCGGGTATTTCAAAATTCATAGTTGTATTTTCATTCTTGCATATGTAAATTTTTTCCCAAATTGTGAGTTCCTTCGGTTTT
The DNA here is from genome assembly GCA_030220185.1 of Diploptera punctata. Classification (NCBI taxonomy): domain Eukaryota; kingdom Metazoa; phylum Arthropoda; class Insecta; order Blattodea; family Blaberidae; genus Diploptera; species Diploptera punctata. Next base: position 2,419,365 of record JASPKZ010009819.1, read on the forward strand.
TCCAATTGTTTAAGTAATTTTGTTTTGGTTTCTATTCTATGTTTTTCTGACCAGGCATGTGCAGCTATTGCAGATTTTTCGGTTTCTCCATTTTTAACATTTCTGAGGTGTTCTTTTAATCTTGTATTTAATCTACATGCTACAGTCGTCCACCTGTGAGGAACAGAGAAGTGTTGTTCGATTTTTGTGGGCCAAAGGGCATAAACCCAGTGAAATTCACAGGGACATGCGTGGCGTGTATGGGGATGATTGTATGGACCGTAGCAATGTCTTCCGTAAAGTTAGTGCTCGCTGGGTGCCTAAGAACCTGACAGACGACCACAAGGGCCAGCGAATGATGGCAAGCTTGGACCACTTAACGCGGTACACCGCACAAGGACATGACTTTCTGGAAGGAATCGTCACAGGTGATGAGTCGTGGGCGTACCACTACACGCCCGAAACAAAGCAGGCATCAGCAGTGCGCAGATGGCTACACTCCAACCAAACGGACTTCTACGAACAGGGCATATTGAAACTGGTAACACGATGGGAAAAATGTGTTGAGAAAGTTGGTGACTATGTCGAAAAGTAGGTAAAAGATGTAAGTTCATTTGTGATTTTTTTCCTTTTTTTTACTATTAAAGTGTTTTAAAAAAAAATTATTGTGCGTTACTTTCCGATCCGATCCGTCCCTCACTGGTGGACGACTGTAGCATGCGCGCCATCTTTGTTGCATAGTTCAAGCTTCTCTCGCAAGAGGTGCACCTGAGAAAAAAATACCATCTGTAGTGAAAACTTCAATCTATATCTCTGTGAAATGTCAACATTCTAGCTGCAATACCAAGGCAGAAAAAAATTATTGTGCGTTACTTTCCGATCCGCCCTTGTACTTACTTACTTACTTACTCACTCACTCACTGGCACTATCGAACCCGTAGATTCATGGCCGCGCAGACATAAGCTCTCCATACATCCCTAACATGAGCTAATGCTTTCCAATCATTCCCTGTATAATCTACTTCCCTCAAATCATAGTTAATGTTATTCTCCCACCTCATTCTTGGTCTACCAACTGGGCATTTTCCCTCTGGTTTTCCTACCAGAAGCTTCCATGCAAGTCTTTCATCCCCCATACGTGCAACATGTCCTGCCCATCGCAGTCTACAAGTCTAATTTTAAATATAACATCAAAATTTAAGATTAAATTAAAATGCTTCATATCTCACCTCATATTCAGTCTTTTAATTATACCATGGTTTCAAAGCCCTGACAGCTTCATCTTCAGTAATTTCTCATCAACTGATGTCATGTTGTTCAGAAGAACTACTTTGAACATCAGTTGACGAGAAATTACTGAAGATGAAGGAAGTATTTCTTCTGATCGACACATCAGTCGATGAGAAATTACTGAAGATGAAGCTATCAAGGCTCTGAAACCACGATATAATTAGAAGACTGGATATGAGATGAGGTATGAAGCATTTTAATTTAATCTTAAAATTAACCTCATAGTATTTTTTCATATAAAAGTTCAACATCAACATTTATTTCAATAAATAGGCATAATGTCGGTTGAAAATGAGAGAGATCCTTCTCTTGAAAACTAGTTCCCATGTTTAAAGAAACATAAAATATGAGGTAAGATGTAAAAAATGACTCATTAATTTATTTCAATGTATACATCACTGTGGGGTACACCATTGGGCACAATGTATCATGAACATAAATCACCTCAGAACAAATATTAGTACAGTTGCACATGTCTCCACCAATGTTTATGCTGTTCGCCCAAGGTATAGTCATGGAACAAAACACGATATGCAGCATACGTGGAGTGATAAGATCCACAGCATCATGGATCCTTTGTCTCAGGTCCTGGAGATCAAGCACTCATGTGCAGTAAATCTCATTCTTAATTTACCCCAAGGCAAAGAAATCCGGGGATCGTGGAGCCCACAAACATAGTGATATGTGGCCAATCCACCGACCCAGGAACACTTAATTAAGATATGAATATATAATTAATGCAAAATGTGATTGGGCACTATCCTGCTGATACACAACTGTATCAATAATTCCATCCTGCTCCAAGTGAGGTTGCAGGAAAAGCTGTAACAGTCTAGGTATGTCACCCATTACAATTGATTCAGCAAAAATAAAGAAAGTTCCATAACACTTGTTCTGGGTTAACCCCAACCAAACATTAACACTGAGGGTATTACTTTCCCATTGCATGTTGCCCAAACATGGAAGTTATGTTTATCCACAATCCTACAAAGATGATACCTAGCCTCGTCAGTAAACAAAATTTTTCCCATGAAATTGTGATTGTTGACTTCTTCAATCAAGTTCCATGCACATTGGTTGGCGAGATGCATCATCTTCATCATCAAGTTTATGGTCTACTTGGATGTGATAGGCATATTTTTTAAGGGAAAAGCATAGAACTATCCCAACTGTGCTATGAGGAATATCCAGTTCCATACTCATACAATGTGTCGATGACTGTGGGCTACTGGTGATCACATTGTATGGTCTTTTCATAAACACTTGGTTTCCTTGGATGTTACTCATTACTCACTGATCCTGTACAATTAAATTTGTTCAGCAGGACATGATGTTTGCTCTCGTCGGAGCATTCTTATCAAACTTGCATTGGAATTCCTATTGAGTGTCTTTGTGTAACTAAATCCACATGAGTTGATTGATTCCCGTTCACCCCACTGTGAGAATATGGGTGGTCCCCTAGTTGGAAGTTTCTTAACCAGACAAATTTAGTTATGCTTATTTCCCTACAGATGTTATGAATGGTATGTGATTAGCATACTGACCCAATAGAAGGCAATAGAGGTATTACATGGATGATAAAAATCAATAAATTTTGCTTAGAGGCCACTTTTTTCAGGCTGAAGGTTCTTTTATGAGCCTGAAAATATCCAGACTCAGGATCCACATCTTAAAGTCTTTCCCGGAGGACTTGTTCCTTGGATTTTTTCATCCTAAAAAATCCATCAACCCCAGCAAAGAATACAACCAACAGAACACCGCAGCTGACACATAAGTGTGAGTGAACAATTGCTATTCTCTCTTCAGTACTGAACCTCATTGTCTACAGATTATGAATATGAAAGCCAAAAAAAAAAAAAATGTTCATTAATTTTTTCTCAAAAAATGGATCGTTCTTATATGTGTACTATATATATATATATATATATATATATATATATATATATATATTTTAGTTCTGTTAAGTAAGTTTTTCATGCTATCTCTCAAGCAGCTGGAATATTAGGTCTAGAAGTGAATGAAGATAAAACAAAATCCACACAAATCACTAAAAGACCTAGAAATTCTAAAAAAAAATAGAAATTGAAAACTGTAATTTTGAAGTCATTGAGGAATTAAATTTTTGGGTATAATTGTAATTAATAATAATAATGATTAGATTATATTATTTTTGGTCTGGACATCTTACCTCAACATTAATATTGAGGTAAGATGTCCAGACCAAAAATAATATAATTAAAATAACCTCAAAATATAACTTCCTAAAATTAAATATAATGATTAGAGTCCAGATTTGTATGTAATTACATATTTGCCTTGATTTTTATTTCATAATAACAAAAAATGTTGACAATTCACATAAATCTAGACCTTATACTCAAGTTTCTAAACTATTGGATGATAAATTCCAGAAATTGTTTTAATTTTTTTCTCTTATGTCTCCAGAGCATACTTTGGTTCAATATTGGTAGTGTTGATTCCTTTGAGCGAAACTTAGAAAATGCACAAATTGAGATGAATGTAGAGCCCCCAAATTTTGTTCCTGTTATCTACAAGACTGAACTAGAGGCAGCAAGTGTTACTGGCATCTTACCAACTTTATTAATAATAGGTAAGATCTTCATTTTAATTCTTTGCTGAAATTTACTGTGATATTTGAAGTATACCTATTATCTCCAATTTTACCATGACAGAATAAAATGGGGGATCAGTTTTTGTGGCCTAGTAGTTACTGTGTATGCAGTTTCAGATATAACTTTGGTTGATGGACTTTTTCAAGGCATAAAAAATAATTAAAATTCGTCGGAGAACATTTTGTTTAAACAATTCACCTCATAGGATTCATGCTTCCATGATACCGCGGTTTCAAACACAGTCGTGGTCATCTTCAGCCATAATTCTGACTGACGAAATTCTTTGACCGTCAACTGTTCTATTGTCGCCATCTTCAGTGCTGCCATCTATGGTTGAATTTATGAACTTCGAAATCAAAGTAATTTCGTTAGGGATATCAAAATTCATTGATCTATCTTTATTTTTCTGAATGTATATTTTCTCCCAAACTGTCAATTCCAAAGGCTTCTCTACGTGTTTTAAAAGTTTAGCTTTTCTTCCAATTTTATGATGTTCTAATAAACTATGTGCAGCAATTGCAGATTTTTCAATTTCACAATTTTTAATATTTCTGAAATGTTCTTTTGTCCGAATTTCTAAATTCCTTTTTGTTTTTCCTATATAAACTTTATTGCAATCTTCAGAATAATAAATATAGATCAGTGATTTTTGATATCCTAACGAAATTACTTTGATTTCGAAGTTCATAAATTCAACCATAGGTGGCAGCACTGAAGATGGCGACAATAGAACAGTTGACGGCCAAAGAATTTCGTCAGTTGGAGTTATGGCTGAAGATGAACACGACTGTGTTTGAAACCACGGTATCATGGAAGCATGAATCCTATGAGGTGAGTTGTTTAAACAAAATGTTATCCGATGAATTTTAATGATTATACCTCATAATGTTTACTTCCCAACATTAATTTAATATGCATAAAAAATAAGTTTGATTTCCACCAAAATGGAAAGTAAAGTCATGATAGTAAGATTTAGGGCATATAAATAACTACAATTCTGAAGTAAGAGGCCTTTCAGAAAATTTATTTTCCCTTTCAATCATGCTTTAAATATTGACACTACTGATCTAAAATGTTCTAGTGTGTTGTTAAATGGAATACTATCAACCTAGAATAAAATGGATGATTACTTTTTTTTTATTCCTATTTATTAGGACACATTATTATAGACATGTTATGTTTCACATAATGGAAGACTCTCTATGGCTTTTAACACTGAAATAGAAGTTAAACAGGGATGTCTGTTGTCCCCACTATTGTTTATTTTGGTTATGGGTGGTGTAATGAATGAATTGAGTAGTAGAAGACGTCATGGTATACAATGAGGTTTTAATGCAAGTTTAGAATATGCAGATGATGTTTGTTTACTAGCCCATAGATTTACTGATACAAATGCAAAACTCCAAGATCTTTATAAACTGGCAGCTAAAGCTGGATTAGAAATAAATGTAAAACAAAAGAAATGAGAATCTATAACACAATTGATTCTGTTCTTATATTAGAAGGAAAAGTAATAGAAGCTACAAATGAATTTACATATCTGGGTAGTATACTATCAGTGAATGGTGACTCAGATGAAGATGTTGATGCCAGAATAAAGAAAGCAAGATAATATAACAAACCTCTTAATGTTACTTTCTATTTTTAAAAAAAAAAGCAAGATTAATAATTAATTTTGAGTTGTTTTTTGACTCACCTCATATTTCTTGACTTCCATGCAGATCCAGGTTTCGTCACTGCATTTGTGACATTCTCAATGCAACACCATGATCACAACTGCCATCCAGCGGTTTTCTCTCTTGTAATTTGATTTCTGCACTCTCTGATAGCTGACCGAAAAAACAGAAAAATCTGTAATAGCTGCACATGTTTGGTCAGAAAAACACAGTATTGAAACAAAGACAAAATTAAGTTATGTAGATAGGAAATAACACGAGGTTTATTTTAATATTGTTTAGTTGTGGAGAAAACAATATTAAAGACAAAATTACTCAAACAGTTAGAAAAAAACCAAAGGAATTTGGGAGAAAATTTACATATGCAAGAATAAAAAGAAAATTATGCATTTTGAAATACTCGGTGAAAATGAGAGAGAATTGATTTGGAAGTTCATCGGTCAACCAATAGAGAGTGCAGAAATCAATCTACAAGAGAGAAAACCTCTGGATGGCAGTTGTGATTGTGGTGTTGCATCGAGAATGTCACAAATGCAGTGACGAAATCTGGGTCTGCATGGAAGTCAAGAAATATGAGCTGAGAAAAAAAAAACTCAAAATTAATTAAAATAAACCTCATAGTGTTATTTCCTTACTACATAACTTAAGATATATTAAATTAATGTGGGAAGTAAACATTATGAGGTATAATCATTGAAATTCATCGGAGAACATTTTAAGACAACTCAGCTCATAAATTTCATGTTTTTCGCGATTCTGCAGTTTCAGACTATATCATGTCCATCTTCTACCAAACTCTGACTGAGTTGTGGCAGAAGGTGGACGTCTGAAACTGCAGTATAGTGAAAAACATGAAATTCGAGGTGAGTTGTCAAAAATGTTCTCTGATGAATTTCAAAGCAAGATATGCTTTTATTCAATTTAAATAAATTTAGGTCAAAACAAATCTCCTTAAGATTTAAACTAAGATTATTTAATTCAAATGTGAAATTGATTTTATGATATGGCTGTTAAACATGGAAGGCTACAAAACAAATTGGAAAGAAATTGCAAATCTTTGTAAATCGTTGCCTGAGAAATGTCGTGGGTGTATGGTGCCTAGAGATTATAACAAAGAAAGAACTTTGGAGGAGAACGAATCAAAGTGAAATTTGTAAAAAAATTAAATTTAGAAAATGTAAATGGGTTGGTCATGTATTAAGGAGAGAGAATGATAACATCACAAAAATGGCATTTGATTGGTACCCTCCAAGAATTGAGAAGGCGAAGAAACCTAGGGCAACATGGAGTAATACCATCAGGCAGGCATGAAGGCGGGGATGAGTTGGATTGAAATTAGACATTAGCAAACAACAAAGTTCGTTGGCGAGCTTTTTTCAAGGCCTATGCTTCCCAGTGGAGTGACCAGGACTACTACTTATTATGGGTTTATTTTGTTAGGAAAAAAATTCAAAATGTATTGAAGACATATTTTAACATTCTTCTTCTTCTTCTTCTTCTTCGGAATTATTTACAGATAGAAGTGATACCATGATGTAATTAGTAGCAGTAGCAACATTCAGACTGTTAACAGGCCACGACTACCTGGCAGCACACCTCCATAAAATTGCAATCTTCAACTCTCCAAATTGTATCCTGTGCCAAGACAATAACACTACCATGAACAAAGATCATCTTGCTAGCTGTGAGGCTCTGAAGATGTCGCCTTCGCCTACAAGAACTCTGGCAGGACTCTATGGGAAGCAAGAAAGCAAATGGAACACATCCAAGCTAATGGGCATTAGACTACTACTACTACTCTTCTTCTTCTTCTCTTCATCCAGACAATTGTTAGGCCAAATTGCCTGTTACATTCTCATAAAGGAGGAATTTTCCATCCATTGCTTTTTTGGGTTATGAAAAAAAAATTTAATATGCAGTATATCAAAGATATATCTTCTTCCTTTCATGTGATAGACCTAGTGGTCTGTTAAGGTCTCAATCCAACGTTTGAAGGGTCTGCCCAAAGATCTTGCCTGGTGGCTGGTAATTTAAGATTTGACGTGAAGATCACATATATCAAAGATATATCTTGAAATTAAATATATAATTTCATCTACTTTTATAGTAAGTTGCAAAGAATTCATCTTAAAATTCTTAATAGTTCTCATCAAATACTGATAAATTTGTAAGTTTTATAAATATGTTTTTATAGGATTCCTAATATATATGATGCGACGTTCAGCGGAAATGATGGGTGCCCGAAGTGGTCGAAAAGGAGGAGGTATATTTGGTGGTGTTATGGAATCAACTGCCAAACTTATTAACTCAAATGAAATAGGAGTTAGATTTAAGTAAGTGCTAGTAACTACTATTTTTTAATTTATTATTTCTGTAATAATCAGTAAATGAATCAGATTTTGCACCTTAGCTCATATTTTGTATTCTTTACAGTTCCTTTCAAGGAACTTTTCCTCATTGTCAGCCAGCATCTGACTGTTGATTTGACAGTTGATAATCCTTTGCTTGTTCTCCCTCTGTTCGTGGACTGATGAACCTCCAAATCAATTCTTTTTCCTGGAAATTTCAAAATTAACTGTTCTTTTTTTTATCTGGTTTCCCAAAGAGATCATTTAGGTCACTATTATAAAGTTTTCTCCATTCACCCCTCCGTTCATCTCACTTTAGTCCAAAAATTTTCGTAAGAATTTCATTCTAAAATAATCTAATCTTTTATTCTTCCTTAAAGTAAGAGACTCTGTTTTACATCCATATAACTGCAGGAATAACCATTCTTTTGCACTGATAACATTTTTATGTTTGGTTATTTAAACATCAAATATCTGAAAACTGATCAAAATTTATTTGGTTAATCAACTTTTTTTTGTAGGGATGTGGCAGGTTGCGAAGAAGCAAAACTAGAAATCATGGAATTTGTGAACTTTTTAAAGAATCCACAACAGTACATTGACCTTGGTGCTAAAATACCAAAGGGAGCTATGTTAACTGGTACGTATATATATAAAATTTTATTGTAAATTATTCAATTAGATAAAAAAAAGTTTTGCAGAAACTAATACCCTGGGGGGGGGGGGAAACGCTGAAAGCTTTTATTCTATAATATGTGAACCTAACAGCCTTGATTTAAAATTGAGAAATATTAACATTCATATCACTTTTTGAAGAAAAAACTAAATTAGACAATCAAGCCGAGTATATAAATTTACACTTTAACGTCGTCATAATAAGCTTACAACTTAAAGTCATCATCATCTTTACTTCAAGGTGTAAGCAATTTATAAGAATTAAATGAATCGTGATTTCTTCTTACCTCATACTTCTATGATTTTTTAAACACAGCACTGCAGTATCAGTGACCATCATCACCATCCTCAGCTGTTTTCATGGCTGTCAATTTTTTCTTTTGCCGGTAATTATCCAAACTGGCATCTGGTGTTCTTTTGAAGGAATTATTTTCTAAACTGCCATCTTGTGTTCTTTTGAAGGAATAATTTTCTAAACTGCCATCTGTTGTATTTTTTAAGAACTTTATAATCAAGCTCGGTTCGTCTGGAATCTGGAACCGAGCTTGATTACAAAGTTCTTCAAAAATACAACAGATGGCAGTTTAGAAAATGATTCCTTCAAAAGAACACAAGATGACAGTTTAGAAAATAATTCTTTCAAAAAACATCAGATGGCAGTTTGGATAATTACCGGCAAAATAAAAAATTGACAGTCGTGAAAACAGCTGAGGATGGTGACGATGGTCGCTGTGCTGTGTTTAAAAAAACATAGAAGTATGAGGTAAGAAGAAATCACGATTCATTTAATACTTACGAATTAAACCTCATAATGTTAAAAATTCCCAAATTTATTATATAAATTTAGGCAATTTGCCTATTCTGAATTCACAATGATTCTTCCACCTCTTCCTATATCCCTCATTGTGAATACTTTGAGTAATTATTACACCAAAGAGGTTTACCAGCCTCTTGTGGAGTTAATGGTGACAGGGCTGCTGCCTTATGGCTTAAAACATTTAGTCCTATATGAAGGGATGCTCCTTCTGCTCTGTCTTGACCGTTGGAGTCTTCACCCTTTTTACCCCGGGCATGGGCCCTCCATATTTATAACTCCTGGAGAGAGGGTGTCCCAGTATTTTTAAGCCCCCAGGAACTGGCTCCTTGTTAGTCCATGGGCCCTTATTACCATAGCTATCGGACCACCCCACCATAACTGAAGGGATCTGTCACCTGCGAGACATGCCCGGTAGGGGTTACAAGGTCCCCAATGGGACTACTTAAAGTAGTGTTACTAATCCCATCATATAGTTTTCTTGAATTAGAAGCCACTCAGTGTGTTGTGAACAATGGTTCATGACTACCAGGGACAAGGGATTATAAGAGAGAGAAAAATTGTGACAGAACAGTGATGCCTGGATAGCACAATTTGTTAGTGTGGCAGTATGTAAAACTTTTATGCAATACAACTACAAAAATTAGGTGTCACGAATAATCTAACTCATAATAATTAATCAAGTTTTTATGAGTCTGGAAACATCTTACCTCAATTTAATGTTAAATTAAAAATTAAATAAAAATAAATAAATGTTAACATTATAATGAGGTAATGTTTTCAGACTCAAAGAAACTTGATTAAATAAACCATCATAATAATTAAAATAAACTTCATAGTGTCAATTCCTTGAAATGTTAAATTGGTATGTAGGTTTACACTTTTAACATTGTATTAACATTAAAACTTTTCTTCAAATGTATGTTTATTTAAAAGGACATATGAGGAGGTACTTTTCAAATTGTGTTAAGACCCTTTTTTTACAAAATTTAATTTTACATTGTTTCATGACATTCTGGACAAACTCTATCCAATGGTGAAATTAGTTTATATCTAATCTTAGGTCCCATGCAAATCAGCCTTGAAGTAAAATGTTCCCTTCAAATCATATTATGTCTAACTTTCCATCCACTTTGACTAACATTTTGTCCTTCTTAGTTTTTTCTTCTTCCTTCCAAGTATTAGGCCAAGGCCTGTTATGATCCTATAGAAAATTTTCCCTTCAGCATTTCATAGGACGGCCCAGTGATCTTAGTTTATATACTTGTATCAGAAGAATGTAATGGAATGCATTTCACAATATGTGAAAGTGATAAAGACCTTTTTTTAAAATACAGTGTGTCCCATTAAATCACTACTACAAAGAAATATAAATATCTTGTTGCTCAGTGAATTTAGAATTATGTTGACGATTTTATTATTAATTTAACACTTCTCATTGAAGGATAAATTATATTTGAAGAGAAAAATTCTCGCCTAGACCGGGACTCGAACCCGGGACCCTTGGCTTTCCGGGCCAAGTGCTCTACCAACGTACATAAGAGAAAAATTTGCGTCTGGATCGTAACTCGCCTCGGTAGCTCAGTTGGTAGAGCACTTGGCCCGGAAAGCCAAGGGTCCCGGGTTCGAGTCCCGGTCTAGGCGAGAATTTTTCTCTTCAAATATAATTAGAATTATGTTTCTCATCTTGTCTTACATAGAAACTCTACAAGTTTCTATTGGTTTCCACATGTGCACCTTTGGTTGCCCAAATAATATCAAGATAGTATTCTATTTCCTTCCAAGTGTTCCTCAGCATTACAGGTGTGACGGAAGTACAAGCATCTCTTATCTGCCTTTGGAGGTCAGCCAGCTCCTGTACAGGAGTTCGAAAAACAATGCGTTTTCAAAGAAAAATCTAGGGGGTCAAATGTGGTGGCCATTCAATGGGATGCGACCTTCCAATCCACTTGTTTGGAAATTGTTTGTTGAGTTAATCTTGAACTTGATTTGCGTAATGTGGAGGGGTTCCATCTTGCTGAAAGAAGAGCTCATCCAATATTTGTGGAACTTTATAGTTCACAGCAAATCTAGGTATAGTGTCTGTGTCACAGTGCTTTCAGCAAAAAGAAAGGTCTGATCACTGTATCATAAGTCAAAGCACACCACATGCTAATTTTGAGGCTATTGCATTCATATTCCATTACAACACATGAGTGTTTTCCTCATATTCTGCAAACTATGGTGGTGCACCTTACCATATGTGTTTAAGATTGCTTCATCTGAGAATGTGATATGGTTGAGGAATCCATTGTCATCTTCAGTGTGGGCCAACATTGCATTAGTGAACTCGGTCTGTCTGGTATTTTGGTGCAGCTTTTGCACAAGTTGGATTTTGTATGCCCTAAGTTGCAATCTTTTATGAACAATGTGAACAGTTGACTTCAGAATGTCCAGCTCTGAACTGGCGCATCGAATTGATTTGCTTGGGCTATGCTGAAATGCTTGCCTAACATCTTCAACTTTAGCTGTGGACACTGCATTTTTGCCGCTTCCTTTCTTCCTTAACACAAAGTCTATTTCCAACAGTTTGATTATACCATTTTACAATGGTATGATGATCTTCAACTCGGCTATCCACTAACAACATTTGACTTTCTGCTGTACCATGCATACACACAATAGAGTCATAATTTTCATTGTTACCAAACTTGGAGAGTTTCTACGTAAGGCAAGATAAGAAACATATTTCTAATTAAATTTGAGTTTATATAATAAATTTGGGAATTTTTAACATTATGAGGTTTCATAAGAATTAAATGAATCGTGATTTCTTCTTACCTCATACTTCTATGTTTTTTTTTAAACACAGCACTGCAGTATCAGCGAGCATCGTCACCATCCTCAGCTGTTTTCACGACTGTCAATTTTTTCTTTTGCCAGTAATTAACCAAACTGCCATCTGGTGTTCTTTTGAAGGAATTATTTTCTAAACTGCCATCTGGTGTTCTTTTGAAGGGATAATTTTCTAAACTGCCATCTGTTGTATTCTAGAAGAACTTTGTAATCAAGCTCGGTTCGTCTGGAATCTCGAAGTTCATGGTCCTAGTATGGTTTTTTTGAATATATATTTTTTCCCAAACTGTTAAATCCAAAGGTTTGGATAGATGTTTCAAAAGTTTTGCTTCTTTTTCAATTATATGATGCTCTAATAAACTATGTGCTGCTATAGCTGATTTTTCAATTTCTCCATTCTTTATGTTTCTGAAGTGTTCTTTTTTACGAGTTTCCAAGTTTCTTTTTGTTTTCCCTATATATGTCCTGTTGCAATCTTTGCAGTCAATTTGATAAATTCCAGATTTTTTGTTGTCTGGGGTGTTAACTGTATTATTAGTTAACAGAAGATTACCCAGACTTGCAAACCACTTTCCACGTAGTCTTCTGGATGTAGATATTCTCACTTCTGTTTCAATAATTTTGGGTTCACGTCAATTTTATATTTTTCTGACCAAACATGAGCAGCTACTGCATTTTTTCTACCTCTCCATTTTTTACATTTCTAATGTGTTCAAGTTTCTCTTTATTTTTCCCATATAATTATATCTTATCATATCAGTACATTTTACCTGGTATATTCCTGATTTTTTGCCATCATCAGTCTTTTCTAATTAAATTTGAGTTTATATAATAAATTTGAGAATTTTTAACATTATGAGGTTTAATTCATAAGAATCAAAAATTAATCGTGATTTCTTCTTACCTCATACTTCTATGTTTTTTTAAACACAGCACTGCAGTATGTACTCGACATTAGATACCAACCAACCAACCATCTTTTCTTTTTTGTTAGTTTTGATTAGTTTATTTAGGCTATAATAATTTTTTGTGCTAATTTGATATTAAATTTGTAATTTTAAAAAAAAATTTATTTTATGTCCAATGATGATATGTGAATTTCCTATATTTCCTTTCAATTTGTTTTTCTATCTGAAGAGTGCTTTCATTTATCAAGTTTTGTTTTTTTGTTCTTCTCTATTTTTTTGTGTATTAATCAAAGAGAACAACATTTACTATTTATGGATCTCAAATTGTATAAAAATGAAGAAAAATGAAAATAGAATTTGATATTCACGGAAAAGAAGAGATAATTACATTAAATCAACAGGATTCAACCACATTACACATAAATTGGAGGTCTTTAACAGTTCAACCACATTGTACATAAATTGGGGGTCTTTAACAATGTAACATATAGACTGGTAAACATACCCTTGAGCAAAGTAAATTTTGAAATAGAGAAGAAAACACATAATTACAGTAGAAGAAAATGGTTTCAAAGAAAAAAAGATACACAAAAAATAGATAAGTACAAAAAAACAAAAATTGATAAATGAAAGCACTCTTCAGATAGAAAAATACAAATTGAAAAGAAATACAGAAAATTCATATATCATTCTTGGGTATGTAATAAATTTAAAAAAAAATTACAGCCTAAATAAACTAATCAAAACTAAACAAAAATGAGATGATTTGATAAATCAGGAATATACCACATAAAATGTACAGATTGTGATAAGATATATATATATATATATATATATATATATATAGAGGATAAACAAAGAGAAACTTTTTAAAGAGAAAAATTATACGCTCAGACCGGGTCTTGAACCCGGGACCCTTGGTTTTCTAGTCCAAGTGCTCTGAGCGTATAATTTTTCTCTTTAAATATGATTTATCCATCATTGAGATGTATGAAATTAATAATAAAAACATCGAAAATAGCCGTACTGGCATTTATAATGTAATGTATAATTCCCAAATATGTCTTCTTAATATAGGAGCCGCCATTTGCAAAGATAGAAGCAAAGGCTTCAAAGCATTTGGTGGGCGGGAATTACAACGTATATAGAGAAAGATTTGCGTTTAGATCGGTACTTGCTCAGGTAGCTCAAATGGTAGAGCACTTGGACTAGAAAACCAAGGGTCCCGGGTTCAAGACCCGGTCTGAGCATATAATTTTTCTCTTTAAATATGATTTATCCATCATTAAGATGTATGAAATTAATAATAAAAACATCGAAAAGAGAAACTTCATCGTTATAATGAAGGAACACATTAGAAATGTAAAAATCTCCAGGTAGAAAAATTGGAGATAGCTGCTCATGTTTGATCAGAGAAACATATAAACACAGCACTGCAGTATTGGCAACCATCATCACCATCATCAGCTGTTTTCACGACTGTCAATTTTTTCTTTTGCCAGTAATTATCCAAACTGCATCTGGTGTTCTTTTTTAGGAGTCATTTTTATAAAAAAAAATCTTAAAAAGAACACCACATGGCAGTTTGGATAATTACCGGCAAAAGAAAAAAATTGACAGTCATGAAAACAGCTGACTATGGTGACAATGGTCACCGATACTGCGGTGCTGTGTTTAAAAAAATAGAAGTATGAGGTAAGAAGAATTCATGATTCATTTGATTCTTACCAATAAAACCTCATAATGTTAAAAATTCTCAAATTATTATATTAAATATATTGAAATATGTACAAAAGAACATGTAACAAATTATGTGGTAAAAATTAACACTCTCTCCATATATATATTAATCATTCTGTGTGTGAATAACTTCCTGTTCATGACCTTCAGAAACACACAGACAGTTTTCATATATATAATCCACTAAGCCAGCGAAATGCAATCTTCATATTGAGAGAGCTTGTCCACTGTCACAGTATAATTGTGCCCAAAACATATTTTTAAAGTAAAATTCCAAAATAATTTCCTTTTTTAGCTATACATGCCAATTGTAATGTATTATTATAAAGATTTATTATTGTAATGTATTATATGTCTACATATTCATTTTCTCTGTGTTTTTGTGCAAGATATAGTCCAAATTTCATTAAAAATCTATAATACTTAGCAGAAATGTGAGAAATTGAAAATAATCTGGTAAAACAACCTTTAAATGTTTAAAATCTCCTCTGTCCAGCAGTAGGATTGATTTAAAATACTTGCCTTCGTTGAAGATTACATTTCAATATTGAATTTGTTGTAAATGTTAAGTATGAATTTCTACGAGTATTATAGTGGTAACTGCTATGATGATACTTTTCCCTCACTATGAATTTCTTGTTTTTTTTAATCATTTCTTTTTTGGAATATGTACATTATGTGTAATATTTAATATCTCTTTTCTAAATTTTCAGGACCCCCTGGAACTGGAAAAACTTTACTTGCAAAAGCCACTGCTGGAGAAGCAAATGTCCCATTTATTACGGTATCTGGGTCAGAGTTTCTGGAGATGTTTGTAGGAGTTGGACCTTCTAGGGCAAGTTAAAGTATTAGTTTATCTGTAACTTCTTTTTATTATTCTTATTATTAATTTTTCTTTTTTTTTTGGAGGCCGAGTATCGGAAAAAAGCCTCTACCTGTCTCAATCATTCCACATCCCCCACTCCAATCTATGTTTATTTTTCAACATCATTAATAATTACTTATTTTAGGAATTCTCACTATGAGGTATATTCATTAAGGTAGAATTTTTTATCACTCACCTCATATTGTTCAAAAAAATTCTACCTTAATCATTAATAATATTGAACTTTTATAGGATTAATAATAACTTGTTCTCCCATCTATAACTTGACCAACCTTTTAGTCTCTTCCCTAGATTCTATATTCTAGTGCCTGTCATGTTAAACTCCCAATATCCATAATTTATACATGGTCATACTATCATCATCATCATCATGAACAAATTCGTTTTAGGCCATGTGGCCTGTACGGTAAACCTAGCGAAGATGGTCATACTATCTTATTCTATTATCTCCTATTTCATCCTACACTTTAACCAGATTCAAGATTCCTCTTATTTCTGTGTTCAAATTATTATTATTATTATTTTTATTTTTATTAAGGACTTTCTCTACATTATGGTATTTATCCTTCTTCTTCTTCTTCTTCCTTCCAAGTATTAGGCCAAGGCCTGTTACGATCTTATAGAAAATTTTCCCTCCAGCGTTTCGTATAAGACTTGAAAGCATAAAAATAGTCCCTTCGATTGGTTGTTGGCCAAAGGAAGGCAAGACCAGTGATGGGGCTGCCATCTTAGAGCCTCTGGTCAGGCTTTTCTGGAGAAGAAAGGAAAATAAAGGAAAGAAGAAATGGAAGAAAGGAAAGACTCCCTAGCCCTCGGATGCCCTAAGAGCGTCAGGGTCGAAAAAAACAAGAGTTAACCAAGAGAGGTTTGATAGTAAAGTTAAAAGAGTGCAAAACACAAGTAAGTGGAAGAAATGTTTTGCTCAGCTTGGGCACCTTGTGGTCGCCATCCACATATCCCCTAGATGAGGACCCCTGAGGTGTGGTATTTATCCTTCAGCCCAAATGTATTTTCAATGTTTTTAAAATACATTACGAAACTCCATTGAGGTTACTGTGTTAAAGTTTTAATAATTGTAAAACAGTACCTGATATCTCAGTCATCCTCAATAATTTGCAGTGTTGTTTTATAGGAGACCTTTCGATAACTTATGTATCATCTTCTGCTTTCATTTTGGTACTGACTGTTGTAGGTAATTCTTTTGTACAGAGGGTTTATATTGCTGGGTATGTTCTCGTTCAGCAAGTATTTATTTGTGGTTTCCTTGATGATTTCTAATTCTTCGAGAATGTTGATTTTCGATACATCGTTTTCTCTATGCAGGATCGATAATACATTGTCTATTGTGTTGAATTGATGTCCTGCTTCTACTATATGTTTGGAAAAACTGGATTTACCTTCATTCTTTATGAAATCTCTGAAATGTTCATTAAATCTTGTCATGAAGTTTCTAGTAGTTCTTCCTATGTAAAATTTGTCACAGCTATTGCAATATTGTCCATAATAGAGATTTACAGCAATTTGCTTTTCTGATTTCCTAAGACATTGGTTACACTAATTTCAAAGGAAATAGCAGCATACTTTTGAAATTAAAAAGTCATTATCATATCACAACTTATTTATTTATTTATTTAATTACTATGACTTACTTATTTTGATTCACCTCACATTTTTTTTTTTATATTCTGCAGACTATAGTTTTCGTCGCATCTATGTGACATTGTCAATGCTTCATAACTGTTGTATTTGCAATTGTCGGTCCTGTAGGTTGATTTCTACTCCCTCTGTTTGTTGACCGATGAACTTCCAAATCAATTTTTTTTTCTATAATAGTTTAATGTACAGACTTGTGAACATTCCCATGAGCAGAAAAAATGTTAATATAGAGAAAAAACACATATTAAAAATATCAAAAGAGAATGGTTTTGAGGAGAAGTTGATTCATAAGAAAATAAATAAATTCAAAAAACAAATAGTGATAAATGGAAGTACTCTTCAGATAGATAAAGAAATTGGTAAAAAATTCAAGAAATTTACATACCATTCTCTAGTATTTAATAAGTTTCAAAAAAATTTCAACAAATTTAACATTAAATTAGCACCAAAAAATGATTACAGTTTGAATAAATTAATTAAAACCAACAAAAATGAAAAGATTGATGAAGGCAACAATTCAGGGATTTATCAAATTGATTGTAAAGATTGTGAAAAAATATACATAGGAAAAACAAAAAGGAACTTAAATACAAGATTGAAAGAACACCTTGGAAATGTTAAAAATGGAGAAATAGAAAAGTCCTATAGCTGCACATGCATGGTCAGAAAAACACATAATCAAAACTAAGGCCAAATTACTAAAACAGTTAGATGAATCTAAGGAACTCGCAATTTGGGAGAAAATTTACATCCACAAGAATACGGAGGAAACTATGAATTTTGAAATTCACGGGGGAAAAGAAAACAAATTAGTTTGGAAGTTCATCGGTCAGCCAACGGAGGGAGCAGAAATCAACCTACAGGACCGACAACCGCAAATACAACAGTTATGGTGCATTGACAATGTCGCATAAATGCGATTAAACTATAGTCTGCAGAAAATAAAAAAAATATGAGGTGAGGCAAAATACATAACTCATAATAATGACAAAACTTGTCTGAATTCGACTGTATTCTGCCATCTTCCACCTTCAAGTCGCCAAGGTACAAGAGCATGATTCAACAAATTGGGATACACACTTGATCCTCCAGTTTGGTTTGAAACTCCAAAGTCTTTTACTTTGCATTTCCAAGGAGTCATTGATTGTGCTATTTATGAACAATAATTTTTTATTAGATGCTCATGGAGTAAAAATATATTTTACTTTGAGCATTTTTTTTTCAAATCTCGTGATGATTACTTTTATAAAAGTAATAATTATGTACTGGAAAACAGGCTGTAGTAGCAAATAATTTCTCAACCTACATATTCCATAAGCAGATAATACTCCAAATATTACCCATGGATCACATAGTGTTTCTATTGAGATCATTAGTTTCTTGCTATTATGACCCCAAAGTCAAAATGTTCCCTTTTTATTTCCACAGTGCCACAATGAAAGGCTTCTGAATTACATTGATTTGCTGTTCTGGTACTTTTTTCCCGTGTGGTTGTTTTTCAACAAGATGGCAAGTTTCAAGAAAGTTTTTATCCCAAGTTGTTATGCATCTCTCTGGTGATTAGCAAAGTCAATAACAGTATGAACTTTTTGTAATATTGTGAACACCATTTTGAATATAATCAAGACAATAAAAAATGTAATCTCCAATGATGCTAGCATACTTTAAAGCACTTTGTGATTTGCTGTAAATCTTCTTTTCATACTTACTTACTCACTGGCACTATCGAACCTGTAGGTTCATGGCCGCACAGTCATAAGCTTTGCACACATCCCTATCCTGAGCTAATGCTTTCCAATCATTCCCTCAAATCATAGTTAATGTTGTACTCCCACCTCATTCTTGGTCTACCAACTGGGCGTTTTCCCTCTGGCTTTCCTACAAGAAGCTTCCATGCAAGTCTTTCATTCCCCATATGCGCAACACGTCCTGCCCATCGCAGTCTATGAGACTTAACTGTTCTTATTATATCTGGCTTCCTATAAAGACCATGTAGTTCATTGTTATGTAGTCTTCTCCATTCACCTGTCTGTTCTTCTCTCTTTGGTCCAAAAATTTTCCTAAGAACTTTATTCTCAAAAACTCATAATCTAATTTCCTTTTCATACATTTATTATTCAAAGAGTTGTGTAACTTTCTTATTGGTAGTTTTATCATGAATACCATGTATTTCATTTTTTTCTGGTTTGTAAAATATATAATAAATATTAATATATTTTAAATACTTGGATAATTTATGTATAAATATTTGCCTTCCTGATTTACAAAACTGCTTTCAAATAAAATATTACAAATTAGAACATATTTAAATTGGTTTATAAGTTTAAATATGTAGTAGATAATATGGAAAGGAAGAAACAATTTTGTAAAGCAAAAGTTATAATATTCACTTATGTCCTATTATCAAAGTATGCAAAGTATTTGGGATGTTAGAAAATTTTAAAGTGAAGTTGTTTTAAAAGCTTAGGATATTATTCATTATAGAATATTTTAGGTTTGTGAACTTCTGATTGATAACAATCTGTATTAAATAAAATTATATGATAAAAAAATTAAAACTTTGTATTTTATTTTTGTTAAAACTTTGGAAAGAAGATTTGAAAATGTGTGAAAATTATAATTGTTTAATTTTGTTAATCAGGTTCGAGACATGTTTTCTATGGCTCGTAAACATGCACCTTGCATATTATTTATTGACGAGATTGATGCTGTTGGTAGAAAGAGAGGTGGACGTAGTTTTGGAGGACATTCAGAACAAGAAAACACTTTAAATCAGTTGCTAGTTGAAATGGATGGTAAGTTCAGTTTTCATATTGTTATAATTTTTTTTTATTTTCTGATTCCATCCATAGTAATTTTGCCCGAGGGCAGGTCTTTCACAGCAATCATAGCATTTTCATGCTATGCATTGCAGCTTTACTAGGGAATTGTATGTGTGGTAGCTTCCCGTTGCTTTCCACACCGGTGAAGGATGATGATGATGATCATGATGATGGCCATATGATTTTGGGGACCGTTTGGGCCTTAAAGTTATCCTGACATTAGTCTTACAGGTGAGGAAAACCCGATAAAAACCTCTCCCAGAAAGCCTCTCCCAACCGGGGATCGAACCTGGGCCCGCTGCATGACAAGGCAGTACGCTACCTTGAGACCACAGCGGTGGACATTTTCTGATTAATTAGCCCTTAACTCAGATTTTTTTAACCATGTATATTTGTGTCTGTAACTTAAATTTCCTTATGAGATGCCAATTAAATTTTTTTTTTCAGTGGAAGTGTTGAGTCACATAGAAATACATTATATAATGGAAATGGACAGCTAATGACAAATGAGGGAAATTTTGAGGAAGTGGCTGAATTCAAATACCTAGGAACAATAATCACAAATAGGAATGAGATGCACAAAGAAATTAAACATAGGCTCAATTCTGGAAATGCGTGCTAATATGAATTACAGAGACTCTTGATGTCCCAACTCCTTTCAAAAACGTTAAACTGAAAATATATAAAACTAATATTCTACCAGTTATATTATATGGGTGCGAAACATGGACTCTTACTTTAAGGGAGGAAAGGAGATTACAAGTATTTGAGAATAAAGTACTTAAGAAAATTTTTGGACCAAAGAGAGATGAACAGACAGGTGAATGGAGAAGACTACATAACAATGAACTACATGGTCTTTATAGGAAGCCAGATATAATAAGAACAGTTAAGTCTCATAGACTGTAATGGGCAGGACATGTTGCACATAGGGGGAATGAAAAGACTTGCATGGAAGCTTCTTGTAGGAAAGCCAGAGGGAAAACGCCCAGTTGTAGACCAAGAATTAGGTGGGAGAATAACATTAACTATGATTTGAGGGAAGTAGATTATACAGGGAATGATTGGAAAGCATTTAGCTCAGGATAGGTATGTATGGAGAGCTTATGTCTGCGCAGCCATGAACCTATGGGTTCGATAGTGCCAGTGAGTAAGTAAGGGATTTATTTAACTTTCACAGGGAAAGAAGGAATTGTTTAGTAATCTCTTATTCGTTTATAACTGTTGACTTGTCTCATATTTATTTATTTTAAAATTTCAAAAGGTAAAATTAAGTTCCACAATAAATAATTATTATTACTAGAGTGAAAGAATAATCCAAATTAGATTAAAACTGTCTAGAGCATACGCGACAGTTCTTGGTGTTTATGCCCTGGTAGAAGGTGAAGAAGAAGAAGATGATAGTAACCAGTTTTATAAATATTTGCAGCAAATATTAAATAAAGTTTAATAAGTCGGACATGTTGATAGTAATGGGCGATTTCAATGCTAGAGTGGGAAATATCAAAATTGACCAATGTATGGGAACACATGGAGAAGACACTCGAAATGAAAATGGTTGTAGGTTAATTGATTTTTCATCATCATCGTCCTTTCAAGTATTAGGCCCAGTGGCCCATTACGGTCTCCCGCCATCTCTGAAAAGGTCAACCCACAGATCTTCTGCCTCGAGGAATGTAGTGAAGAATTTGTTTTGGTATTCTGTGACGATCCATGCGCTGAATGTGGTCTAGCCAATTGTTTCTATATTCTTGGAGGTATTCAGATATAGGTTCGATGTTTAACTCTCTGGCTATTGTTGAATTTCTTTGGTGGTCTAGAAGGCTATAACCTGCAGTTTGTCGCAGAAATTTCATCTCCGTGGCTGTAATATGACGATCATCCTGAGTTCTGATGGTCCAAGCTTCACTGCCATAACATTATGGGTCTAGCGAGAAATTTATAGATTTTCATTCTTGTGTGTCTCTGCACTTTTGATGGTTTAAAAACTTGGTTGATAATTCTTAAAGCTTTATTATAGTTTTGTATTTTAAAGGATATGTCACATTCCTCATTATAAGTTAGATTATATCCTAAGTATTTAAATGAATTAACTTGCTCTAATATTGAATTCTGAATACAAATTTTACTTCTTACTGGGAATTTACCTTGAAAGGTCATAACTTTAGATTTTGTTGTTGATATTTCCATGTTAAATCGTTGGGCTGTTATATTAAGATGATGAGTGGAATATTGTAATTCATCTTCATTATTGCCGAAAAGAGCCTGATCATCTGCATATAAGAGTGTGTCTAAAATTGTGTGTCTTGAGAGAGGAATATTACCATGAACTGTCAATCTCCAGTGTCTGATGATAGCATTAATGTATACATTAAATAGAAGTGGTGATAGAGGACATCCTTGTCTGACTCCGCAATTTATATGTTTCCAATCTGACAATTCTGTTTCTATTTGTACTGCTATGATGTTATTTTTATACAGATTAAAAATTGTTTGGATCAGTTGATTTGGTGTTCCATCATCAGTTAAGATATCTAAAAGTTTTTGTCTGTCAACTCGATCAAATGCTTTGATAAAATCTATAAACGCTATATGTAGTTCTTTATTGAATTCTTTATGCTTTTCGATAAGAAGTTTTAAGGTGAAATAAATATTCTTTATTTGTATTTATCTACACATTGGACGAGGGATATATTACGGATCCTTTAAATTTTTATACCATCGGCACAGGATCTTCCCTTACGAAAACCATTTTGTTCTTCCCCTAATAAGTTTTCATAGTGTTTTTGTAATTTAGAAGCTAGAATTTTTGTAAAAACTTTATATCCACTGTTGAGAAGGCTAATGCCTCGATAATTATTACAATCTTTGAGGGTTAATTGATTTTTTCAGTATACAACACACTTCAAATCATGAATACGTTGTTTGAACAAGGATAGCCATAAATTTATATGGGAGGCTAGAAATTTGAGATCAATTGTAGATTATATATTATGTAACAACAAAATCGCACATATGATATTGGATTCAAGGGTATTTCAAGGCCCAGAAATTGAAACAGATCATTATCTCTTAGCCCAATAAGGATTAAATGAAGATGGTATAAAAATTAAAAAGATATGCAAAAGAATCAAGAAAAATCTTTTCGAGTAAGTCTTTTTAGAGACCAAAGCGTGAAATGGTTATATCAAAGAAGATTAGATTGAATTATGAAAGACAGACCAATTTAAGACCAATATAATAATAGATATTATTGCAGCCAATGGCTATGTACAAAGATCGTGTTTATGCATTCAAGTGTTTTCTTGTCTTACAGAAGTCTGTTATCAAGGTTCCTATGTTTTTGCATTGTAATAGATTATATCAGTCGCAGTGCGACCCACATAGTTCATACATTTTGCTTCCGGGTTATGGCACTTCACTGTTGTGCATATGTGGTGGTGGAAACCATGGACCGCGACTCTTGTTATGGTGTGTCTGAGGTCGTATCTGGCTGCTATCCATTCCCTGTAGATCATCGCATCCATTGCATAGAACTCAGGCCATATCTGTTCTCTCTCTTTTTGTTGAGTTCCCTCAGTAGTTCTTTGTAGGCATCTGTTGTTGGTATGAGAAGGTCCAGATGGAGCTCTTCTATGAAGAAGGCTTCCTTTGTCAGTACGTATGTTAGGCATGAAGGTGTGTATTTTGATATGTTTATTGCTGTCTTTAAAAAGTGACTCTTGCCACGGTGTGTCTGAGGTTGTATCTGGCTGCTATCCATTCCCTGTAGATCATCACATCCGTTGCATAGAACTCAGACCATATCTGTTCTCTCTCTTCTTGTTGAGTTCCCTCAGTAGTTCTTTGTAGGCATCTGTTGTCGGTACTTTCTCTATTTCCTCTAAGTTTGACTTATTTAGGTTCTTCCAAATCACTTCTAGTCCATAATTTTAAAACAATATAGAGAATGAATGGGAGGCTCTTCAAAACATTTTAAATCAGGCGGCAGAAGAAAGTCTAGGTATGAAGGAAAAGTGGAAAAGAAGAAAAGGACTAAGAACATGGGATGATGAAATCAAAAAGGTTATATTAGAAAAACGAGAGGCCCACAAAAAATATATCTCTAATCAGGGAGAAAAAGATAAAATAAGAGTATAAAAGAAAACAAGCAATTGCCAAAAGAGAAGTTTGGAGAAATCATAGAGAGAACTGGAAAGAATTTGTAGCTTCAATCACAGACTTATAAAATTTTAAAACAGCTAAATAGTGGATTGAAAGAAAATGCTAAGGTAAATGTTATCTCATTAAACACTTGGTCACAATGATGATCTTGAAGAAGATTTTCGGACTGTAGGCCGTGGTCGTGAGGCTTGTAGTTCCCCGACATTTCGCCGGAGACTGCATCTGGCATCCTCAAGGGTTGTCTTGAGACTGGCAATTCTGTCCGCTGTCTGTCTTATTTATACGTTCACCACGATGTGTTCGTAAGTTGTATCTGCCTTCTGATTGGCAGCGTCAGGGACTTCCATTGCTCCAATGAGATTGCTGTTTGATGGTCTAGTCGACTGTACGTTATATCTGTCTTCTGATTGGTCAGCGGTAGGGACTTCCATTGTTCCACTGAGATTGCTGTTTGATAGTCTAGTCGACTGTGCTTGTAGAGGTTTACATTTTGCGTTTTTTAGAACCGGTATCCATACTTTGTTGACTTTTAATGATTCTTCTTTTCTGTTGAAACTGTTTTTATGTTTGAATATTTCGATGGCTTCTCGTTGTAGACGGGTTAAATAGTGTGTGCAGTTAGATAATATGTCTGTATTCTGGTATTGTACCCTGTGGCCATCAAGTAAAGAGTGTTCTGCTACTGCCGACTTATCCATTTGTTTAAGACGACTGTATCTTTCATGCTCCTTAAGTCTGGTTGCGATGGTGCGTTTAGTGGTGCCTATATACACTTTTCCACAACAGCATGGAATCCTGTATATGCCTGCTGTCTGATGACGATGGAGTTGATCCTTTATAGGTCTGAGAAGGTTCTTGATTTTCTTGGTAGGCCTGTATACTGTCTTTGTCTTCTTTCTTTAGTAGTTTTCCAATACGGTCCGTTACATTCTTGATGAACGGTAAAAATGCCCTGGTTTAAGTTTTTTCCTCTGATTCCTTGCTGCTGTTGTATTGTCTGGGATGATTGCCTGGGTTGATTTCTTTCTTGGTGTATCCATTGGCTGTGAATATCGTCTGGAGGTGTTGAAGTTCCGTTTTTAATAAATCTGGATGACAAAGTTTTTTGGCTCGATCTGTCAATGATTTGATGATTCCAAATTTTTGCTTAGGGTGATGATTCGAGGTTTTATGAAGATACCTGTCCGTGTGGGTAGGTTTTCTGTAGATAGTGTGGTAAATGTTGCTGTCTTCTTCCCTTTTGATCAGGATGTCTAGGAATGCTATGTTGTTGTCTGTTTCTTTTTCTATGGTGAATTGTATACTGGAGTTTATGTTGTTGATGTGTGTCAGAAATTCGTTTAATCTCTCTTCCCCGTGGTTCCAGATTACAAAGGTGTCATCTACATAGCGAAGCCATATCTTGGGTTTGATAGGTGTCGTATCTAAGCATGTTTGCTCAAAGTTTTCCATGAAGAAATTGGCAACTACTGGGCTCAAGGGACTGCCCATAGCTACTCCATCTATTTGCTCGTAGAAGTCGTTGTTGAATAGAAAATAGCTGGTGGTTAAGCAGTGTTCGAAAAGTTTTGTGATGTCTTGAGGAAACTTGGCAGCAATGAGGTGAATAGTCTCATTTATTGGAACTTTGGTGAATAGTGAGATCACGTCGAAACTCACCATTATGTCTTCTGGTTGCAATGTTAACTCTTTTAGTTTTCTAAGAAGTGCATTGAGTCCTTGACATAAGTGTCACTGTTGTTAGTATGTGGTTTCAATAAAGTAGAGAGATATCTGGCCAGGTTGTAAGTAGGTGATCCTATTTGGCTGACGATCAGTCTTAAAGGTGTATTTTCCTTATGAATTTTAGGCAATCTGTATAGTCTTGGTGGCTGGACTTCGTTCTTCTGAAGTTCATTCTTCACGTCGTCAGGAAGCGAGGAGGCCTTTATTAATTTGTTAGTTTCTCGTAGTATCTGTTTAGTTGGGTCGTCTGACAGCTTACCATGGGGGAGAGAGATTTAACGAATTTCTGACACACATCAACAACATAAACTCCAGTATACAATTCACCATAGAAAAAGAAACAGACAACAACATAGCATTCCTAGACATCCTGATCAAAAGGGAAGAAGACAGCAAACATTTACCACACTATCTACAGAAAACCTACCCACACGGACAGGTATCTTCATAAAACCTCGAATCATCACCCTAAGCAAAAATTTGGAATCA
Organism: Diploptera punctata; assembly: GCA_030220185.1. Lineage (NCBI taxonomy): Eukaryota > Metazoa > Arthropoda > Insecta > Blattodea > Blaberidae > Diploptera > Diploptera punctata. The sequence continues at coordinate 2,446,005 of JASPKZ010009819.1, forward strand.
TCAAATCATTGACAGATCGAGCCAAAAAACTTTGTCATCCAGATTTATTAAAAACGGAACTTCAACACCTCCAGACGATATTCACAGCCAATGGATACACCAAGAAAGAAATCAACCCAGGCAATCATCCCAGACAATACAACAGCAGCAAGGAATCAGAGGAAAAAACTTAAACCAGGGCATTTTTACCGTTCATCAAGAATGTAACGGACCGTATTGGAAAACTACTAAAGAAAGAAGACAAAGACAGTATACAGGCCTACCAAGAAAATCAAGAACCTTCTCAGACCTATAAAGGATCAACTCCATCGTCATCAGACAGCAGGCATATACAGGATTCCATGCAGTTGTGGAAAAGTGTATATAGGCACCACTAAACGCACCATCGCAACCAGACTTAAGGAGCATGAAAGATACAGTCGTCTTAAACAAATGGATGTCGGCAGTAGCAGAACACTCTTTACTTGATGGCCACAGGGTACAATACCAGAATACAGACATATTATCTAACTGCACACACTATTTAACCCGTCTACAACGAGAAGCCATCGAAATATTCAAACATAAAAACAGTTTCAACAGAAAAGAAGAATCATTAAAAGTCAACAAAGTATGGATACCGGTTCTAAAAACGCAAAATGTAAACCTCTACATGCACAGTCGACTAGACTATCAAACAGCAATCTCAGTGGAACAATGGAAGTCCCTACCGCTGACCAATCAGAAGACAGATATAACGTACAGTCGATTAGACCATCAAACAGCAATCTCATTGGAGCAATGGAAGTCCCTGATGCTGCCAATCAGAAGGCAGATACAACTTACGAACACATCGTGGTGAACGTATAAATAAGACAGACAGCGGACAGAAATGCCAGTCTCAAGACAACCCTTGAGGATGCCAGACGCAGTCTCTGGCGAAACGTCGGGGAACTACAAGCCTCACGACCACGGCCTACAGCCCGAGAATCTTCTTCAAGATCATCATAGCAACTCCGGCCGTGAAAGTTTACGTGAATACTTGGTCACAATATTCTCAGAAATTATGGTCAGAGGCAATAGAACCTCTTGAACTTCCAGAGATGGAAAATGAAGATGAACAAATTGAACCAATATCTTATTTTGATATTGTTTATTTTTTATTTCACTCACCTCATACTTCATAACTCTAGACCAAGGTCCCGGGTTCAAGTCCCGGTCTGAGCGTATAATTTTTCTCTTCAAATATGATTTATCCATCATTGAGATGTATGAAATTAATAATAAAAACATCGAAAACTAAACTAAATTTGAACACTAGAACCAAAGAACACCTAAAAATATATGTATGGAAGTAGTAAAATCTACAATAACCAATTATAGATGAAGAATCATAAAAAAAAGGAAAAACTGTTAAAGACTAGCAGAGCTCATGGTCAGGCTTAATGTGATAGACAAATCACTATCAAAAGTATTACTGGCTTCTCAACACTGCAGAGGAATTTAGAATTTAATGC